>VXAD01013233.1:4056-364077 GCA_013399195.1 Dicrurus megarhynchus | reverse complement strand
AAAAAAAACCAACCCAAAAAACACCAAAGCAAAAACAAAAAAAAAAAAAAAGACACAACTAAGGACAGAGTGAACACAAACCGAACCAAACCAAACAAAAAAATCCCCCCACAAAACCAAACCAAACCAGACCAAGCCAAACCAAAACCAGAAGAAAAATCTGGCATCTTAGGACACCATTACAACTCACATTTCTTAAATACCTGTGTCAGAGGGTGGCATAAGAAACAGCATATATACATAATAAAAGCCATTAAAATCATATTGACCCATTAAACCAAAATGATCCAAGAATGAGAAATTATTGAATTATGTTTATATTTTCTTTAAACTATAAATGGGTAAATACGTTTCAGAATGAAGGTAACCTTTACGTCTTCTCAATATAGAAGAGTTGTGAAAAAATAATGGCTATAGCTGTTTATTAATTCTTTATAGCTGAAATTTCCAACTTAAAAGCAAATTAAAACAAAGAAATCCTCAAAAAAGAGGAGGTGATGTGACAATAAAAACCCTTCTGCGGTGTAGAAAAGCAGTAATGGCAGAAGTTTAAGTGTCTCAGAAATCAAACAAATAAAAAATGAATCAATTAAATAAATGTAATTCACAAAGCTCCACGGTCAGTATAAACATCAAGCAAGCAATGTCTCTTGTCAGTCCATGAAAGGAGAATTTTCTGGCCTCAGCAAACACATGCTGAGATTTCTAGATCTCTTGCATTTCTTAAAATTCTTTCTGTTTCAGAAATAGAACACTAAGAGATAACAGACTAACTTACTAACTTAAGAGATAACTTACTAACCACTAATAAAATTCTTCAGGATGCTATGAAGCATAAAACTACTGAAGCCATTTCAAAATGTAACTTAAAATGATGAAAAATGTGCAGACTTTTCCAGCACATTTTTACATAAAAAGTAACATATTTTAATAGTTCTCGTATCTGTATAAACAGAAGATCTATTGGTAGTTTTACCAATAGCAGAGAGTGAGGATTAAGAGAAGCATAATGAATTGTCTCAAACACTGTCAAAGGAGGAAGTGCTCACAAGATAAGCTACCACAACAGGAACTTAAGCACAGATGGCAAAGAGGAAGGTGTTAATTTCTGGCCTACACGAAGGCAAAAGGTTTGGAATTGGCATACTGGACAAGATTCCGCTGTGCAGACTGTGGGAGAAGTGTAGACAGTAACAATAGGAAGATGCCAAGCCTGGGGAGGCAGATCTTGGCAACCCTTTTGGATAAAATTCCCACCATGGCAAATGGTGAGAAAGGAAGCAGCTGTTACACACATGCCATATCTCGTGGGAATAACATACACCCTGTGGATACCAGGGACTTGAAGAATATAAAAGAGATCCCTCCAGAAGAACACTTCAGGACCCCCACCACCGAGCAGACTGGGCTGAAGAAGGACTAGCAGGATGTGTAGGGTTCCACACAGTGGTGATGTCTCTGATAAATATCTCTCTCTCTCTCTATCCCCTTCCCCTCCCCACCATTTCTACCTCCCTGTCTCATATTTACTGTTAAGTAAAATCCATACTATTGACTTTGGCTTATGGTTTCGTTTGCACCTTAATTCAGGCAGAAGCATCTCTTAATAACTGGATCCTAACACAGAGGTAAACTGCAGGCCCACATCAGCCCTATGTGAAAAAAAGTATTCTTGATTTTGCGTGCAAGTTCAATAGCATATAGGAAGAATTCAGCCCTGATGGATTAATCTTGCATTTCTGCAATTACTTCTTTTGGAGCATAGTCTACAGGTTTCTGTTATGCAAACATATTTGGGGGGTATTTTCTTGTGTGTTTTTGGGGTTTTGGTTTTTTTTTTTTTTAAGCAAAGACAGGCTTCCACATGAGAAATGTGGGGTTTTTTGATACTTAGATGTTCTTCAGCTTCAAGAAACTATCAATGTCTATGGTAAACTGAAAAAATTCTATCTCAATCTTAGTTCCTTTCCAGTCCCTTTCCACAGTTAAGAAATAGGAAATTCTCTTAATTTTGAATAGGATATAGTCTTGGGCCATTCCAGAGAACATAGTAGCATTTCGACAAACGTTTATCTACAGATTGCAGAAACAGAGTCTGCTCTGCTTGGATGCAGCACAAAGCAATTTTACTTGCTAATTGAAACTACAATTAAAGAAAATTTCCAAGTGTGATAGACAGGTAGAAGAAGACATGAGCATGAGAAAAAGGTGGGAAGGAACCCATCCCAAACCTTTTGGTCAGCTAGTATTCATCATCTCATACCCCTCTGGGTCTGGAAATGCTTCTCCTCAACTCTCATTGTGCAAGTGGGAAATGCTGATCTTCAGTTTATTGCCTTCCATTCTGTAATGGAATACTGGGCAGTGGGATCACCAGTCCTGACCTATACCACAGGAGAAATGTGCCTCATTTCTTACTTTCATCCTCGTATGGTAATCTAGCTCCGAATTAAAAATCGAGACAGAGAAATTAGATAACTTGTTCTCTTTCTGAAATCTGAGTTTGGTTTCTTGTTTCATTTTTTTTTTTTTTAGGGGGGTGGTTAGAAATAGTCTTTTGCTAGAATTATAGCACAGATCAGGTCTAGCCTATAAATTTTATCAGCAGACTCCTTCATCATAGGCAGACTCATTTTTTGTGTTGTTGATGTTGTTCTCCAAGGCTGGAACAAGTGTCTGGTTGATTACTTACAGAATGAAGAAATATCTAAACTGGACGAGTGATGACAGAATTTCTGCACTTTGATGTTATCTTTCAGTCTGCTTGGTCTGCCTGTTGGCCTGTTTTCTTTTTTCTGTTTTCTCTCTTTAGCTTTTTTAACAACGTTTTTGTACACAAATTTGAAACTAATTCAGCTATTTCATTCACCTTCTATTGCTCTCAGTTATATTTCTTGAATCTAGACACTGCATCCCAGGTATATTAGATCATATTAAAAGCCTTCCTTCTGCTCTTTGTTCTAATATGTGCTCTTTCAGCTGTAAAAGATACTGCACAGCAGTAGCACTTTGAACCAAAAGGTCAAAGAGCTTCCTGAATTAGCAATGGCTGCTGCTGGTCTAGATACTGACTTATTTGTTGTTTGGATTTACCTGAAGTTTGAAATTTGCTTGGCTGTTTCAGGAATTGTATTCAAGGGATTATTTGAAATAGTTTGTATCATTCAATCTCTTGTTAAAAGACCAAAATCTGAAGGTAAGCCTGCTCTGCAGCTTTCTAACTTGTCTGACTTTAATTGTAAAGACAAACCCTTTGTAAGGGATTGCAGAGGGGCATTCAAACATTGAAAGTTTGGTTCCATTGTATTTGAGGACTTAGGTCTTATTCAAGATGAGAAGGGAAAGGAGGATTAAAAGCTTAAAGCAAAGATAAAAATAAGTTTGAAACAAGCTTACTGGAAGAAAGAGAAACAAGCTTGTTGTGACCTTGCCACAGGGAAGAGAACAGGTTTACCAGGGCTTTCCAAGAAGGCTAAGGCAAAGGCCATCTTGAAATTGTGAACCCTTTGCTGCTTTAACCTGCCCCAATTTTAAATGAGTCGGCTGTGGTTAAAGCATTTAGGAAGGGTGAAGTCTGATCTCTTCTTAAAAGTGCTGTCAATTCTTCTTCTGTAAAAACAAAAGCAACTATATTGATTTAATATAGTTCTATTTTATCAAAAGAGCATGCCCAGCTTTGCAGCAACCACAGTGGCACAGATTTGTGACGTAGAGTAAAAAAAGGAAATGCAACAGTATCCCATATTTCTGCAATAGCAAATTCCATAAAAAGAGAGGAGGTAGAAGGGTAAACAACAACAATTTCCTCTCATTTAATCTATAATACTGGCTGATTTTTCTGTTGACTTGGATTAATCAGTTGTTGCATAGAAGCCAAAGGGGAGAAAAAAAATCTCTAACTAGACTTTCCTCTGTATTTCTGATAACCATAGAAGGCTGCCTTGCCAGCAAGAGAAACATATAAAGTTCAGTTTCTTTCCACAGTGAGATAAGAGGATCTTAACCAGTGACTGTGAGCACTCAGTTTCCTATTTCACGCTTAGTGCATAAAACTTTGGTGAACTCTCTCTGTATGTCATGGGCTCTTTAACATGAAAGCTGCTATTACTCCCAGCTCTGGAAATCTAATTCTTTTTGGATATTTCCTTTTTTCTTTTTACAGGAAACTAAAATATTTTTTTCAGTAAGGTGGAACACCTTTATTTCTTTTTTTTTTCTTTCCATATGTTAATATCTGCAGGTGCACTCATTATGTGTGCAGATTCTAGCCCTCTTATCTCCCAGCTTTCCTGGATTTAAAGTTGCCATCCAGAGCAAGGAGAAAGGACTAAAAAAAAAAAATATACAACAGTCTGTGGCTGAGAACTGAGCACTGGTTTCATGTGTAATTTGGCATCAGGCAGCTTCCTCACCCTTCCAGGTTCTCCCTGCTTCTGCTACCGAGTTTCTATGCTTGTTACATAGAAATTCATACCATTTTCCTTGGAGATGATACCTCTTGGTTCCACAACATATTCTCCTCATGACAACATTCTTGTTTTTCTTTCCCTGGGCTAGATTGGATAGCAGAAGGTACTAGAATATAGGTGGCATAAAGAAAAGCAGTAACTGACTTTGAAAATGTTAATAGGGCAAATAACTAGCCCTCTATAGGTAAGATTTAAGGCTTTTCTTCCACATATTGCTCTGGTCCAAATAAATCAGAGACAAAACTCTGGTTTTTTCAGAATTCTGTGGTCTGGCTTTCACTTACAGCTATCACTGATGATAAACAAGATGTAAATGATTATCCCAGTCAGAATATTTGTACCTTTCCTCATTTTACGGCTTTAGAGCCATTCCCTCCTTCTCATCTCATGCTCCCCTTTATGCTTTCTTCAGTATCAGCTAAATGACTACAACTGTCTTGTAAAAGCCTGATTCTAAAGGAAAAAGCTTTGACTATCAAAGCTAATCTATTTAAAGACATTTCATCCATTTCTACCTATGACTATTATTCCCTTATAGCCATATAATCTCAATAGCTATACATCAGCTGTGAATACAAAATAGGTAGATACAAATGAGCCATATTTTGCATGGCTAAGCCACCTGGGTCCTCTGGTCAAGGTTGAACTGGGCTCAATGGTTACACTGTCTGTTGTAATAAATTAGTAGTGCTTTTGTGCTGTGCCTCTAGCTGTAATAAGGATACATGCATTATGGGTGTCACCCTGTCTCTAAGGACAATTTTAATATAGCTTAGACAATAGCCTAGCTAAATAAACAATGAACCAATCATGATATAGAAAAGCAATGTAAGCTCCAGGATACAGAGCTTGGCAAGGGAAAAGAAAGAAGCAAACAAAACATTAGAAATATTAGCAAGCAACAATAAGAAAAACACTTATAACACCCTAGATAACCTAGGACAGTTATTTGGTATCACTGTTTAGGATCTGATTCAGCAAAGCATCTAAAGATAAATCTAAGCTAACATTAAGTGCTTGCTTAACCTTTATTAACCAGCTTTGAGAAACAGAAACATTCTAAAAGTTAAAGTAACTTTTGATTGTTTAACAAATAAGGCCTAGAACTTCAAATTATAACCCTAATAAACAGAGTGATGTTAGCAAACTAAAGTAGCATTATTATCGCCATTACCAATACTCAACTAAAGCTGTGGTCAACGCTGTGACAAGAGAAAATCTAGAATGGCTGAAAATTAGAGTAAAGTTCCTGACCAGACTATTTAGAGTTGTCTAAATTTTGATTAGATGACTCCTGTCTTTCACTACCCTATGGTTTAGTCCTCATCTCTCCTTCAGCCCTAGAACTGCAGTGTAACCTCCAACCTCCTCTATGACTTCTGATGAGTCTGTTTTCTGAGGGTGCTGGATGCAATGTGTTTTTGCATATCTAGAAGTCCTTTAAAGGTGTCATTCAAGAAAAACTATTCTGTGATATTCTGCTGGTGGGCTAACCAATAATAAATACCAGTAAAAAATCAGAGAATCATACAATGGTTTGGATTTAATAGGATACAACCTACTGCCTTAGTCATTTCCTCTCCCAAAATGTCATCTTCATCTCTGACCAAGTAAAAAGGATTTAATAAACTGGGAGAGGAGAACATGACAGGTCTGGATTAGTATAAAAAGTTTTGCAACTCACTTTACCGAGTTGCCTTATCATCTTAGTTTTTTGTTCATTCAGGTTGTCTTTGTACCTCCACAGAGTGTGTGACACCAACTTTATCTGTAGCCTTTCAGTAAATCAGAATTGAGTAGAGAATTATGAATTTTGCTATGAAACATTACTTTCTTAATGAAATTCATTTCTTATGAAACTTTTTCCTTAAAACATTCACCAGTGTTCCACAAATCTGATGTAGTTAAGCTTTAAAAGCACTTGCATGCAGCGGTACTATTTTTATCCTTTTTTAAAAAAGTTAAACTAAACAACGGAAGATTTAGGTTAAGGAGCCAACTGTCCATGACTTTTGGGTTCCAGAATGAGGTGCTTAGATCCCAGTTTCACAGGACATTTTTTATCATTTTACATACTTTTATGCCATTTTACTTATGGCCTTAAAATCAGAAACAGTTATGTTTGTGAGACCAAACACTTCTATGAGTGTGAAAGCTATCAAGTAGATTACATGCAAAATTAAGAATATATTCAACAGCCAGCTGTAAAAATCTGAAGTGACTTCTCTAGCCCCATACAGGCATTCTGCTGGGAAGCAATTTTGCAAAGGGACTTCTAAGTGCCTTATCAATAAGACAGTCTTTTCCTTTCTTGAAACTTTTGCCTCTTTCTTACATGCCTTCAAGTTTCTTCAGCAAGTTCATTTTCTTGCCTCACCTGTATGTGAAAAAGAAACACTTTTTAAGTGGAATTCATGATTTTCACTAAGAACTGAGCATGCTCCTGGCATAGTGGGGCAGGCAGAATAGACAGGTATAGACAGCTAAACACTGCAGGAGGAGATGGTGTGTGCTAGCAGTGCTTGTGTCTGTGCTTGCAGAAGGGTGAGTGGAGTGGCAAGGGGCAAACCCCGGAGCCACAGAGCATCCAAAGGCAAGGGAAGTCTAAGAGTGGCCTCACTGAGGCATGGCACTTCAAGGGGACCCTTGTAGGTGGCACTGGGAGGTGTCCAAGCCCCCAGATGTGGTTGGGAGCCTGGTGGTTACATTCACCTCCTCTTTGAGGTTAGGCAGGACACTGGCAAGGCTCTGAGTGTACCTGCTGGGTCAGTGGCCTCTTTCCTTCTCCAAGATCTCTGCCTGCTTGTGCTCAGGTCAGCTCCCATGCCTTGGTCAAAGCTGGGAGGAAGAAGTGCTGCAAGGGGCCTTGTCAGAGGCTCCCCACTCTGCCTGGAAGTCCTTGCCTGAGCTGCACCACAGCCATGTACCTCCTGATCCCGAGTGACTGTGATCCCTGGGCTGAGACTGACCTCAGACCCCATCGCCAGCCCAGCCCTGCCCTGTCAGTCGGGCAAGTGACGTGGCACTGACCTCCCAGCCTGGCTGCCACCCATGGCACCCATCTTGGCTGCCCTCATGGAGCAACCCTCTCTGCCCCAGTGGGCATGGCTGACACCAGTCTCACACCTTTTGCTCTCACTGGGGGGGAAACCAAATGTGTGAGCCAAACAGGAGCCACATTTCACTCCAAAGAGATCCCATAGACAGACAACTGAAATAACAGATATCCAAAAGACCTGCCATGGCATCAAAGCTGTCTGCATTGCCCAGTATGATTGTATTTAGTGCACAATCTGATTTCCCATTGCTCTATTTACCAGTAGTCAGAGGATATATTTTTCCAGTGAAGATTCCTGGTGTGCAAAACAGTAGATTTTTTTTCTTAACTTCTTGCTTGGAAAGAACTGTACCTTTTGCATATGAAATTTTCCCAAAACACAGAACCTAAGACAGCTGTCTGGCATAGGAAACTTCTGTTCATCCTGAACCGTTTAAGTATAACAATATAATAAGCAAGAGTTTTATTGTGGAGATTGTTAGTCAGTCTTAAGTATAGGCATTATTTGCTGTGTAACCTATAATAACAGGTTAATAATAAAGGCTGCTGAAGAAAAAGATTGCACATGTTAAAGCATCACCTGTTCCAACAACTGTGAATCAGTCTCTTAGATGTAAATGTAGTCAAAAATAGCTTCTAAATGACAGCATCAGATTACAAACTTAGACCTTTTTCAGGAGACTATCTGTACTGATTTGGAGGGATCTAGCTTATGACATAAATAACCAAATGACATTGCATCAGGGAAACATTATCAATATCTCCAAATTCACCCAGTGTTTACCTCTTAGAAATTCTTAGAAATAGAAACAGCATGTCTTCATGGGTGTTTTAATATGTTGCACTGGCATAATACATAAAGAAAATGTAAAATGCCTGTCTCAGTCAATGAATGAATATATTATATAAAGGTAGATCATGAGCCCCACATGACTTTCAGATTTTATGAGAAAGGTAAGGGGGGTATTCTTCCTTGCTCTCAGGAAAGAACTAGTTTATAAAACTAAAATTAAAGGCGTGAACACAGGCAATAATGGTAATGCTAATTTGGTTTTTTATACACACATCTATGAACACTGCTTACACTTCATGCAAAGAATTTTGATAAGATCATATGGTACAGCCATAGAAAGTTTTGTGAGGGCTTCTGAATGTGGAGTTGGAACACTATGGCAACATATTTACAGTTTATGGAATTATACCTGCTTTTATCTGGCACCTAAAGAGAATATGTGAAAAAGAAAATTAGGGAAACAAGGCAGATCAGTGCTACCTTGTAATGAATAAGAATCCGATTTCATATGTCTGCTCTCAGTGTCAGAGGAAGCTCACTGCTTCAAACTCATTGTGCTGGTTAGCATGAAAAGTTGACATGAAATGAGAAAGTATTTGCTTTAATAACTGACAAAGTGAGCTGTGGTCAGCATTGAAACACTTTCACTTGAAGGCCCAGCCTTTAAAAGGACAGAGGGACAGTGTGCTACCCCTAGCACAACCTGCCAGTTCAGCAGATCGTTCAGTCCAGTCAGAGTCCACACTTAAACGCAAGGAGAATGGGGTGACACAAATGTGCTCAGTGTTAGCACTGAGACAGCTGAACAGCTGGTAGAAAGCACCTACATTACAGTCAGACACCCAGAAAAATGAGTCATGCCGTTTTCTTCCAAAATGAAAGAAGGAAGAAGCTTCTTTCTTTTCTTACTGGGGGAGAGAGTGAGAGGAGTCAGGCACTGTGCCAGAACTTGACAAACCACTGCAGCAACCTGTGAGCATTTCTTTTATGAAAGGTCTATCACAGACGTGTGAAAGAATGGCAACAATGGTGTATTTTGCCCCACCAAGGTACCAAAATTATCTCTGTGAAGCATGGATTGACACTGGAAAGAAGTAGATGTGAACCCTGCAAGTGATATAATTCTAACAAAATAATGCTGCTCCTAGGCTAATTAGTCCTGCACTTATTAGTGCAGAGCTAGCTCATTCATCCCTGCGTACATTCTACTGTAAAACTGAGGAAAATTGTAACTGGGAGAGGACATGGGGAGGGTGGAATGCAATCCTGAGGAGAATGGCTGTAAAGACAGGCTGGGTCATGTACATTCAAACAGACACAGATGTGCATATTTGTGGGCCAAAGTACTCCTGGCAAGCTTTTTAGCAGAGGTAACTGATGAATGAATTTCCTGGACCTCTGCTGTTTGTGGGCAGCAATGACTCATTCATGCCCAGTTCTGAATTGTGAATAAACCCAGTTCTTTAGGGAATAAAAAATTTTATGAAATTTTATGAGGAGCTACCCAGGCAGTCTTCTCTGAATAAACCAGTCTCCTTTCAGGTGGAAGAAGAAAAAATATTGCTGTTTGCAATCTTCTTAAACACCTGCTCCCTTGCCCACTATACACCACTAATAGCAGCACTGTCAGACTGAATGGTGTAAAAATCATGGCTTGTGCCTTCAAATCCTGAGATTAGTTTATGTATCATTAGATTTTTTCTTTTAAAGTTTTGGAGTCAAATTGCTTTGCCTTCCAGGATCTGAGCCATTAGTGCAGCTGAATGAGTAACATTTTCTGAATATTCCAATAGTATTTTCTGAATAATTTCATAACACGCTGTGAAATTGCCAGCTCGCTGATGAATTCAGTGTGTTTGAAAAATGAGGCAACTTCTCCAGAGAGCCCAATAGCTGTTTCACCATATAGCGCTTTGGCTGCCGGAAAATAAAATAAAAGGTGAACTGGAACCCAGAGTCGTCTTAGTAGATTAGTGCTTTATTGTCTATCACTTTTATGAAACAACATTTTTTGAAGTCAGATATCATAAATCATTATTGATTTTCTCAGAGAAAATTTTGTTCAGACCTTTGTCCATGACCTCCAAATGCATTGGAGATGAGAACAGAAAGCACATATTTTCCTGGACTGAAAACTGAACAGCAGGAAAGAACTATGGTGTTACAGCCATGGAAGCTGTACTGCTTGATAGTGTGAATGCTATCTAAGGACTGCAGGATAAAGACTTCTATTACACTATACCAATGATATCAACTATTCAAATTAAAGATAAATATACTGTACTGACAACAAATATATTTCAATAACATAGTGGTCTTCTTAATTAAGGTAAGCTATATTCCCCTGCAAAAAAGCTCTTAAATGTAGGTAGAAGGGATTCACACAGACGTCACTCTGGCTTTTAACACACATCCGGGCAACCTTAGTTCTCCTGTAAGAAGGGCATTTCTGGGGTTAACTTGGTCAAGGACAGAAATGTTTCACTTGTATTGTGCAGTTCTACCAAATGTAAATTCATAAATACAATAGGATGCAGTTTTCATGAGTAGTGTAGAGTGTATGATAAAATCCCTTTTTAGTGAGTAAACAGCTCAATAAATAATCCTGCAAAAGGGAAGGAATTTATTGTTTTTAAAGGTGAGGTGCATGAAAGCTTCTATTGTACTTGATTTCCTCCACCTCTTTTTTTTCACAACATAGAGTTAGAGAGTGGAAAAATATAATTAATAGTTTGGGATTTCTGAAGCCCTGACAAAAAAAAATCTTACACAAACTGGCTTGTCTCCATCCACAAAAATTAAATTTCAGAGGAACCTAAAGGAAGATTTAAACCTTTCATTATGGGAAACAATAAGCACTATTGAAATGTCTGTCTTGCCACAAATAAATGATCTAATATATCACTTGGTTAGGAATGGATGATTGCACTCCTTCAGAACCTGATAAGCTTTTCCCAAATTCAGCTCTTCTTAAAAGTTTACAAAAAAAACTTTTATAAAGCAGCTAATAAAAAGTGAAAGGAAATACTTTTTAGATAGCACATACAATTAACCTGGGGAAATCATTGACAAAGAACATTATTGAATTCAATTGATTATTGGATCTTTAACAAGATGAGATTTGAATATGCACAATGGGAATACTCAGCACCTCATTAAACTGAGGAAAAATGTAAAATTGTGTGCCCTCAAATGATGGCACAGAAGCCGGTAACTAATTGATCATGTTCAAGAAACTTCATAGGCAGAGTAATTTATAATCATCCACTGAAGAACTCTGATATCCTTCAGAATATCCTATCTTTTCAGAAATATCCTATCCTATCAGAAATACAGTCAGAAATACTGTAAACCACTGAGGACTCTGGTACAGCATCATACTTGATGTTCCATGTTCCCTAAAACTCCTTTCTGCAGTCAGCAACTGTATGATGAGTGACTTACTGTGCTTGGCTTGAAGGGCAAGAAGGATGGCCATTTGGGCTCATTACATGAGATGAGTGAATGTGAGTGAGTTGGTTCATGCAAGATGTGTGTTGAGCACAGGTCTACAGCTCTGCCAGAGCCCTTCTGCCTCCTGGATTAAAGCCCACACCTGCAGTGCACCCTGAAGTCATCTAAAGAATGATTAGTCACAACTTACTTGTGTTTTGCCCCAAATCTAAGGCCTTCCATGTACACATGGTAACTTCAACGGGAGTGCAGCCCTTACCCCAACTTTACATTCCCAGTTGTGACATATATATGAATTTGGGAGGACTCTGTTTTACCCTTGTGGAATTTCAATTAGGTCTTCCAGAAATACCAGCTACATGCCTTTTTTTCATGGTTTTTGATGTTAATAAGTCTAACAATAATTTATAACTCAGATTTCTGTATGGAAAAAAACCTGGAGATATGTTAATATAGAGTTGGGGCATCATTTCCACATGTGATGAGTTTTTATGAAAGAAAAAAATTTTGGGGCTGATTTGTTCTTCTAAAATAGAAATGTTGCTATTAGCAATGGAATTACTTCTTACAGTTTCAAAATAATTAAATATGAGGAAAAAAATATTCACTCATTGCATAATGAATCCATCCAACAGGGCACAATAGACACAGTCATATTAAAATCTGGATCATTACCCTTCTTTTCCTGCAATTAAGGACTCCACAGGATGTGGATGTTCCATTGATATCAGTCAGTCTAATAACACTTTAATTATTTTTAAAAGTCAGATAAGATGCAGAATCTGAAATAAAAGTAGCTCAGTATTGTCACACAGACACATCGGCTTACCTTCTCCCTGCTTGCATATCTTGCACATGCTTTCAGAGAATATGCGAGCAGTACCACATGCTCTAATGCTATCTTACTGAGAAGTAACCTTATGTCTATCATGTCATTTGTTTCCTTTAACTATTCCTCAGGGATTAGTTTGACTAGCCTATTGCTTCATGTTTGGATAATGTAGCTAATCCTTTCCAGTTTCATTATTCTAATCACTTGCAAGCCGGCTCCCTTTTGCTGTACTATATGGCAGGCAGACAGTTCTTCCCTCCTTTGTAAAGTGGCATGCACTGAAAATGCAGAACACCTTTTTTGTAGCCTCTATTTAAAAGCCAGGTTTGGCAGCTGGTTTAGTGTATGTTTCAAAACTACGTAGACATAAGGGCCTTTGGGAGATGATGCTTTGCATCAGGCTGTCTTTTTAGATCAGTGCAGACTTTTTAGATTTTCACTTCCAATTGCATTCTATCCATAATTTCTGTGCTTAATTGCTAGCCATAAATGTGCATGCCACTAAAATATCCGAAAACTTTGAAAGGTTTGATTTTAAAGTGTCCCTCTGGTGATATAATATACCTTGAGAGGAAAAGATACGTTGGTATTACTGCACTCCACACACACTCTCTAGGATTTCCACAAGATGTTTGCAGAGTTTACCAGTAAAAGCATATTTGTGCTGTCCTCAATATTTCAAATTCACTGTAACTTACAAAAAAAATCAACATTTTCCTCTGTTTTGTGCATAAAGAGACAAAATCATCATAAATTTCCAGAGAGAACAAATTTAGAGACCAGTACAATGAGCATGAAAAATGCCTTAAAATGTGAAGCAAGAGCCAGAGAAGGAACAAAACAGTTTTTCATTTCTTTAAGGAAGGTAAAAATTGAATTGTTGGAGGGTGCTGTCCCATTTTACTACTATGACCACTACAAGAATTTACCACAAAGAGAAAAAACCACTTTCCTTTTCACTATTTTCAACTTACCAAAATATTTCTCAGCTTCAGTTACTGCATCTGTAAAACTGAGGCAATCATTCATACTTACCTGGCTGCTGTCATTGAAAACATGTAAAAATCCATTTTTATGTTTGTCACAAGCTAAATACTACTCCCTACTCCCATTTTAAAGATGAGAAAACTGAGCAGTTAAGAGGTGAATTGCCAGCTCTGAATATTTTCTCTCAATTGCTATAACCTAATTTGAACTTCTTATATCATCTTGAACATATACCTGAAAAGATTTCCAGGTGGTTTTTTTGGTTGGTTTGTTTTTTTTTTTTTTAAATAAGGTCTACTGAAAGAATGTCAATCTTTTCCTCTTTTGGACAGAACTCAAAATAATGGATTAATCTGATTCAAAAAGACAGTAGAATGAATTTAAAGATCAGCTTTATCCACCTCATATTCCTCCTGGTGCTTTTTCTTCCAAGTGGCTAGATTTCTTCAGAAAACATCCTGAGTACATTTATTTGGCTTCATCTCCAAATTACCTATTGCATCTGTCCAAACATGCACTTTCCAAATGATCAGTTCCATCAGTCACAGAAACTTTCAGTTCTCTCTGTCTTTTGCCAATTGGAAATACTCTCTTCTAAATAAAATATAAAAAACCCGACTTCACCCAAGACCGAATGTTTTCAAAAGCTTTTCAGCACTAAGACTGTCTTTTGGATTTACACTTTTGAGAGAATATTTGACGATTTGCTTTAACTGAACTCTGAAGGCCTTTATGCCTTCTGTTTTGTGCAAGGACAGCCATTTGCACACTGATTCAGTGCAGCAGAATCTGCCTGGTCCTACAATACCAGTCTATGTCAGACCAAAACTCGCTAAGATGTTTTGGAAAAAACTCACGGAAGTATCTATAAATGACTCTGAACAATGCATCTCAACTATGGACTTGTCCTCAAGCATAATAAACAGTAAATGATGAGATGTTGGCATTAAATGTGATTTAAATAAAATACTGCAGGGACATGGCAAGGAAAAGAGAAGGGGTGAAGTGGGCTGTGTATTGGCCCTTATTTAAACTGTAATAACAATGTGTAAATCAGATTGGTGATCCCATCTCTGCCTCCAAGTCCATTGCCAGTCACACATGTTATGTGATGTCACTTCTTGCCAGCATGACCTGTAATCTGGAAAATGGCTAGTTTCACATTGTGTACATACACATTGACTCCTATACATCAAGTAAGCATCACAGAAATTAAAATTCCAGTGCCAGACTCTGCCAACATAATGAACAGGTTGGGAAAAACAGGCTTGCTTGAGGCTAGAGTTGAGATGAATTTAAAAGTCTGTGATGAATCTGTATTTTTCTCAGCTGATTCAAACTATACTGACAGCTTGCTATTTGGTTGATAATATAATTGGTCTTAATGTTATGGGAAGGGGGGAAAAAAAGGGGTTTAGGAAAACAGACAATCTCTTTAAGTCCAAATTGCCATAGACACTCTTTTCCCACTGTCATAAATATACTACAGATCGAACTTTCCTGAGGAAAACATTGCTACTGTCTGTATTGCTTGCTAAATCTAGGTCAAGAATGAAAGGTTTAAGTGACTGAGAAAAAACAGCTGTTGATTTTTCAAGCAGTTAATCAAAATCCAGGTAATTATTTCTATTGCACTCTCAAGGAAGGAAATAGATAAAATGAGAAGCAAACTACTTGATAACATCAGGGTTTGTTAAAACTTTTCTTCATCTGTCTAAACTGATATGAGGAAAAGTATTCAATATTTAAGAATTTCCAACAAGTTTAATTATTTGGCATAGTTAATGAGGAGGACACACTTGAAACTTCTTTTGGTTACAATATTTATTCAACAAATTACACTGCTGTTATTATGCTTTTAAATTGGTATAAATGATAACATAACCCTATCTGTGCATTTTATCCCACTGTCTTGGGATTTAAATGGTCCATTGTAACAGGCTGAGACCTTTTGTAACATTGATTCCATTTACATTATCATGGAAATGGCATGCTTTTACTCTTATTTGTTTCTCCATATACAGAGTCCTTGTATACCTCCTTCAGTAAAAAAAAGAAATTAAATATTGTTTTGCCTTGAATTTGCAGAGTTAACCTTACAGACCGAGCTGGTAATAATATTTCTTGATGCATTATAGTGTTCATACACGGACAAAAACCTTTTACAGGGCACACAGAGTCTTTAGGTATTCTGCTTCATGAGACTGAGGAAGGAAGGAAGGAAGGAAGGAAGGAAGGCAGGCAGACTTTCATTTTAGGCATAATATCTGTATGTACTGTGAAGACATCCATGACTATACAGTGCTTCTGTCTTTTCTGTATAAAATCAGTTGAAGACAATGCAGGCTACAACTTGAATAGTCTGTGGCAGATTTGGGTCTTTCATGTACTCTTGAATGTAAGATTTTGGATGATTTTCTTGGCATTTTGGTTTACTAAATACAGCTTAGGTGCTTACTATTACTTTACAAGCACCCATTAGTCTTGACTTGGATTAAAACATCATGTTAGAGAAATTTGGCTGTGTTATCTCTTCCTTTTGATGGTCCTGGCTGATCAAGGGATTTTAAACAGTTTGGTGGTTCTGGACCAAGGCAACCTTGTCAGTATTATTTAAAGGAATGCAGAATGCTTATGTTATTTCAGCTAGAGGGAAAATTACACTGACATTGGAAGGCTGTTCCTACTCTTTAAAAATGCCATTTTATAATTCATTTGGTGTTGTGTGCCCTGTTTGACTATTTAAGTGCAAGTAACTGTTAGGTAATGTATAAAGAGACTTTTTAAAACCCATCTGATATTAAGCCTTGCTTTAGCTTTATCAATGTTGTATAGAAAGATTATGAAGATGAAAATAATATACACTACATTTGATAGATTTTCTTTCACCAACCACTTTATACGTTTACTTAGATCACCTTGTCATATACTAAACTAGAAGGAACCAAGAATTCTGGGCAAATGTTTAGGATACCAGTTCATAGATGAAAGATTATTTAGTTTGTCTACTTGTTAATGCTGGGCTACAGTTAAGAATGCAGGATATTGTGGAAAAAAACCCACCCCAAGACATAATGAACTCTTTGTTCTAGCTACAATGGAATTTTTCTAAAATCAATTAAAAAGGATTCTGACCTTGAAGCAATAATCCAGTTTTCTTTGTATAATAGTCTTGGAAAGATTTAGATTAAGATAATTCATAACTTGAATTAGATTATTCACAACTCAAACCACAACTGTATCTCATCATCTCCATCATATGGATGTGTTTTTCCTGTTAAAAATAAAAAGGGAAATACATTAAAGATAAACTTTTAACACAAGTAAGGATGGAAAAGAATGTGACAGCAACCTCCCTTGTTGCTATTTGCCAACTGATTTTATTTAAATCCAAATTCTTCAGCAGTTTTCCTTTGATTTGGTTGCACTCATGATTTATTTTCATGATTCCATTGTTTGGAATAAAATCAGACGTATGGCACCACGTTTTTGTGTTCGATCATTGGATATGGCATACACTGAAGCAGCAAGAATTCCTCTGGAATGTAAGTAAGTCTTTGACTAAAACTGAAAACAGCCACAGAGGTGTTAAATTTTCATTTGCTTGATGGGAGGGGAAGGATGACTAAGTAACAAAAGTTCAGTCCTACTAGCTCTGATCACTGCATTCTTAGAATCGGAGATTATAGGATATCTTGAGTTGGAAGGGACCCACAAGGATCACAAAGTCCAACTCCTGGCCCTGAACAGAACAGCCTCAAGAGTCACATATGTGCCTGAGAAATGCTTCTTGAACTCTGTCAGGTTTGGTGGTGTGACCGCTTCCCTGGGGAGCCTGTTCCCGTGCCCAAACACCCTCTGTGTGAAGAACCTTTCTCTAATAGCCAACCTAAACCTCCCCAGACACAGCTTCCCTTCTCTCGGGTCCTGTCACGGTCACCACAGAGAAGTGATCAGCACCTGCCCTTCTGCTTTCTGCTGTGAGGAAGCTGTAGGCCAATGAGGTCTCTCTTCAGTCTACCTTCTCCAGGCTGAACAAACCAAGTGACCTCAGACACTCCCCATAAGGCTTCCCCTCAAGGCCCTTCAGCAAACTTGTGGCACTCTTTTATAAAACTTTCTTGAAGTTTTATATCCTTATTGTATTGGGGTGCCCATGAATTCAAGGTGAGGCAGCCCCAGCGCAGAGCAGAGCAGGACAATCCCTCCCTTGCCCATCTGGCGATGCTGTGCCTGATGCACCCCAGGCCCCTTGCTGCCAGGGCACTGCTGACTCAGATTCAGCTTCCTGTCCACCAGGATCCCCAGGTCCTTTTCTGTGGCACTGCTTTCCAGCATCTCATTCCCCAGTCCATGCGTTCATCCAGGGTTGCCCTGTCCAAGGTGCTCTTGTTAAAATTCACATGGTTGGTGAAGCACAAAAAGGTACACTTGGCTTTAAGTACATTAATAATCCTACAAAAATCAACTTTTTTTCTGAGAAGTATGATGCAAATAAATGCATACTTGTTAAATCCTGTAATCTTATTTTTCTATGCTACAAACATTTGAACTGTAGGTGTTGTTTTCAATTTGCATTTCTAAAACTTTTTTTTAAACATTAGGAATTCTTCCATTTTTCATTACTCAAAGACAGCTTGTATTTTTTAAACATAAAATCTACTGCAACTCTAGCTTGGAGAGGGGGAGAAAAAGTAAAAATTAGTGGTCAATACAGTATCTGATTTTCAGAAAGTTTATAAGTGTCTGAGAGAATAGTAAATAATTCAAGTTACCCATTCTCAGTTATACAATATTGAAAATACTCTTTGGCATAAGAAATATTTGTAAGAAGATTCCAGAATTTTGGGACTAATTCGGACCAGGAGATTGGACATATCTTCTGCAGAGGCTGGCTCTTCTTAAATGTATGTGCAGAAGCTATCACCAGTTTCTATTTCACATAGATTCTTTTGGTGTTAGCATGCTACAAATAATCAAACTCAACAATGACAACAAAATTCACTCTGGGTTTGAAATGAGTCTTCATGTAAACTGTTGCAGGCAAAAATTTTAAACTGCTATAACTATTTTGGTTAGGAGATGGAGAATAATAGACGAGTAAATTAGACTATAAGCCTTTCTGTTCTATAAATGAAGTTAGATAAAATTAATTCTTCTATTTCCGTCATTCTCCCACCTCCCATTCTTTTCCAGTCACAGATTATTTTATATGCTGTTTTAAATTTCTTCTTATACCAATGTTCTCTGTGCATATAGTGTTCTCCTTTGTTATAGTAATTTTACATTATATCTCAAAAAGGATGTGGACAGTGGATTGGTACAATCTAAAAATTCCAATCAGGGAATAGAATGAAATCATCTTCATTGTTGCCAACAAAGTCATTGTGCTGCATCACCAATTTTTAATGAGAATAGTAAGGAATAATATCAGTTAGTATTGAACAAATCTCACTCAGCAATTTTTTGACCATCACAAAAGCTTTTAACTTAAAAAAAAATAATTTAGGAAAAGAGAAGAATGTCACAGTTTTTATACATATATGTACATGAAAGAGAAAAGTGTAACATAAAATACTGAACACTGTAAGATTTTTCATTCCTATTCCAAACATTTAAGGATGCTTCTGAAGAATGTTGTCATATAAAAAAACAACTCCACACTTACTAAGAATTAGCCATCAAAAAAACTTTCAATATGAATTTTAACTTATTTCTCTCTTGCAAATAAGATATCTGTATTTTTTCTCTAGCTAGACAGTTTATAGTAGACTGGCTCCTTTAAAATCTCAGGCCAGTATTGAAGATTTTCTATGAAGCACGTAAGTGCTTGCACATTTGTAAAACATATATGTATAGCATTTCAATGAAGTACAAATAATCCCATTATTTTACATGTGCAAAAAATAGTCTGACTGGACTGCCAGTCTGTTTGCTATATTTAACAATTAGTTTAATACACAAGCTCCTTGAGGAAAAAATACAGAAGGGCTGCCAATTTTCTCTATGGTTGGTAGATCACTCATAGCCTCAGGTTAATGAGCTGTAATTTTTTTTTCTCTGACCCCTTCCTGAAATGCCTGTAACAGTGTTTGAAGTGTGGTTCTAGGGCTGCTATCATCCATCCTGATTTCACATTTCTAATTAGGCCAAAGGTATTCTAATCAATATGTAAAAATATGAAAATGCTCTGGTATGAGCAGAGTGATAATGACGGTATTCACTGGAAGTATGGTAACAAATAAAACAAGGGAGGGCAACAGTGAAAACACAGATATGTTTTCGGAATGGTTTTCCAAAAGAGCTCAGCACCAAACAATTCCAGTTTAACTGCTTAATGAAAATGACTGCATTTTTACAAGTCATCAGCATCACTGACAATTTTATTCAAATATTTTACAGGGATGAGTTTTGACGATTTGACCCTGACTGTGGGAATGACTTTTCAAAGTCTGACCAAGATAACACACATACTAGATTTACAATAAACATATAAATAAAACAGCCTCAGATTTTTATTCTGGCATTAACAAATGTCAGCCTAGTAATTCACAGGAACAGGGTTATCTTGGCCCTGAGTCATCAGGGGAGTGAACTTGGGCAACACAGCAGTTATATCTTTGAGGCTGATGGGGTATCTTTGCCATTTATATGTGCACATCTCTAAGAACTTGCAGGTGATGGATTTATGAAGAAAATAAGAATTATTTCTTCTATCACATGAGGAGACTGGGGGATGAAAGAGAGATAGTAACATATGGAGGTAAGCCAGAGAAAGAGAAGGACAAGTGAAGAAGATTTTGAGGTAGGCTTTGTGCACTTTGACAGAATTTTAAAATACAAGTCAAAGAGAGAGGGTAAGTGAGAACTGGCTAGGGAAGATCTGGCCAAAAAAAATATGCTGCTTACCAAGAAAATTTGAATAGCTGTATAACTTGCTGGAAAATGTCTTTATATTCAGTATGTTTTGAGATATGCTGATTACTGTTTAAATTGAGATTCTTTACAATAAATTCCAGACTGATTCATGCTAATGTGAAATGTGCTTCAAAACAATACTATCTTGAGGTTTTTGGGGTTTTTTTAATGAAAAAAATCTACTGGACACACATATGACTTGTATTCTGCCTGATACTATTTCTTGATTGGTGAAGACAATATTCAATACTTAGAATGATTATCATGACAGCCCATCAAAATGGGTAACCAAGAATTTAATGAGAAACACGCACAGAATTGTTGAGGATTCTCCTAGTCCTAATATTCCCTTTTCCATCCTACCTTCCTCCACCCTGTTCCCTCCTTGTAGCCTTCATTCTAACCCTCTGTTACTCCTTTCCCTTTTTCTCCAGCCTTTTCCTAATTTTCCTTTCATCTGCTCTGTTTCTCCCACCATTCATATGAGGTCTGCTAAGGTGGTTACTATTTTGCATCTATATCTGCTCTGAAAGGGATTTAATTTCAATTTAGAGAAAATGCTGGCCAATGGCCTACAATTCATTTGCCACAATGTTTTTAAGAGCTTGGAACATTGAAATACAGCTTTTGATGCACTGAGAAGGTTGTAATTGACTCCTAGTCCTCCACTCCCAGTCTTAGAATTGAGTGTAGATGAATGCAGTTCAGCTTGTTTTGTTCCTGAAATAAGTTTCTACAATGGCACTTGCACCCTGGGACACTTGTTCCCTGGAGGACAGCCTCACTTTACTGAACTACTCTCAGTTCACCAGGCAGTGGTTCAGTTGTCAATTCTGCCTGCATCTGCAATATTTTCAAAGGGTCTGAAGCCTGAACTACTTTAGGAGACTTGAAGGGAGCAACCCCTGTGCTTGGCTATCCTATTGCACTGGTGACACATGACACTCTTTGTGTACCTGCCGAGTTCAATATTGTGAAAACTGACACTCTTATTCTTGAAATGGGCCTTTTGACTGCTTTAAACCTCTAAGTTGTTAATGGATGTGTTTCTTCCCCAACAGAACTGAATAAACCTCCTTGTTTAACCTCTGTCTCCATTGCGACAGGCTGTGCTGAGTCCAACACTGGGCTGTGCTCTGGCACTGGTGCATCAGAAAAGAAGTGATTCCCATACAACGGGAACTTAGATGTTTGACTTTGTCTGGGGAAAAAAGCTGTCCTAGGAGCTACAAAAGCAGGAAAAGAATGGCTTCATAGAATACACTACCTCCCAGAGTAGGAGTTTCACATTCTTGCCAACAAGGAAAAAAGAGACAGTTTTATGTATCTGAACTTATGCAAGCTGAATAAAATGATTTTGAGGGACACACACTCCCACAGACAGGAGGACATTAAATGCCAGTGATATGCAAAATATTTTTTTATCAGAGGCTGTTATTCCAAATTAGACCAGTGGCCTGTTTAATTCATTTCTGATTCCCCCAATATGGCCAGTAGTAGAAGCCTCTGAGGGATATTCTGGAAGCACACCATAAAATGGCTGGGTAGAATGGGTTATAGAGAAAACATTTTTTTTCACCTTCCCTTTTTATCAGAGGTTAGCTAATTCTGCTTGTTAAGATCTTTAATAATGTAATTTGGATATTCTTACTACATGATGCATGGGACAAATTTTGCAGAGCATTCATATTTCAATTGCATACTTTATAAAATTCGGTAACAGGAAGACAGAGGCACTTTCACACCATAACTCTGGATTTATGCTTTTATTTAACGCTGCTAGAGAACGATGCTACTGATTTTGCAGAGCTATTTTTGGGTCTGATATTTCTGCACAGTTTTTTGTGTTTAGGAATACACCAGTAGATTCTGAAGAGAAATTCTGCATTGTATTGTACACATGAAGTTGGTTGGACACTGATTTCTTTTTTTTCCATACAGAAATCTAACAGAACAAAATTGGTTTCTGATGCCTGATCTCAAAGAGAAGCATAAACTCCTTTCCTAGGCTACATGCTAGTATCCAGACAAGTAGTTGTGTCTTCTGCGGTCCCGCCTGTGACGTTTTGCAATCAAAGATTTACCTCTCAAGTTTATTCCAAACTTTCAAAAATTATGGAAGTGCTGTGTGATGCTTTCACTTGCAACCTGTTAGTGCCAGACTAGTAATAAGTGTTCTTGCTGTAAGATAACTAATTCCCGATAACTGAAAATAATGTCCTGGCTGATTCATACTGCTAGTCTGATGCTGCTCTCCATTTCAGAGTGGATTCTTATTTGTGTAAGACAGCTGGGAAGTGACTGTCTCACTGTGCCTCAAATGGCAGAGCTGGCTGGCCAAACAGTCTCTGCAGATTCATCATGAGTGTAGGGCATCATGGGGCCACAGACCAGCAGGCCAGAGGCATGAGCCAGGTCCAGGGTCAATCAGAGAAGTCCAGGGAGGTTGAGCCAGGGACAGGACTGAGGGCCCCAGACTGGGCTCAAATGGGAACCTGGGCCATGGCCAGGAGTTGGGAAGGACCCAGGAAGTCCAGGCAGGACCAGATAGGGCTGCTGGTTGTCTCCAAAGCCTTGAAACTCTGTACTTGGTTACAGTTATAGCCCATTGCAGCTGAGAGCCAGGTCTAGTGGAGGGTCATTGATTCCAGTTATGTCGCTGTGTAAAACATTATCATTAAGCTGAGTGAATGAAATGTAATACATGTGTGTCAGAGAACATCCCTGGAAGTGTTCAAGGCCAGGCTGGATGGGGCTGTGAGCACCCTGCTCTGGTGGAAAGTGTCCCTACCCAGAGAAGGGGGGCTGGAACTGGATGACCTTAGAGATCCCTTCCAACCCAAACCATTCTACAATTCAAGGAACATGTGTCCCCCTGGGTTCTGAGTGGGAATGAGTTTTGTATCCCACAAAGGAAGAGTGGCTTAATTTAAGGACTTGGCCAAAAATGGAAATCTGAGTATCCAACAATGTACTATAATTCTCATGCAAGTGTCTCAAATACTCCTGATTATGTTAGGAGAGAGAGCAGTGTTACGATGAGTACCTGGACACCATAAACTGAGAAATCTACAACCAGACAGTGAATCCCCCTAGATGTCCTACAGGAGGCTTGCACCATTCTGGAACAGCAACTAGAAGCCACCTACAATGCTCTGACACAGTGGGGATAGCACTGTGTGGCTGTACTTAAGAGAAGGGACTGAAGCCACAAGTGCCTGAGAGGTCTAGCTGGTTTTGGAGAACTATTCAGAAATAAAATGGGCTTTTGCAATTACTCATCTGAATTACTATCCTGATTTCTTGTACTGTATTGACTAGATCTCCATTGCTTCTACAGGGAACTCATATGTGTGACTCCCAGGCAGACACCACATCTAGGTTTCTACAGTTTAGGTCTGATTCTGATCACAAATATCTCCATGTGCATATGACAATTTTTCAGAACATGCCCAGAGTACATTATCATCTCCAAAGTGGTAAATGGCAAATAACAGCTAAGTGGGAAGAACTGGATTTTTTTCAGGTTGGTGAATATTAATTGAAGGTGAATGTTTGAATTTGACTGACCTTCAAAAATGGATATTTCTTGATCCCCTGAGTTTGCATGTTCCTCTTGTAAGAGCACCTGTAAAAATAGAATGTGTTACTAACAAGACCTTGTTTTGAAGTATCAGCCTGCATGTCCACTGAACTGTAAAAAAAGTGAAAAAAACAGAGTTAACCTAAGTGCTTGATATGCTGAGATTTTTTCTTAATTTCATTAAAAAAAACCAGAACTCTAGGGTTCTCTAGGAGTGGTGTGAGGGGGGCCAGAAAGGACACAAGGTAAAAAAGTACATCTCCTCTAACCACCATGGACAGGTTTTTAGCACAGCAAACTGCGGGAGAAATGTCTCTTCATAACCTCTGTTGGCCTGGTCAAACTTTCCTTCTGGAGGTGAGGCGAGCAGCTTGCTTGCACACCTGCCCACACATGGGCATTGTAATTCTTGTTTTCAAATAAACCTAAGTAACTTTTGAAAGGGTATCCTGATTGCTTGAATTTGTTTTGGACTGGCATTTGTCTGTCATAAACATCCCAGTCCAGGCACTGCAATCTGATTTGTGACTCAGTTCTAAAAAAACCCAACAAAACAACAACAACAAACAAATCAAAAAACAAACTTTTGTGTTTCAGGCAAGAAGTAGCAATTGTTTAAATATACTTTATTAGTGCTTAGCTCATTGACTTTCCTTACTGCTGTCAGATTATTGGGAAAGATTATTTTAGTTTTCCCTGAAGGGCTGAATACAAGTAGTGAGGTTCTAGACTGCCCTGGAGAAAGGGGCAGCAATTATTATTCCCAACAGTGCTCCAAAAGTACATTATAGTTGGATTTCTTTTCTGCAGGTGGCAAAATGACATCTGTGCTCAGGCTCCTTTCCTCCCTCAGCAGATGTATAAGTTTCTGCAAGAAATTAAGTGATAGGTGAGATGTATTGCATATAGGTAACAGAAAATTATTTTTTCCGATTTCAGCATTTTTTAAAAATTTCCAACTTATGGCAGTATTCAAAAGTTACAAATAGTTCCATTAACTTGGATTTTCTCAATCAGTGGAGTCATACAATTTTCCATTTCAAAAACATCTGACTTGTGTCTCAGATAGGAATGATCAGATGTCAGTATACACAATGGGAGTAGGAAAAATTTCCAAGTGTCAGATTTGCATACTCTTACATTTTTAATTAGTTTTGTATGGATTTATTTTTAGGGACTTCAGACACTTTAACACAGCATCTGCAAAATGGATCTTTATATGATGTGGAAGAGTGTTAGCCTCCACCTCAGGAAATCAGGCTCAAATAATTTGTGATTAAATTTGTTTTCAGAAAACCAGTATCTTATATTAATAACTGGTTACACATAGCTGCAGCTGCTCCATGGTTACATACAGTATGAAGATTTTGATGTTATTTCTTCATGCTCTGAGAACTCCTCTGTTTTCCATTATATATGTGAACTCAGTAATGTATGGTTGCTATCATTCAAATGACTTCTCCAAACACAAAATCAAAGTAAGATATCTAAAATTTCTGTATTATAAGCACACTAGGAGACATTGCAACAGTCAAGCTTGATCAATTTATGATGTATCTCTGTGATCCATATGATTCTTTTGATACCATTTTCACAAATAATTATTTCTTTACTTTGAGGTTTCTGCTTTAGTGACTCTTGGCTGTATCTTCTCTTCTTTTTATAATGCCCAGCAAGACAATTATAAATAGCAGGTATGACTTCTTTCCAATTGAATACTGCAGTCAGAAGTTCCCAGGTGTTTCTTTTTCTTAGAGATGCAATAACAAATGTATAAATGATAGAATATGAAAACCCTGAAACAACATTCATGCCATGCTTCCACTTGCCTTATCAGAAGTAGCTTTTGATCATCTTTCTTGTTTGCATGGTGTTTAATTGCAAAGTTCATTTGATTTAATAGATATTCTTTACCACTACAAGCACCTGTTTTGGGTTAGGGACTGACTTCTTCCCAAAATCTTGTCTGGGTCCACTGATACAGGAGCTTCTGCATGCAAGGATCTGCCTGTGGAGTTGATAAGTGAGCTGCTGATGAGCTACCTTTTCTTCACAAGTGCAATTTTCCCTTGAATGGTTGTTGATTATGAAGAATATCCTCCCCCTTACATCATTCAGATAAATGTCTTGTGCAAATAGCTCTTTAAAGCTAGGTTCCAAGTACTGTATATTTAGCAAAAAGTTACATTTACCACATCCCCTTGCACAACATATTTTGTTGCTTCATCCAGATGCTTTTCTCTCCTGAAAGTGGCTTATTCACTGTTATCTTTTTAAATAAGTAAATTCAATAAAATCTATGAAAAATCACCTAGTACTCTTTTGTTGCTCAATTAAGTATTAGATATTCTGAATACTCTGGAATAATTCTAGCCAACAAATTATTACATCTTGAGTTACAGTTTGGATTTTGAGAGTGAGGCATTGTTTGAACAGGGATAAAATATTTAATGTTTCTTACAGAGTAATTTGTTAGTGTTTTACTTATTTGGAAACTTTAACAGGTAAGCTTAGCAGGATTGAAATCTGAGTGCAAGTATTTCTGCATTTGTCCACTCAACACTCCTGTAGGCATTTGTTATTACATCTTACTGAGTGGGAGTAAACTTTTTGTGACATCCATGTCTTATTAGAACTCTCTGAAAATATTCTGTGAATTTCTTTTGCTGTAAGTAACACATATTTAACACAGAAAGGCAACAAGCCTTCCACTCAATTAATTAAAAATCAAATAAAAAAATAAAAGCAGTGATGTTCCTTCTCATCTTTAAAGAACTTTTTACTTTTCAAAAACTGCATGGTCCTGGATTGAAACATGAAACCAAAATCCTAATAGTATAAATCTGAAAAGAAGTAGGAAACAGTGTAATAGTTTTCAATAATTCTGGGTGAAAAAAAAAATCCATTTGGATTTGTATAATTAGTTTGCTTTTTTAATGACATTTAATTGTTTTGACACAGTTTTGTTTTCATTCAGGAAGACTGAGTCACTGCTTATGTTTTGCTAAAACAGAAGCTGGTACCATTTGTTTGGAAGTACTCTGATTTTTTGTCTTTTAATGTGTTGAGTTTAACATTTACCTACCAGTGATTTATATTTTCTCAGCATTTTTCTACAAATAGCACAGATTCAACTGATACCTTTCTGACCAGAATGAATAGATATATGCATTCAGTCATCTCTAAACTAAACAATATTGTCTGATGAAGTTCACAGGTTCAAATTAATCCCTACACTTCAAGGTCTTTTCTGGATCACGTGTCCTCTGATTCTGGTGCTCCCCCTCCTTTCCTGCCCCCAGCACTGCCCTGACTGGTCTCTTCCCACATCTCGGTCTCTCATTTCAGCTCTTACTTGTCATCTTGTCTCCAGCATGCTGTCTCCTGGCCTTCCTCCATGGCATCTACCCACTGGGAACATCATTTTGTTTGCTGAAGTAAAAAAAACTTACTTTGAACCTTGCACTTGATCCCAGTCGATGATGATGTCTGCGTGTCACCTCTTAGCTGAGCCTTGAAAGATGGGTACCGTGCTCAGCCCCTCTCTCTGTTGTTTGGTTTTGTTGTTTTTCATCTTGCACCACCCATTATTGCCTCTGCTGTGGCATTGCTGCACACTTTTTGTCAGAGATTCAAGAGATCTGTGTTCAGCACGCAGGGCTGCACAGTTTGGGGTTTTTTTGTGAACTCAGATAACCCAGCAATAAAGGCACACATGTTTCTGTTTCCCTTGTGCAGATAGATAAGAGGGGGTCTTGAAAATGAGTTGTTAGTTCACATACAGACTGAGTACATCTGAGTATATCTAAAGTGCCCTTTTGGCACTTTTACAAATATTTCTGCGTCTTCTTTGTTTTTATTTATAATGCTGCAACCTTTTTGATCATTTCAGTGTAATGCTACTCTGTACACATGTAAAGCTACCAAGGAAACCCATGGCACTGTGTTCCTACTGGGTATTTCTCTTCCCTACAGGGAGTGAAAGTAATTTTGACCAGTTGTGTGACAAGGCTTTTGGGAGGTGCTGGTTTATGTCAGACTGCAGTCCCATACTCCGTACCCTTAACACAGGAGAGAGAAGAATAATGAACACATCCAGTTCTGGAAGAGGACTGAAACAGACCAACACTCAGAAGCACCTGTGACTTAAACCAGGGCAAATATCCCATCTAGAGCATGTATTTTTGTGAGTGAAGATATTGGTGGCTTAAGATATGAAAGCATTCTATATCAGATATGTAGAACCACAAGAATCCGACCTCATAAGCAGCTGCAAATGGTCTGCAGCTTACAAAAATGAAGCTGTGCTATCCTGTTAATGTATTATGTTAGAGTAACATAGGAGATGTTATGATAAATTGTAGTACATCCATGGCTGTTGAATTCCAGAGGCAGGCTCTACCTTTTATAGGTTGTAAGAAATCTTGGGATTTTGACTGAAATAACCACAGGAAAACACATCTCATTCATTTACAAATGAAATGCAAATTCACTTCTGTATTAGTATAAAGTAGTACATGACAATAACCAGGGTCTTGTGTCAGTTAGGGTTCAAATGAGGGATCCTTTTTCTCCACAAAGCTGTTTTTAATACAAAAGGACTAGGATATTTGAAATGCAAAATATGAATCCTTAAAATTAAAAAGACAAAATTACTAATGGACAAATTTAAGATATTCAGACAATTAAAGAAAAAGAGAGAGAAAGCAAGTCAAAATGAGAGAGAGAGAGGGGGTGAATGTGAGACGTCTTTTGTTTTTTCTATAAAGGAGAAAGAAAAAAAAATATTTGATAATTAGTATGAAAAGTATTTGCCTACTTGCATTTTCTTTGTACTGTTTTATGTATGAAAATAGTTTTATAAATAAAATGCTATGGGCTTTCATTCAAATTTATATTATGTAGTTTGCAGTGATACTCAACGTCCAGCAGCAGGGAAGAAATAATGATGAACAGAGATCTCTTGGTATGAATTGCATGTATAGCCATATTTTTCAGCAAGCAATTGCTGAAGATACCATGCAGCAAGCCAAACACCACACATAGGTATCATGAAGAGTATTAAAAAAAAATAGGAATGGGGTTAATATTTCCTGTGAAATATGCTCTGTTTTTATAGGCTGGTTCATTTAGACTCTGCTGTGAAATACCTTAAAAGGTAACACAGTATTTTGACTACAGCAGTAATTTATTACACCAGTTAATCTTGTAAAATTGCCCTCTGGATGTAATAATTTGTTATTCTTTTATTAGGCCTTCTTCTGCATACCATGTTTATCATAAAGATGTCACCAGTGTGATGCCTAGCAACCAGTACAATGTTCCGGAGGTGTTTGCATACATTTTCCTGAGGGAGAGACCTGCCTCGTCCCTGCTTGGGAGAGCTGTCAGTGTATTCTGATGTATGAGGGATAAAAGGAGTCCCTGCTGCAGTCTCCAATAAGCTGAAGTCACGGCCTGAAAGCACTGACTTGGGCATCACTATGCTGTGTTAGAAAATGTGTCAATTATCAGATGGACTGCCTAAGGGTATCGCCTGGGTCTAGGTCATAAAACCATCAGGACTAAGGGGGAAAAAAATTGATGAGGAAGTAAGTTGAATTAATTGATAACTAGGAGGACTGTATGTGAAATGTATTCAGCATAATACAGACCCAGATATTTTCTCTCTTAAGCTTTCTTCCAGTGTAATCAATGAATATGGAAAGTATAAAATGCCTCCCGATTCTGGCTGAGCACCCCTTCAATCTATACATGCTTGTAATATTTTACTGACTTTCTCATTATTTCAAAAAAAACCAAAAGTCGAGAAAGACAAGGAGCTATAAAAATAAAAGTAAAATCATGCTAATATTTTGTAGCTATTTTTCTATTATTGCAATTCTTAATATACTGTGCAACTGTTTGTATGTGAATACAGTAGGGACCACTTAAATGTCTAGCCTGAGGCCTGATTCATGAAAGCTTTATACACCATTTATGTAGGTATCTGTAGTGTTTACTCAGAAAATGTAAGGAATACATATTTTTATAGCAAACTTTTTTCCTCTGCACACCTACTTCCTGCCACCTGGCCGTAGCTCTCAGTGACAGAAATGGGAAGAACATCAAGGATGCTTTAAATACGTGGGCTGCTCAGAAATTTAGATGTAATAATTAGTGGTTATACCCTAGAAGTGCAACACCCTGCATGTGAATACTTCGAGCTCATTTTGGCCATTCAGAGGTATGTATATATCTATGTATATAACACCACCAACTTATCATGACCTAGTTCCTTGACAGGACAACAGAATTTGAGTGCTTACCAGAGAGCTGAGGTCACTCAGGATGAGGTTATAATCTGTATAGATACACCCCAATTTGTGAGGTGTTTCTCCTTAACTGAGCAACCCAACTAGGCAATTCATTTTTTAAATGTCACTCATTCCATTACTTTCATTACACATCCTTCCTTGCTCTCAGGTTTCTCGAGACAAAGTGTTTCCCAAATAACTATCGACCACCTTTAACATGTTCATTTCTCATTAATTCAGCTCTCATAGGAAAGCAAGCTACTCACATGTAGGTGTCCAACATTTACAAGTACCTTTCACTTGCTGCTGGAATGCGACATTGTGAGAGCTCCGTTGTGCTTTGGCTCTGAGCATAAAGTCAGTACTTCAATAAAAAGAAAAGGCTGCTTCTTATCACATTGATAACAAAAATTCACCTCTCTGTCCAACAGAAAATTTGAAGAGAGACAAATAAAGGCCTTTTTGTCACTTCTCCTGTTTGACTCCATCCACTCCTTAGAGAAGACCTTTCCCTGTGCAGCAGTGCATGATTTTGTACAAGGTGGATTGCTGGAACAGCCGCACACAAGAATGCAAGACATTCTTTGTAGATGAAAGGAAAAATACAGTATAACATCACCCTTTTGAAAACAGTCTGAGAATTGCAGCCAGGAACTTCTGACTTTTGCTTGGCTAGTTTCTCCACACTCAAGACAGGGAGGAAGCAAAGAGCCCTGCTGAGCCGTTCACAGCAGCTAAACACAAGTGCTGCCTGTGCTCCTTGCACTGTGCCCTGGGAACCCTCACTCTGCAAATTCCTGGGACAGTCATATCTGAATTCACAAAAAGTTTGAAAAATCATAGACAGAACCAGTGAGGAATTGGAATGTCTTGTACATGGAACCTCTAAATCTTCAGGGGGAAAAAACCCCAAAAGCCAAACCAAACCAAACGAACAAACAAAAAACATCTCCCCGCCCCCATATGAATTGTTAATAAGCTCATGTTTTCAAACTTCTCTGGAAAGGAAAATTCTGGAATGTATTTCCAAGACATTTTCACTGTTAGCTTTTCCAAAATATTTCTAAATGTTTCCAAGTACTCTCATGATGTCTAGATCACTCTGTCCTCTTTCTTCCAGGCAAAAATCTGAGTATTGTATGGAACAACAATCTATTTCTCAGCAGATCTCTATGCATCAAGCTTTTAAGGCCCACAGCCGGAGTAGTCAGACTGGCACCTTACTTAATTAACCTTAATTAATTTCTGAGAGAAAAGTGAAATTAGCTGCAGAACCAAAGTCATTGCAGGGAGAGTTTTGATTTTGGAGAAAGCCTACTTTCCACCTGACAGTCGCTCTAGTAACAAATTACAAAACTCTTGAGAAGCACATCTGGATTCTGAATTTAGTGGGAGCACTGTGCAGAAAGAACAATATGACCCACATTGCTGAACAGGCAAGCAGATGCATGCTAAACCACCAGGAGTGTTCTGCTGGTTCTTTTTTTATCTTCAGCAAGCTTCATTCCCAAGCCCTATGATTTGCAGTAACCAAGCCTCGACATGGCAGGAACATGTACCCCTGTGCCAGATGACAGTCTGATAGAATCTGGGGTAATCTTCAAGGCAGACATAGATGAAAGCGAATGTTTCTTGAACTCATGTCTACCTAGGTGTGATTTCAAGTTTAAGAGGATCCCAGACCATAAATCTAATAATATTTGCCTTTGAATGTCTTGTTTAGGGAAATCTTGAACTGCCAATACAGGCCAGCTTTATGAGGCTGAGATTTTGACCCTCAGTCTATAGAAAAAGCACCAAATTGAAAAAAAAAGTAACATGCAAAACTATTTCCTTATTTTCTAGGGATAAAAAATCCAGTAGCATCACTAGAAAGCAACAGCAATGAAACAGACCCTTCCTGAATGATAAAATGAAGGAATTTGGACACTTTTAGCAACAATTGCAAGAGAAATAATCTGAGGTTAAGTTCCCATACACTAGCTTCTCTATCTAATATACAGAAATATCTATACATAACTATAAAGGTTAAATAGGAATTAGGAATTAGATGATATTTCTGTGTCTTCCTGGTTTAAGTTTTCTTTTGTGGACAGCATTTTCTTGTGTTTTGACAGTTATGTTTCTGCCCCTCATAGAACTCAGACGTGAGAAAATGCAGGTAAATTGTGAAAAGAAAATTAAACACATTCTTCAAACTTCATATGGAATCTGTTTGGAATTAATTACAATGTTGATCATGAAGAAAAGTGAAGATGGAAAGCTCTTTTTTGGTCTGTTTCATCCTAAAGACATAAAGAAATGGACATTGCTATTTTACATCTATATAGTCACTGGAGGTAATAAAAAAACCTCTCAGATTTCAGCAGTGAAGGACTAATTCTCAAACTGTCCAAAGACTTCTGACATTTTCCAGTAAACCCAAGAAGGCCAAATGTTACACTGTTGTAACTGACATTCTTTCTGCTCTTTACAATCTAAAATAATCAAGTGTTATGCTACAAAGGCAGAAATATGATGAATTCAGTTTCCAATATATGTGTCAATATGACAGAATTCTGACAAGAAATGTGGGGCAATTACCTCTTAAATATACCATAATAAAGGACAAATCCTGCTTCTTCACACTGAGGAAGAATCCTATGAGCCTATGTCAGTACTGGATTCAGCACCTGGAGCCACATTTTCCAAAGAATGATATAACTCAGTTTGAATAAACAGACTGCTGGAGATGAAACTAAATTGTTCAGAAGATGCATCTGTGTTTGCACAAAGACATTAATTTTGTCTTCCCTTTGCCTTTTTAAGGATAAAAAAAAAGAGAAGAATTTGGTTTGAATAAAGCTAAGTTGCCATCTTAGTGTAACTACTAGTAAATATAGCAGCTATTTTATAAGTATTGCTGTCATTTTCTTTGACTAAAGTTACAGAAATTCTTTGAATTTTATATAGGGGACTAAATTTGTAATGGAAAATGATGTTTGATGGTGTTTAAATGCAGAGTATGTCACTGTATAAAGCGTAGGGCTCTTTTAAGTTATTTTTTTTTAACTTCTTGACATGTGTCACAATTTGGAATTCTGCTCTCATGGGATAAATGCCAGATTACATGGTGTAGTATTTTTATCCTCTGTACTTTCACTGTAGAAGCATACAACATCAAAGAAGAGGCAGATCACTCACATCAGCAGAAAATGGAATAGGACTATAATATGCTTGCTTTGATCTCTCCTTCTAATAATTATCTTGGCTACATGCATACATTGAAAGTAAGATTTGAATTAATAAGGCCAAGAGACCCTGGAAAATGTAAGAAGGATATCTGGATACTAACTTTGACTATCTTTAACAAGATAAACTGCAATTGAGCCTACAAACTTGTGGATTGTTAATTTAAGGCAATAATCCTTAAATGTTATTCTTTCTTTAACTTGTCACCTCTGCATTCAGTAGAAGCAATCAGTCCAATTAAGACAGTATCTTTTCAAAATCACACTCACCTAGAGTTGGGATGGAGAGGGTGCTATTTAGCTGGCATCCATTTGATTTCATATAGGTTTTCAAACAGGAGGGCCTACGGTAAAAATCATTAAATTTATATAAAAAAGTCATCACTACACAGTCTGTTATCATTAAAAACTATTCTAATATTGCCTTAGGAAAGATATTGCTTTTGATATGGAAAGTAAATCAAATCATCCACATCCACATAGGACTTATACAGAGGCAAGAAGCATATTGCATGCCTGGTCAGTTATTTTTTACATTTTTTTAACCAGTGTTTATTGCTATATTGTGCTCTGGGAATCCTATTTCTGCCCAATGTGAGTAGAAATTATAACATAAACAGGGTGGTTGTGTGTGAAAGCCTTACATGGTTAATACGGTCTGGAAGGGGGAAAACCTATTGCAGTTCACCAGTCCCAGAGAATGAAAGTTTGTCATTCTTCTGCTTCATTTCTGACATGTGTGAGTTACATCAGTCTCTGGGTAGACAGCATATTAGTCCCAAAGCCAGATGTTGCAACTTCAAATTATTGTTTGATAAATCTTGGCAGAGCTACTAACCATCATGCTAATACAATGCCCTGCAGTGTACAAAGGGATGCATAATGTGCTAGCCAGGCTGACTTAAGCACAGTATGAATTAGACAAATCAGAGCCAGCACATCTATGGCTAATATACCAAATGAAAGTTCCAAAAAGCCACTTGAACAAAGACAGTCTGTCAAAACAGCAGAGGCTGCTGTTGTCCTCAAAATCCCAGTCAAAGGTTAAGAATGTTCTTTTAAAACGGGGTTAGCTGGGCATACATGTAATAGATCAACATGCAGAAAGAAGTGCTTTGAAGAAATGCTCTCTCTGCTGAAAACAGGCAGGCTTTTCTCATCTGCTGAACTTACCTGACAGTGGATGGGAGTTGCAAGAGAAAAGGTTTGATTCAGCCAGGATGTTAGGAACAGCTTTGTTAAGTTCTGAGACCAGCACTTCTAATTGAAGTACAAGCACCACTAAATACTCATTGCCTGACGGTCCCATGTCAGACAGAGAAACAAAGGGAAACGTTTGTGAGTGGCTGTAGGTATCAGGACAAATTTCTCTACAGAGAAGACTTGACATAGGCAGTATGATATTTACAGAAAAACACGATATGCTTCAAGAGCCACTGCTGGTCTCCTGCCCTGAGGTTCTTATACTCTCAGTAGCTACTGAGCTCCCACGCTTGCCAACGAAAATTCAGAAACCTCTTTTTTTTCCCCTGACTTGCCAAGTTCTTTGCTAGCTTTCAGTGTGGGAGAATAGATCACTGGAGTTAAAGCAGTGGCTGGGAGTAGGTCCCATGTAAGCAAAAACTGTTCCCAGAAGTTGTTACATGCTAGATTTCTCCAGCTGCACAAAGCCCAGCTACAGCATGCTTGGACTCAGGTTCCCATCAACCCAGCCACTTTAGTAGAAAATTTAGAGTGGCCCAGGGGTTACTTAAGGGATCACCTCATCCTGCTTGGGCCTGGAAGGTAATCCAGCTTGGCTGCAACTTCTTAGCTTTGCCAAGAAGTGGTTATGTTCAAGATTTCTTTCCAGTTGCACCAAATTGTTGTGGTACACCATTCTAACAGGGTGAAACACAAGACATCCACAGAGGTTTTGGAACACAGAAGGCTTCCTCCCAGTGAAACTTCAACATCAAATACCTTTAAAAATGTCTCTAGCTATTGTGTTACAATTTAAGGATATAGAGGAAGTTTCATTTTATTTATCTGTCCCAGAAATAATCCAAGTAGGTGCTATGGTAATAGAATACTGTGGTAAAGGACAATCATAGTATAAAGTCATCAGTGGTGGTTTAATTATATGTGTTCAAAACATAATTATTCAAACTTATTGTCTGTTGTTCACAGTACTGGCATATTTCTGAACTCATGAGGCAAAGAAAGTTTCTTGTAAATGTTAGGCTTTACTGTCTCCTAAGTAAACAGCTGTAGTAAATTGACCCTGTCCAGCAGCTAAGCATCCACACAAACATTCACTCACCACCCCCAGTGGGATGGGGGAAGGAACAGGAGAAGGAAATTTGCAAAACTCATGGGTTGAAATAAAAACAGTTTTGCAACTGAAGAGAAAAGGTAAAAAAAAAAAAAAAAGTAGCAAAGAACTTGCACCCACTGCAAGTGATGCAAAATCCATCACTCCCCCCTTACCCAAACAGGCCAGTGCCCAGGCAGTCTCTGAGCAAAGACCAAGCTCCCAGCCTGTACGGCATAGATTGATAGCACATGTTATGGGTTATCCCTTTAACCACCCCAGCTCAGCTGCTTCAGCTCTGCCCCCTCCCAAACTCTTGCCAATCCAAAGCCTATTCGCTGGGGAGACAGAGTAACAGAGAAGGACTTGATGCTGTGCAAGCACTGGTCAGCAGCAGCCAAACACCGATGCCTTATCACCATTAATTTGATCACTGATCCAAAACACCATACAGGCTACTATGAAGAAAATTAACTCTATCACATTACAACAGCAAATATTTGTACTCAAGGTTTTCCTGACCTGATGGCTTGACCTTCAGCTTTTGAAAGAAGATGAATCAGGAGCATATCTGAATTGTCCATTGTATAAACTACTGAGACTGAAAATTGCTGTCAGCTAATGCAAGTTATGTTGCCGAGAAGAATGCAGAGTGAAAACTGTGCATTGTCCGCTGGTGAGAAAGCTGTTTCACAATTTTGTCATTATAGTGAGGGCTCAAGGACAGATCTGGTTTCACTTCAGTAGAACTGAAAAAAAAAAGTAGGCTGCTAAGAATCTTGATTCCACTTGGCAAAATTTAATAAACTAAGGGAAGTAGTTAGAGAAATCAGGTACATCTAAGTGCAGTGAGACATAACTGTTTAGGAAGTTTGTAAAGTCTTCAAATCTAAGATATCAGACCCTGTATCCAAAGCAAGGGAAAAAACACTTCTAGGAAGGAGCTCCTGAATACATTTGAAGGAATAATCACACAATGAAAAAATATACAGGAAAACAGAAAGCCTATAGGGAATAGTAAAAAGTCTTTCTGTTTTTATCTAGAGACGTGAAAAAGTTGCTAAGAGCCAAGTTAAACCCATACTCATAAAGAATGTTAAAACAAAGAACAATTTGTTCTTCATCAGTATGAATTCGAAGAAGAAAAAAAAGGAAAGTGTGATATCCATGGGGTACGTTAAAAGGTATTTTCAAAAGTCCACAGTAAAATAGAAGGGAAAAAAATCCCATAATTCTTTATTTTTCTGTAATGAGTTGATGTTAACACGACTGCAAAAGGCACATGGACAATGNAAATAGAATTTCAAACTCTTTAATATGAGATCAAATTACTCTATCCAGAACTTCAGGGGAGGGATTTTTTTTTAAAGAGGATATATTTTCAAAAATTAAGATTTAAAATTTCAATTTTTAAAAACATTAAAAATTGAAATAAATGAATTAATGAATAGTTTTTATGAGTTTAGTAAAAGAAGATTAGTAGATCAATAGAACAGAGATGTTTATCCAACCAATAGCTAGACAAGGGATGTGAGGCAAACATTTCTTCTAGAATGATATTCAGAATAAGAAGGGAAAGAAATTGCCTGAGAAATTTCCTGAGGTTAGGTGACAAGAAGGAGTGTTGACAGTGTTGGAGGAAAGCTTATTTGGAAGCCCTCATGGATCAGTTTTAGGATCCACACTGCATTAACTCTTCATTAACAACATTTTCACAAAAAAAAAATAGCAGTATACTAATGCTATCTGATGATGGTGGTGTTGGAAAGTGTCAATAGTGAAGGATTGCAGTATCATACTGAAATGAAATACCCCTCTGTCTTTGAAAGCTACAGTGTAAGTTGGATAATATTTAGTAACACCAGGGGACTAATGAAGGAACAAAGGCAAATCAGCTGACGTTGCATGGGAACACAGGGAATGATGTGTGCTCACCTGATCACACAACCACAGCTAACCACTAGTTAAGCTGCCATTGTATGCCATGAAAGCACACAAAGCCACGAAAAGGAAATGTTATCCACGGATCTAAAGACAAGGATGCACTTGTACCCCTGAATACTAATGAGATCTCTCTGGGAATAACTTGTACCAGTTGGTCTTCAAACATCAAGGCTGTTTTATGGAGTATGGGGTGCACACAGTATGAACTGAGTGGCCAGGAGGCAGGAGAAGCCCTCAAAGAGAGCAGGTATATAAGAGCAAGAAACCTGGGAAGTGCTTGATCCAGTAGCTACCACAGAAAGAGAAGAGCTTTCTAAGTTAAAAGATCAAGCTGGTCTTGCATGGAAAAATGTTCCCACCATGGCAATTAACTTCTGATGCAGAAAGTCTCTTCTGATGAGAGGCTAATTCTGTGTCATCCTACATGAGAATCTGTTCATGCTACTATGCCAGAGAGCATTGATACAGAATTTTTATTTTTTTGGTAACACCAAAGACCAGAAAAGACAAAAGAACTTATATTCTAGAGAAAAAAATAGGACTAGCAAAGGCTGAGATAGCCTTCTAAGCTAAAAAAAAACAGATGCAAAATTAATGTGGTTTATTTTTCTCTTGTCACATACCAGTGCTGTCTAAGTGATGAACCAGTGCCATAGAAACTTTCATTACCCTAAGAACATGGGTTAGAAACCTTAGCTATCATTCTTAAATGAACAAACTGGTGCCTGCAAAACAGGGACTAACTTTTGCTGGAATATGCACCCTTTTTTCTAGAAATATTTTTATATATTTTCAGTTCAAAGTTAGTGAAAGTGTGGCTCTTCATCACTGCAGCTCACTTAGGAAGTTTTCTCCATACACACAACCTCTTTTGTCACACAAGTATGCAATCTTCACATTTAAAATCTGGTTCTATGAGAACAACCTTCCTTGCCTAACAAGTAAATAACCAAAAGCAGACATTAGAAATTTAATGGAACTATATTTTTATGAATACTTTTTCTCAGTCCATGACAGGACTTTGATTAGGTTTTTTCCTTTGCTTTGCTGTGATCATCTGTACTGCTATTGCTGGTCTTTTTACTTTTTCATCACGAATGTCTGGAATATTTTAGCCAGGCAAACATGCGTATTCATGTATGAATGAGCCTATTTGCATGTGAATCAACATATTTATCCACAAACAAGTTTGGGGTTTTTTTCTGCTGAAAGTGCTTGCCCAGCTGATCTCTATGTGCACATGGCAGAAAATTGAATGCAAAAATAAAATTGAATGTAAAATCTGCTAGGCAGACAATAAATCTGGCCTATATACATCTTTCCTTTCTAGCAGGCAAAACTCCAGCTTTCCTTTTTCTTTAAAATAAAACAGCAGGAGAGCACGTATACAGTGAGATTATTTCCCCCTCCCTTTCGCCCCCCTCCCACTACAGGACTGAATTCTGTAAGTGCTCAATGCACAGAATTCCAGTTAAAGCAATTAAAAACTGCTGGTGCTCAGCACCTTTCACAGGCTGATCTTTTGAGGAATCATTCACAAAAATATCCATGACTTTCTCCAAATGTTCACAAAGCTCACCTCACCCACCTGTCATTGTCACTGGGCCAATGCACCCTAAAAATGCCACTTCTCCTCTTCTGTTAACCAGGGTTCAGCCTTAAGTCTCTCTCAAAATGAGTCTTTCTTTCTTTTTTCTACTCTTGAAAGACTGAGAGAACAAACACTTCATTTTCATAAACATTGTTAAAATAACTGTTTGCAATGAATTCTGCATTTTCCATCTCTCTATTAAGTAATAACCATTTTGTAGGTCTAATTTGATTCTCATCATTAAGGTAAAAAATTGAGCTTAAAGCTTTCCATGATAGAAATAGTTGTGAAAAGCTCCTTCTTTTGTTAATTTCTAACAATACACATTATTTCCAGGCCCATACATTTTAATTATAGCTCGATATAATACATAGAGTGTTTTTAATTTATTTGGGTTTACAAATACATGAATAGGCATGCTAACAGTTTACAATGCTAACTGCTCCAGTCTTGCATGTTTGAACCTGGTCAATAGCCAAAAACTAGATAATAATTTAAAAATAGATGAGACATGGAATGAATAACAGTTGCATTATTTACTCCATTTCCAACACTATTTCTGATTGTTTCAGTGTCTTGCATTACAGCTTGAAAATAGTGGAGGAAAGGAGGGATGTTACATGTGTAGGAAGCCAACTGATGCCTCAGGTTCCAAGATGAGATAACATTAAAATTATACACCCATAATACAGAGAAGGAAGGAAGGAAGGACAAGAAGGAAAGAAAGAAAGAAAGAGAGTTAGTTCTGTATTACAAATTTCTGAAATATTTTCTAGACATAAGAAATGCTCCCAGCTCAGATACATTTGTAAACACTATCCATTCAACAATAATAGGTACTAAAAAGATGCATGTAGTGCAATAATTTTTGAACCAAAGGAAACACTAGCATTTCTTTGAAATAGTTTGAGGCATGTTTTAACTATGCCTAATCTAAAACATTTCAAGCCCAAGTAATAAACATGTCACACGCAGAATTTGTTTGCTATCTTCCTGAGTTCAGGTTGGAAGGCAGTCTCCCCTCTTTCCACATCATACCAGGAATCTTTGGATGAAATATAAAAGGAAAGTATGAAACTTTAACTTAATGATATTTAAGTTGAAAGAGTTTTCTTCTTTGTCAATGGTTTTCATATGATTTCATAGCATTACTGTTTAAAAATAAAAGATGATGTCCAACTCCTATACCATTTGTTCATCTCCCTTGTCACTCTAGGGAAAAATCACAGAGCCACCCAGTAACCTGGTACAAATGGCAAACCTTTCTCACTACTGCCTAGTGTTTGGAGGTCAGCAGTGATGGAGGTTTGGATTAAGGTAAATTTATCCAGTGTTCAGTCAACTCAGCAGGACCAATTCCCATTTACCTAAAGACCCTTTATAATGTTGTGTTGGGTAAGAGGCTTTAAATTACATACGTTTGCAACCACATTAAGATCTTTTGTATAAATGAGAATCATCTGCCTCTCCAGTAGATACAATGGGGCATTGGATCAGGCAAATATGCCTATTATTAACCAAAAGCATTAAAGGTCCTCCTCTTATGAGCATTACAATTCCACAACATGAATCATGATCTTCTTTATAAGAAAGAATGGAAAAGAAAAAGAAGTGTGTGTGCTGTCCCATTTGCACATTGTTCATATCTGATTTTACAGCGGCAATTTCTCAAGACTTCCATGAATGGGCAGGACTGCACAGATATCCTGTTCCCTTACATGGCTGACTAGCAGACTGTATCTGGTTTATTGCTTACTCACTCACAGTCACTTTTTAGCAGGGAAAAAATCCTTATTCCTTTCATTTTTTGCAATCCCAGTGAAAAACTAAATGTGTAACAACGTGATGTATTTGGCCTGCTCCCATTAAAGTTAAATACAGCCTTTTCAATTTACACTTCCGACAGAAGATATGTGACAAATGACATAGTAATTTTCTTATTCCTTCATGTTCATAAAACATTGATAATATGATTTTTACCTTCCCTTTGTTCTCAATTAAATGAAATGTTCCAATACAATTAATGTGTTCTTGCAATTTAGTTTTTCTTTAGAGGTTTCTCTTGCCTCTGATTAACAGCATTTTCTATCCATTCTGAGAACCCCCAACTGCTATTCAGAATGTTTCATTATGCCTGGCAGCTATCAATACAATTGTGAACCAATATCATTTTAATTGTTTCACTAATAACTTGTTTTAAATGATTCAACAGTCATCAGGAAAGATAAGTGCTCTTGTACCCTGCAGGCTTGTAGGGATGATGGTATGAGGCAATGTAACAGAGTGCTGTATCAGAATAATAAAACCGTATGCACAAGATAATGACAAAGCACTTGCATTGCCGTAAAGATAAATGAAAACAGTAGATCTTCTTTTCATTGTAATATAACATCCATTTCTATCTCCCATCTCAATCATTAGACTTTCCAAACAGATTACTACACAAATACACATATGCAACATGTCCCACAATAATCACTGCATGCTCCCATCTATCCAGGCAGATGGTAAATGATGGAGTTAACGAGCTTTACAAATGCTCTTGTTAATTAACAAAAATTGTTACTTTCTCATTTGAGGGGGGCTTATAAATTAGACTTAATTACACTAGATAATTGCAACTGCCAGCTACTGTGCAACTCGCTCATGTTCTGTTCTTTCAATGGCAAATCAACAATTGCAACCCTTGCCTATTTGTGTAGATGAATTTAATAAGCAAACAGCCCTTTTATGTTAATGGTTTACTGGCATTCATGGGTTTGGCAGGAGAAATGTGCTGGGGGAGGGTTTGCTAATGGCAGCACATAATCATATTAATTAAAATATAACTGCCATTTAAAGATTTGTAGTGTAGAATTAGAGCATGTTGGGAACTGAGAAAATCAAGCTAGAGTGCATATTAGCACCATTACTCTGTGCTCCCTGCGCAGCAGTCAGCAACCTCATGTGTCATAAATGTAATTTATGAGTGCTGTTTTCTTTGAAATATGTGTTTTTAGTTCACTCATTAGAATGTAAAAATTTGCAATGTCTGCTTCAGAAGGTTCAAAATAAATTCACTTAGAGCTGAGACTCATGATCTGGTTTTAACAAATCCCTCAACAATGAATTTTTTTATTGTATAATTTCTTATTGTAAAACCAAGCATTCTGTTCTTTGAAGACGGATTCCATGTTTTATTGCAAATGTAAGTCACATTATCGCTACAAATTCTATATTATTATACATTTTATAATTCAGTATCATTTTTATGGGGCCTTTAATAAGTACAGCCCCTTTTTTCATTTGGCTTTGGAAAAATTAGAGCAAAAAAAATTTTGCCACTTTATACTTGGTCGTGTAGAAACACAGTGTCAAAAAAGCTTTTAAAAGCTTTGGGGTTTTTCTGCTTTCCTGGATTCCCTTATCAATTTACAGGCACATTTTTTATCTAAATCAATTCCACTTATGCAGCTTCCTCAAAAACGCTGAGATGTATTTTCTGTACAGTGTAGTTACTTATTTGCTGGCATCCCTGGGAATGCAACTTCCCACAAAGTCCCTCTGAGAGAAAACGATCCCTGGAATTAGAGGCATGTGAGTGACAGGAGGCAAGAAATTGGAATCAAAGTAATTCTCTAATTTCTAGCTGTACAGAGGCAGCATGGCATATTATTTATGCATAGATATGAGTATTCATATGTGTTGCAGAATGTTATACAAATGTTTTGTGCGTGAGTGTCAAACATTTTTATAACAGTATCTTCAGCAATACATACAGTTTAAAAGTTATTGCTATATTTTGTCATCGGGGATTATCACATTGTCTTTCCAAACCACAGAAATCAAAACCAGCTGAAATCCCAAATACGACATGATAGAAATTTTATAATTTGTTTTAATATTTGCTTGTTTGTTTTATTTTTCTTTATAATGCACATCTGAGGAGGAGTGTACCAAAGAGGAAATCCCAGTCCCTCTGGAGCCAAAGACAAAATCCCATCATCTTGTGAAGGGTGCCTTAACTCTCAAGTTAAGGAAATTCTCAGGAAAATGGAAGTGTTACAGGACCCACAGGATTTTTGGTCTTATAGGCTGACAACACAGAATTGGAAGTGGCACTTCTGTCTCTTATTATTCCAAAAAGAATTGTCACTAGGGAATATTTCTGCATCTAGCAATCAGGGACTTCTGATTCTTCAGCTGTTATGAGAGACATTGCTGTCTTTTCACAGATGACATTAGGTGGAATAATTTCATTTTCAGCCCGCCCCACCCCCAAATATGCACCCTAATATCTGTATCTTATCTGATGTAATTGACATGACTGTAATGGTTGTTTATAAGACTGACTCTAGATCTGAAAATATATTCCAATGTTTTGATATTATCACTGCATATTATTATACAGTCATGATGGACAATCACTGACAGATATTTGAGCAATTACAGCATATTTTATTGACAATTCTACATCTATACAATGTGAGTATACATTAATTATAGTAGAGACTATATCATACCAGTGACAATGATACTACTCAGAGCACAACTGAAATAAAATCTTTATAAGCTAATGTACTAAAGTGGAATAGTTATGAGTAAAACTGGAGGTCTGCATTTCTTTCTTCTAAGTTAGTCTTGGTGATGAAAATAAAAAGATTGCAATTTTTATCAAGTCTGCTACAAACTTCTCTAAAAACCGAGGTGTTTTCTACTCTGCTAGTCATCAACAGGGCTCTTACAAATGATCTTTGCGTTATAAGCAAACGAATCTCTATCATTACATCGATTGCTCCAGATGTTAGTTGCTGAAAAGAGGAAAGTCTGGGACAGGATGTGGTGCTTCGATAATAAGTGTGTCCCAAACCACTCCCACTCTGCATGGAAAGCAAGGATTTGGCTTTTAGTTGACCAGGACTTCATTTTTTTCTCCATTACAGTAAGGATCTCCACAGTTTTAGAACTGATGATTTCTATTCCTTGTGACTCCTTGATAACAGAGCTTGATTCAATGTCCAGTGAATATAGTACAGATGAGACGAATCACAGAAAATCAGAAAAAGCTTTGAATACATGACAGGATTGGTTCCTAAAGTTTCAGCGAAGAATTTCCTATTCTAAGAATTGCAGATAAGCCACCTCATTTTTATTTTCTTCTCGTATGCTCTTTTGCCAAAAATAATAACTAGCTGAATTGAGTTTGTGTGCAGGAGGTCTTCACTGAGGAGTGTCCTTACAGCATTGCAGAGGAGAAAAATATATAACCTGGAGGGGAAAAAGTGCATCCTTGTGCACACAAGTGCACATGGGCTGCCTAGTCATACTGCTCCTGTAGATGGGTGAGTGATCAGCTGAAGAGGCCCCTGAAGAGCTGGGGCCGAGGAAGAGGCAGTCAGGGAGAAGGGCAATGGACTGCAAAGCAGCGGACTCTCAGGATCTCAGGGAAGAGCTCTCTGACGCCTGGAGCAGGGCCTGGAATCCCTGAGGTAGGCAGGGGGAGCAGGCTGAGCTTGCAGGTCCACCCACCATACAGGCATTCTATGACATCAATCCCCACTGTGGTGATCCCTCCCAGATGTGAGATCCTGCTCCTTGACATTGGAATTTACACGCTGCCTGTAACCCTTGGCCACAAACCCTGAACCAGGTACCACGTCATGATGGAGGGTGTTTTTTTTCTTTGCCTTGCTCAAAACAGTCTTTTCCCAGCTCTCAAGGGTGGGTTTCTCCAATGGCCAATGATCCTTATAGATCTTGGCCTCTGTGTTCAGCCTGCCCCTATATTTCCAAGGCCTTTGCTGTTGTCCTGTATAACAGCAGCAGACACCTGGTACCAAGCTCTAGTTCACACAGCATGTTCTCATAGACAGCTGATAACAAACCTAATAGGCCAGGGTGTTCCATAATTAGCACAAGGTAGATTCAGCACAAGGTCTGTGGCCTCTTACTGGCAAAGATAACACAGCTTTTACTGGGCTACAGGACAAGAAATTTATGTATTTTGTTTTCTGTTGGTTTGTTTGGTTTGGTTTTGGTTTGGTTTGGTTGTTTGTTTTTTTTTTTAAATTAACAAAGACACAAGACACCAGCTGGAAAATTTACTCATTCTGGAAAAATACAAAACTCCTGGAGGTTGAATATTCTTTAACTGATGAGTCTTACAACACTGGAATCCTGTAATTCAAGACGAGAGAGGCAGTTGTGCTTTCTTTCCAAATGTGGTTTGTGTCAGTTTTCATACTACTGAGGCACAAAATTATTTGGTCAGCTTGGTTAATTTTTCTCGCCTAAACATCAGTGAAATCTGATTACATAAAGATGTGTCATTGCATGCCTTTATCAAGCTAATGCCAGGCTAGTGACATGGGGAGATGGAGTGTAAAAGGCCAGCATTCCCCAATGGTGCCATTTTCTTCTACAATGAGTGTTACCAGAAATAGGGAGGTGAAGTTGTTCAGAAGAGAAGACATAAATCCATTATCATGGCATTCATTCTAAGTAAAAACAGCCTTCTTCTTCTGTTACCACTTTTTCCCTCACTAGACAGACAGAACAGCTGGTTGAATAAACTTGCTGCTTCCTGGAAATCTGCTGGTCAGTACCATGTACCTACCTCTGCAATCTGGATACAGAAACAATAGCAGCCAGAGCCACATCCTGCATACAAAGAAGCTGTCTAGAAAACCCGTCTTTTACAACTTCAGATCAGTGCTGTTCAGAATTTCAGTCATGGATAAGCGGACAATTTCTGCCTCACAGCAGTGAGATTCCACCTGAGTAGGAGAGGTGACTCATAGAACCATTGAATCATAGACCAGCCCAGGCCGGAAGGGACCTTGAGAGATTATGTAGTCCCTGTACAGTCATGTCTTGAAAACCTCCAGTGATGGAGACTCTTCATGTCCCCGGCGAAGTTATTGCAATGAATGATTTTTGTCACTGTAAAATATTTATTTTATGTTGAGATAAAACATCTCCTTGTGCAACTTGTCTTCATGTGACTTCTTATGCAGAGAGACACTCTGTCCTCTTTATCTGTCCTTTAAGTCCATCAGAACATTGTGACAAGGTATGTCCTGAGCTTTCTCTTCTCCAGGGTGCAAAGACCGACTCCTTCAGTCTTTTCTCTTTCATCATCATTGTGGCCCTCCTTTGGACCCTTTCTTTGTCTGCATCTTTCTGGCATTGTGGGTACCAGCCTGACACATAGTGAGAAGAGTGGAATGATCATGTCTGTATCTCTCCCAGTAATGCCCCTGTGGATGCAGCCTAGGGTCTGATTCGCCTTTGTTGCTGCAGTGTTGCACCACTGACTTATGTTCAGCTTGTTGTTGTTCACCAGGACCCCCAAGTCACTTTCAGCAGGGTTGTTCCCCAGCCACACAACCTGTACTGGGCTTTTTGGATATTCCATCCCAGGTGCAGGACTTGGCACCTGTCTTTGCTAAACTTCATGATGGTTTTGCATTTGCTTTCTTCTAGCCTGTCCAGGTCTATATACAAGAGGGCTCTCCCTTGTGATATGTTCAACCTTATTGGCCAGTTTGGTGCCATCAGAAAAACTGATGAGATTTAGATGCTATCCTCCAGGTCATCTATGAAGACGTTGAACTCCTTGGGGCCCAGTATCAATCCCTGGGGCCCAGTATCAATCCCTGGAGCACTCCACTTGTGACAGTCTGTCAACATGAGTGAAAACCATTGAATACTACTCTCTGAGTGCAACCTTTTTGATAATTTTCTACCCATCCTTTAGACCATTCATCTGATAATTTTCTACCCATCCTTTAGACCACTCATCTGATAATTTTCTACCCATCCTTTAGACCATTCATCCAACCTGTACCTTGCCAGTTCGTCCAGGAAAAAGCTGTGGGAAACAGTTTTGAAGACTTTGCTGAAGTCTAGGTAAAAAACATCTACTGCTCTCTCCATCTTTACAGATGTTATTTTGTTGTAGAAAATGATTGGGTTACTTTGGATTATTTGCTCTTGATAAATCTGAATTGATTATACTTTAGCTAATCACTCTAAGGTAATCCTTTGCACCAACGTGCACAAAAACCTCAGGTAACAACCACCACTACCTTCCATGACAGTTTGAACATAATCTAGAATAGGCTTTTTGCTGGTCACTTTTGACTTCCTAATTCTCTAATAAAATGCTAAGGGTATCAGGCCTTTTTTTTATTTAAAGCTAGTGATTACAAGAGAATAACTTCAGATTTGCAAGCATACTTTTCCCTTGTTACATGTTTTTCATTTGGAGAGGTGGACTCTGCCTGTAATGCAAGGCCCTTAGCGTTGTACTGTCCAATAACAATTGTAAAAAACTTCCACTAAAGAAACCAAAACCCAATTATCCATTCCATGAATCAACAGCAAAAACAACACAGAAATCTTTTAATCAACAGATATCCAGACAAAAAAGGTTTCCTAGACAACCTTACAATGATTTTGGTAGTTATAGTCGCAACATTCCTAAAGATCATCTTGGAATAATCAAATGTCGGCAAGACAGCAAGAACAACACCTAACATAATTTCCCTAAATCCCTCCTCAGCTACAGGTCTTGTGCAGATGATTTCCAGGTTACATGGTGGACAAAGAGTACACTAAATATGAATATGAATAAATAGTAATATGTATATTAAGGTTAAGCTGTTGTATCCTTCAGTCAACAGAAAAACAAATCCACAAACAAGAAAATGGATTTTTAATAAAGACTTCTGCTACGTGGCCACTTAATTAAAATGCATTTTCAGTGTAAAGGAGAATTCTTGGGGATGGAAGGAATATTATGCAAAAAATGTTTAACTTAGTGTAACTGTATATACATATATGTAATGTCTAACAGACACTTTTTCTGCAGGCCAAAAAAGATTTCTTCTGCCCTGCATTGATGAAATGTGAGAAATAAATGTGGAGCAAAGGTGTCTTGTAGCTGCATTTTTTTTCCAGATAGCTGTGTGAATACTTATGCTATGGTTACTGAAGTTAAAAGCCTTCCTCTTATATGTGATTTTCTTGAAGGTGAATAAAACTAAGAATTTTGTGGAGCTTTATTTTTAGTTAAATAGAAAGATCTATGCTTTTTCTTAAAAAAATTTGCCTTATGTTCCTTTTATAAAGAATAAAATATTGCTATATAGACAAAAGTGAGCTTCTGAAACACAAAACAGATGCAGTTACACATTAATTGCTTATAGGCAGTTACTGTAATAATCAAGAAATTATGTAGCATACATAATAAATAAATAAATGCCAGTATTGAGTATGCTTTCTACTCCTTTGTCTAATACAGCCTATTGCATATTTTTCTTCCTCCTTTTTCCCAAATTATGTTGTAGCTGAATCTGGCAGAGGAATAACAGTGTTGGTACTAGTTGCACAAATCTTTGGTTGGGTTTTTCCCTCTTGCCTAGTGGTGCATCTTCAAGTTTTGTCAATATCAAATAGGTCAAGGTAGCCAGTGGTGCAGTGGTTTCTGGTCACCTAGTTTATAGACTTTGTTCTTAAATAAGTGCATCTCATTTTAGAGCCCTAATCGTTGCAAGACAGATCTGTAAACGAGGCATAGGTCAACTCTTGGTTTGTATGAAGTGTATGGCTACTACACAGAGCTCAGCTGACGATAATACTAAGTACACAGCTGTAATGACTTTGGGTTTGGACACCCCTATCCACATCCCCAGTATCTCTAACCTCCTGACAGGTGACTTCCATTTTAGTCGTGTATTGCCCACCTCTTTCATAGGTGAGAAATTTGAACACAGCTCTCACATACATCAGCAAACTACTGTATCTCCCACGTTGTCCACGTTAACTTTCAAGCAAGGGCATTTGATGGAAAAGAGTATAAAGCTGATATGATGCCCAGAAGTACTCTGTCCTGTGTTTGGCACTTATATGGAGTTAAAACAAGCAGCTGGAGGACATCTCAAGCATTCCCAGCTGCACAGCTGTAAATGAAAGGCAATATTTACGCATGTGAATTATTTTGGTAAGTTTTAGCTGTCTTTTAATGAAGACCTACTGAAATCACCCACTAAAGAAATGTGATCAATGTTTTAAAAGTCTTTTTCTCTGGGACACCCCAGTGTCTGGCATCTCTGTTAACAAGTGGCAAATGATATAGTGAAGGGTTCCTTCATTTTTCTTATTCTTTCACAGTGCATCAACATCCATCAGCAACGTGAATGGAGTGAAACGGAGTAGCTGTATCTTGATAACTTACCCATAGTGTTCTGATTGAAATGCTTTGGAAGTTTTCTCAAAGGAATTTCATCCTAGTCTTTGGTTTCCTGGCATTTTGCCCATTGTACCATTGGGTACTGCAGAAAATTAAAATCAAAGTTAAAGCTGGCATTGTGTCTAAAAGTTTTAGATTAAGTGAAAGATGCTGTTAAGCTGTTTATATCACACAAATGATGGTTTATTTCTTTGTAGAGGCCCATGGAGAATAAACCAGAATTCCCCTTTTATTGACGTCAGTGAAAGCAGTTCACATCAGGACTGGTTAAGACAGGAAATGTCTTTGTCATAAAATTATAGTGACAAGAATGGACATAAAATCCTGTTTTCCAAGAACAGCTAAATCAGAGTTAAATTATGAAATCATAAATACTTTCCTCTTTATGTTATTTATGCTCTTTATGAACAGCAACTAAAATGATGTGGATAAGAGTAATTCAATGAAGGAAAAATTGTTCTACTTTCTTATGACATCTGTAAAACTCATCAGCTGTTAAAGTTTTCTATTCATTGCAGAACCATCTACTGTCTATAGCCATACAAATATGAAGCAATTAGGAAGAAAAAAAATCAATTATAGAGCTTTTTAAAATAAAGCTCTGTACTTTGTATTTGCTAATCATCAAACCATTTGAAAGAACTTTTTTATTTTAAAAATAAGCACATTTTCAATCACTGAATTACAAATATTTTGTAAGGCATTTCTTTTGATTCACCTCTTTCATAATCTATTAGGCATCTTACAAAAAGGCAGTATGCTATATTTTTATTTTCTCCACTAATTTCCTCTTTACATTTTGGTTTTCAAATGTCGCTGCTCCTTGAAAACTCTAATCAGAAGAAAAGGTTTAAAAGACTGGAAATCCAACTAGGAAAAAATGGAAATGAACAAAACAAAGTTCTATGACGATCTATATCTAAAGAATGATACTGGAGATATACTGAATATTTTTAATGCCTCATTGCACAAGAAAAAGGGGACATTCGGGGATACTGAAAGGCAGCAAATTCAAAACTGACACAGGAAAATATTTTCCTAAACTATGTGTACAAGACAATTTTGAGCCCAAATTTGAGACTTGATTTTATACAGATGATCAAACTATCCATAGTTAAAACAATGAATACGTTGGTTTGGTTTTCTTTAATTGATCATAATGGTTTGAAAAAAGCTCTGTATTTTAGACATTCTACCTAAGAAAAGTTCCTTTCACTTTCCTCAGAGTCATCTTTCTGCTGTTAGGCAGAAAGTTACACTGGATGAACTCTAGGTCTTACACAAAACATTCTTGCAAGTGATTCTGCAAAACAGGAAATCCATTTCCTTACAACTGCAATTACCTTAGTTGTTGCAACAAATTAGAAACTTCACGTAAGTCATCATATGGCTTCTTAGCTGTTAATTTCTGCCGGCCAGGCTGTTCCCAGCCTGGCTCGCAGGTTAACGGGGTCCGATGCCCGCGTGAACCAGCAAAGCAACACTTAGCGTCAACATGCATGAAGACACAAACATTTTAATTCATTACTGCTCTGAAGTGCTGAATATGAATCACTCCTACATATATGCTTTGCATTACGGAACACTATCCCACGTCCTGCTCTCGCTTATTGACAAGGAAGACTCACAATTGTCACACCACTGGGACAAATTTTCATCATTCATTCTAAGAGACCACGTGGAAAGGGAGTTTGGTGAACAACTTCATGTAGCCTAATCTGTTGAAGGATATCAGGGTAAAAACTCTTCTGACCAAGCCAAGCCTAGAACATCCGTAGACTGTGTAATAGTTTCTTAGGACAATTTTTCTAGATTGGAGATGGAAACCAAATCAGACATTTTGATGGTTTGGAAGAGGCAAATCTATCTCTAAGCAATGGGGCACTGACTTCTCTGGTCACAGAAGACAGGATTGAGTCTTTTGATCTACAGATTCAGATCTCATAAGCTTTTCTACCTACTTGTTTTTCTGTTTTTTTTTTTTTTATTCCACAAAATTCAGGATTTGGCATAATGCTTTTTTTTTTTTTAAGATCTCATAATAAATTTTGTACATAGGCAAATAAAACCCAGGAAAATAACTCCCCTTGTGAAATGTTAGCCATTCAAACTGCCCACAGAATTAATTGCCTTGCATATGTTTTAGCAGATAACAGTAATGCTAACACAACCCTTCAGTTACATCTCTAAAACTGAATAATTATTTAGTGCATTCCACTTCGAAAAGGGCTTGCTACTTTTGTGTCAAGGGAAGTCTGGAGGTAACAAACAATCAGCCAAAACACTTAACATTATTGATGGTGTTGAAAATATCGCTATTTCTAGGATAAAAATATTAAAAAGCACATATCTGTTATGTATTTTGGTCTTTTTCCTTAAGAATTAATTTTTTAAAATGCAGTTTAGAGTTTTCCTTGTTTACTGCTCTTGTATATGCTGTTTGTTGTTTAGGCACCAGACAGAACTAATGCCCAAGTCAAATAATTTGAGATGTGAAAGTCTAGAAAAGGCAGATGTCAGGTGGAGACCTTGGCTTCTGCAATATCCCACAGGAAGTGTACCAGAGTGCAACTATAACTAGTAGATATCTACCTCAACAGAAGGGCAAAATCAATGGATTTGAAAAAAAAGATGAGTTATCCCTTCAAGCACAAAAAACACAGACATATTGAGCAATTAAAAGCTGAAAAATTAGGTGCCTTGGCAGATATAACTTTAACAAATGAATTTACATTTGGGGTTACACAACATAGTATGTTTTTCTGGAAACATACTAGTTAACATAACAGCTGCCACATCACATGGGATTTGTGTTGTAAATGGACCCTTCTAAAATAACTCAAGTTAGCAATATTCCCAAGAATATTTGATATATAAACTGACCCATATTCTCGTTACCCTTTAAAATGTACTTTGCAACAGTTATGCCCTGATTTCCTTTGACTTTAAATTAATTCTTGTGAAAAAGATGAAGAAGGTTAAAAGGCCTGGCTTTAGGAACAGAGCCAAAGGACACTGATGAACACATTAGATGATGAGAAACAGAACAAAATGCTACAGAAACAATTGGAAATAAGATAAAGCCTAAGGAGACTAGTGAGAAGATAGTCCTTTGAGCTGGAGGAAAGGAAGATATGTGGATGCTTTGGAACAGGCCCCAGTTCATAACGATGTTGATGACTGTAAGGAAATGATTTGATGACATCTTTTGCTTTTCATGTATGTGTAATTTTTAGTGAGATTACACTTGGCTGAAGAAACTGAAGAGTTCTAAGACACTTCATCACAGCAGATTCCTGGCCGTGTTTAGATTTCTTAGGAACCGGCACATTTCCATTGCCTTCCATGTCTTAAATTTTGCCAGATTTCATGAAAGAAGAAGAAATTAAAGTCTGATGGAAAATTCTTTAGTAGTGCAATAAATTCTGTGCCTCGAAATTAAATTTAAAAAAAAACCCAACTAATTAAATGCCCCAAAGATTTCCTTATGTGTCAAAACATACCCCATGATATTGGCATTGCTTAGGATAATTGAACTAAATTTGAGAGGTGAGAGAGATTTTTTGGTAAATTATTTTTTTGCTTAAAAATTCATCTTCAGAAGAGCCAAAACTGTTAATGAATTCTACATAGATTGAAAGACCTATTTTAGATGAGACAACACTGACAAAATATTTCAGAAATGATGAAACAGTTGCTTATAACATGTTCAGAAAACTGAATTTTCTGAGACACTTGTTTCTGAACAGTTTTAATGACTAAGGAAAGATTTGGCTTCAAACTCATTTATACTCATCTCTGCTTTTTCTCCCCTTCCTTTATGACTTCAACACTCTAGTGACCTAAACCATAACCAGATTTAAATGTCTCATCTGCCTCTGAGGACCCAAAAATACAATGTTTGCTGCTTTCTCACAATAATGTCTTCTCCAATAGGGTATATGTGTTTGCAAGGAAGGTTATTCTTCATATTACTTGTTGATATCAGTCCATCTTGAAAGATTTACCTGACTACTGACTGACCCCTTCTGTAAGTGCATGTAATCCAGGAAAGGTGTTCAAATTCTGAGTTAAAATTTAAATTGAAGACTTGACACGTTGGGCATGAATATCAGGCAATACTTCTGTGTTTTGAGCCATTTGTTTCCCTGTCATTTTTAAATACATAAATAATTAAATGCCCACAAGTCGGACAATATTTCTGGGTTTATCCATCTGTTAGGAAAATATATTTCAAATTCCCTCATTCCAGTCGGTTTCTCAAGTCAAGAAACTCAAGTCTTACCAAGAGTTTCGCAAAAGTAATGAAATGGTGACAAGATTAAGGCAATATATTCTTTATGGATTTCTATCCAACAGGTTGAGCATTGTGCCAGAAATAGAATTCCCAAAAAACCTTGAGTCAACAGAATAAGAAATAACCACTACGTAGGACTGAAAAGTAGAGAGCAGAATTGCACAAGATGAGGAGAAGAAAACTGATTATATGTGATGTCAAAGCACATATATTTATGTGTCACAGTTCTCTATGTTACCCCATATCTATTTCTTTAAACACAAAACCCATTTCTCACTCCCTTACTTTTGTAGCTTTGGCCTCAGCTTCCATTGTTTTATATATATTTGTATTTATATCATATTGTGCAGGACTGCGGAATTTTTTTTGTGTTTTCTTACAGTTTTACCATTTCAGCACGAGCTTCACCAATTATAGTTTTGAATATTAACAAATTTTTTTATTTATATCTTCTCTGACAAATAGTGTCTTTCTGCTGTAACTGAAGTACATTTTGCTACAGCAGCATGGAATTTCATTTACTCCTGGGAATCCTGTTGACTCATTAACAGGGATATATCCTTAGGTCTCATTAATGTAGTTCTTACTATAATTTGCAGACGATTAGATAAGTGTCTTTTTACTTCTCCATCTTCCTTTACAGCACATGTAGTCTCACAGTGCCTAGAATGATTATAACAGATAGATTTTTAAATCATTTTTCCTTTCTTTCGGCTCAGACTTTTTATGTGCATCTATTCTCCTTCTCATTTATTTTTTTTCTTTTTAATTGTACATGGCTGGTTTTAAAGTGGGTAATCATTTCTCACTGTGGTGCCTCTAACTACTTCGGAAGGCTTTCTCTAATTCCTTTAATACTCAGAGAATCACAAACACGGCGGGATCCACTAAGGTTTTAACAGTACAGTGAGTCTACTCACAGGAATAGCTCAGAAACAATGCATTTTCTGTGCACCAAATAAAAATATGCATACCGCTCCACTATCCCTGATTTTGAGAGCTGTTTCTGATTACTGATCGAAAATTCCCTCTGTTCTTCATTAAAGACTGAAATTCTTTTAAAATGCTTATTTACGGTGGCAGTCCTAAGGGGCAGGCTATGTATTTAACTGCCTACAGCTTCAAATCTCTTTCAACATGAGGCCAAGTCTGTGTTAGGTAACTTGTTGGGTGAGTGGTGCCACATTCCTGCTCTGCCTATGGGATAAAGTAGCCGTGGCACAACATGGCTCATTTGTTCCTAGACTATCATTAGCATTAATGAGCTTTGCATGTATGCTTCAACGAAAGGAGAGACAAACCATAACTTCTTAGGCTTAATGCTATCAGGGGTCCTCTCTGTGGCTTAAGTTTGTTCTTTTTGAGCCAAATCTTGCATGCCTTTGAAAAGCTTGAATAAACAGGCCATGTGCAGGAGCTTTGTGATGGACTGAGAGATGGAATACACACAGACTCTCCAGACTCAAATACGTCACTGCTGCTTATGCGAGGCAGCAGCAGTTCCCTCCTGTGGAGGGGGTATCTATTAATTTTTTTCCTTGACCCTATCCCTTTGTCAAACTCAGCCCTTTCTTGCAAAACCTATAAATCTGCTGTGAAGACATATGCCATCAAGCAGGGTGAATGAGCAGCAGGGACCCCCCTTCATGACCTTTCCTTTGCATGACTACTCTGGTCCCAACTAGCCAAACCATTGTATTCAGGACCCTCTGCCCTCAAAGGGAAGGGTGTGATAAAATATATAAAAAAATATATATATATAAAAATATAAAAGACCAGGGCATAACACCTAAAGTAACAGAGATTTTTGTTCATAGCATGACTTTCAAAAAAAAAACAGTTAGAGCCCACATACTGCATTTTGTCCTGCCAAGTATATACTCACCTTCTACCATTTTGACCACGACATTTTACCTTTCTGTATTCCTTTTGTCTGCACTGAAAACAGGAACAAAAGCACTTTTCAGTATCATTAGCAGAGGAGAGGACAGGAGGTGTTAATAAACAGAAAGCTCAATTTAGGACTACAAATTACTGACTAGTTCTCTGCCCAAAGGTGTTTCGGTGAGCCATGGCCAGAGCCATGGTCAGCTGGACCAAGCAGAACAAAAGGTCCATTGGTTTGATGCCTCCACAACTCAAGGGCTTGAAGGTACAGTGAGCACCCAAAAGGCTGTGTAAAAACATGCAGACCATTGGCTTCTGCCCCTCCTTCCCTTATGTTTCATATTTGGTTATTCCACCAGAAAGTTCTATGTCACCCAGTAGTTGATTGGTCTCTGTTACCCCTCTTCCCCCACTCCTTCTCCCATTTGCCCTCATCCCTTCTCCCCGCCCTTATAACACCCCCAACTGATATTGTATTGGTTATTATGTGTTCTCCACACCCATTATGTAGGGCTATAAAACCCCACGCCAGGCTGATTTTCTCGTCTTTCTTCGTGGCTTTCCTCGTGGGCTCTTGTTCTCCAATAAACCTTTCCCTGCCTGCACGAAGGGGTCCCTCTGCTTTATTCCTGCCTCCTTCACGCACCTTTACCATCGGTGGTCAAGGCGTACCCAAGAGAGAGCTTCGCCTGCCCTCCTGCACCGCGATCGGCTTCCGTCCCCCCACCCGGGGCAGGGGGAAGACTGCCCGGTGCTCGGGTCAGCGTCTAGCTGGTAATAGCACCGAGGCACAAAGGGTCATTAGGACCCTGCTCAGACTGAAAACATGTATTCCATCATGGAACATGCAGTGTGGCCACTTCTGTGTCCATATCAAGGCCCCATTTTCTAAGTGCCATAGTCTCGACTGCTCCTACTTCTTTGCAAACTTGGTAGGTGCAGGTAGGTGCGAACAGCTGTAGGTCTGCAACTGCAGCATGGCAACACAGACTGGACCGTGGTTTTTTCCTGAAAACCTGTAATATGAGGCATATCTTTTCCTGATTTACATAAAATTAAAAAAAATATTTTACCACCTATAATTAGAATTAAGTGAGGTTGAAAATATCTTGCAATTTAAAGCAAGCTACTTGTGATAGGCAAGGAAACAGGTGTTTGACTGAACTCTTCGAGGAATGTACATAGAAATAAATGGAAAAAACACGGGGAATAAATTCAACAGCTGGCAGGCCTTTCTCACTTGATGGAAGACAGAATCATAGGTAAATTCAAGTGTCTCCACATTGCCTGAGTGCCCTCAATATTAAGCAAATTATTTTCAAATTGTCATTACAGAACACACCTGTTCACTTCAGCACAGCTATTTGCAAGTGGTGAGTGAGAGACCAAGCTTCAAATTTTTGTTTGGTCTCATTTAGGTTAAGAACTTGTTTACACATCCCTGATAGGTCTGGTATGAGCCCTCTCCGTCCAGAATGGACCACTGGAGGAATTCTACTTGTATTAATGATTAAGCCTGAGCTGCATCAAGGATGTTGGCAAGAATCTCTGTCATCTTTGTCCTAACAACCAAGCTACACACTCAGAGTCTCTGTCATTTTCAAGTTCCTTCTGCAGGACATTTTCCAGTTTGTAGAAACAATTCAATGAGGCATAGAAAAACCAGCTGCCCTGCCTGAGACACTGGGGCACTCAAAAGGGTTAATGAAAGAGTCATGTTCATGCTGTACTCTAAATACTACAGAATAAAAAATTAAGCTTAGCTTCCCCAAACCCAGTGTGAGCACCCACCATTGCCTTTCTAGCTTTGTACATAAACTGAACCAGAGACCCAGAAAACCCTTCAGAATACAACAATATTTGGATCAGGCACTTTTTTGCCAAAGCGACAACTTTGACAAGTCAGAGTATTCACTGGGGAAAAAAATCATGTTGACAAAAAATCTTGATCACCCTAATTGAAAACTCTGGCCTGGGCTGTGAATCTCTCCTCTGGTATGCAATTATAATGGGTAGCAGTCAACACAAAATCTAAACCAAAACCAAAACCACTCTGCATCTTCTCAAGTTCTGCTTCTTGAATTAAATTACTAGAGCCTGCTGTAAAACAATAATGATTTCTACTGTCAGAAACAATGTTTCAAACAGATGTGAACTACACAAAGCATATGTGAAAAACGTGTGATCTGCACACTAAGGTCACAGAAGCCATTTAGACACCACATGTGAAATATGTGAAACACATGTGGAGGCATGATGCAAATTCACATTTAGTTTGTCCTTTGGCAAGTATCAAGATCATAGGCTAAAAGAACTAAATCTCTCTGAGGCAAACTTTGTGCCTGTGAAACTTTCAATCTTTATAAAAGATTAACTTTTTAAGAAACTCCCACAGGGCAGACTTCTTAACCCCTCAAATTATCCATTGCTAATGCTGCCTGATACGTCCTTAGTGATGGAATATTCTTGTTACCCTCTTTCTTAATATCTACTGAAGCAAAAGGGTAACAGCTCTCTGCCATCTGCTGTTGAAGAGCTAATCCTCGGGTGGTAATGCTGTCCTCACCCAGTGGGCTTGCCCTGCTTTATCCGAGCATGTGGCAGTGTAGCACAGAGCACCAGGCAGGAGAAAAATCTTGTTGGAGGGAGCCTGAGGTGTTACAAGTTGCTCACAGATTATGTTTAGTTGATGGTGATACTAATGCTGAGGATTTGGCTCAGGGTGCCACTCATCTCACCTAAATTCACTCTCAAAAGTGTTAGTTCTAGCTGTCCAGACCTTCCTGTCAGTGTAGAGACACTCCTTTCCAAACCCCACTTACTATAGTATGAATGAACTTCTAGATGGTCAAAATCAGGTGGCACATTGGATGTACCCTGTGCATGAAGAGCCCCAGTCCATGAGCCAACACCACCCATCTTGTCTACAGAAACACAAAGACGCCCAAGCTTTGTTTCAAAGCAGAAGTCTCAGCAGTGGGCAAGTGTCCCCATTGTGCATGGTCTACTCACAGCATCTTTAAAAGGAGTCTCTGACACACCCTGTTCCTGTACCAGGAAGGGCCCTGCCAATGGGCTCAGAGCAATCAGGCCCCAAAGAGGGCCCTGCGTGGAGTAATGTTTGGCTTTTCATACGCATTTTCTCTCCTCTATGTCCCTAGAAATCCTGTGCTGTGGAAAATTGAAAGGTCTCCACCCTCCTCATCTTCTCAGCCACTTTTTCATCGCCTCAGCTGCACCACATGTGAGCTTGATAAAGTCAGAATTCATGTAGCTGAGAAAAGCCGTCTCTGTCTTGCAACTCCTCTTTATGCAATGACCCCAGTGGAATGATTCACGAGAATAAAGGTTTTTACATGGGAGAAAGTGTTACAGATTCTGGACCATTTCTTTCATTACCACTTTTCAAATGAATCACAAAAGTAACTGTAACGGTAAAATAGGGATAACATACCTGGTCCTGATCTAACTGAAGACAATGGCAAACTCCCCTTTGATCTTAAAACAAGATAGATTAAATACTCAATAGAAAAATACAACATATTAAAAAAAATTTGAAATTTAAGGGTAACATTAATTTCGTATAGATTCACATGCACCCACTGCCATCTGTCTCTCTCAGTTGCACATCTTATGATGCTATACTTCAGGAAAAAATTGTTTATGAAATATTCATGGCAAAACAAATAACATCCATAAAAAATCAACTATGAAGTCAATTTGATTTTTATAATTTTTAATACACATATCTGAGGTGCAGAGTGAAAAAATAACTAAGTCCTCAGCAGACTATTATAAGCTAGATAAGGATTTACAATACAAAATGCAGCACCCATAATGCTTGAAGGATGATGTCATGTCTTAATTATGTTAGCATTTAGTGGATATACATCAGCTCCACATCTTCAGATATTCAGAATTTACTGTGCCCTTTCTTTGACCCTGAAGGGGTTTTTTTAGACAACTGAAGTAGGAAGAACATATTCAAAGCAGATTTTTTTCGATATTCACAAAATGACCTCAGACAACAGGGGTTCAAGTGAACTTTGGTTTTGGCTATTTTTCCATCTCTGCTGCTTGCTAAGAGTTTAGAATCACAAGGGACTGATGATTCTCAACTCCTTTCAGGGGTCTGATCCTACACCATCAAAAGCCACACTGTTATTGTTTTCTGTCAGTCCTGAGGATGCTCAGCACATAAAAAATTGGAGGACTGAAAACTGAAGCTTTTTTTGGTCCCAGATTGGCTATGACTCTGCAGGACTATTTGAAGATTAAACAATTGTCATGGTTTAGCACATACAGACATACAGGTTTGCTGGTTTCTAGAAACAAGTTCGTTGCTTCATTACTGCATCAGTCTGTGAATGCACATAAGCACTTCCCAAAATGCAGCCACTAGAAAACCAGTCTTTTCTTTGTAAAGAAGGAATTTACATATTTAGGCAATTTTTCCAGACATAAAAAAGATGAGACTACATCATATTTAATTTTTTTTTATTTCTTTTGAATAGGACTGTTAGGGGAACAAGCATAGGAAGGACCCTTGCCATAATCATCAACATGATTTTGCTCTTAACTTTTATTTTTTAGGAGCTTGGCTACAAGCCCACAGAATTAGTCAACTCTTGTGTTCAAGGAGATTAATGAAGTTTGGAAAAGGAACAAATGTGTCTGAACCTCTTCCAGCAATTATATTTTTTGATTTTTGTTTAATAGAGAAAGCTTTTCTTTCCAGAAAGGCTACAAAATGACATATATAAAATGGAACTACAGTAATCCATTGTTCTAAGACTGCTTTTCCCAAAGCACTATCATGACTTGTCTATCAGACACATTCCTTGCCTTGGGATGCAATGACACTTAACATACATCCCCAGTAAAAGTGCAGAAACCATGCCTTTTAATTCCTGTGAGTCCTAGCATCCCTTCCCTCGGATTAGCCCCAGAAGAGTTTTTTCCCACAGGAAATCTCCACTGCATTCTATTGCAAGGATTTGCACCCACCGTCCACAGAAGAGAAAGAAAAACCAGGGCAGGAGGGGAAGGATTGTGTGATTTGTGCAGTTCTGACCTCAAATATCATATGTGCCATGAGATGGTGGAAGGTCAGAGGTGGCTTTCTTGGCACTCTGGCTCTCAGCATGCCCCCCACTCCATCCACTTCCTGTTAGGTTTAGCTAGGCAACGGCATATGCTTTGGATCCTTGTCACCCATTCCATTAATCAGTAGTGCTGCATAGATGTGGAAAAGGAAATATGCATATAAAACACACTGAGGTGAAGAAGAAGAGGGGAAAAAAGATTATATCCATCTAGCAATTCTTTCTACCCACTCTACAGACCCACCTCTGAGCTTGGATCTGAGAGGCAAGAGTGCAAATAAATGTGCTTCCATTTTCCTTTTTTTATTTTTTCACCACACTGTGTTCTAAATGCAATTTTAATAAGGGTACTCTCCTTATATTTCCAAATAGCTTTGTTTTGTATCCATAGAGAGGGGGGGAGGAAGGGGGGTGGAAACCTGAAAAAAAGACTCCAAAGTGATTAACTCTGAGATAATGAAGTCCAGTTTTCTATGAAGCACACGTCACGGAGTGAATTGCTGCTTGCTTTGATTCGTGCTTGAAATGTGAGACATACTGATTCCCAGATGGCTGTTTCATTGTGCAGAAAAGCAGAGAACACATACATTTCAGTTAACTTGCATATCTTTTCATTTATTCACATAATTGTGATATATATTCCATATTCCAGAATGAACCAGATGGTGAAGGGAAGGCTTACAGTGCAGCCACATTCCCATTCAATAACCTTGGCTGTCTGCACCAAACTCTTTACTGTGCCAGGTGTTAACATTTGGCCGCTAAAATTTTGCTCTCTGGAACACACTGGGTGAAAGAATTCACGATCTCACATATTCCCTTCTTGATATGCATAGTAAATGTCCTGTCATGCTAATAAGAGTTGCAGGTACACATCAAGGGTGAAATGTGCACTCCCTAATAGAAGCCATATCTGATGTTACCATGATAAGATTTCACCATGACATGTTAAAAAGCATTTCTAATAAATAAAGCTTTGCATAGGAAAGACTGCAAGTTACATTTTTAGCAAAGTTCATGGGAATTCAGCCTGCACTCCTGTCTAACAATAACGGGAGTGGTGTGTGTAATTCCACCCACAGAGCCGGATTAACTAAAAGGATTTATTTTCAAGCAGTGAAACTGCTAAATTCTGGTACCAGCAGCAGGACTGTCTGCCAGTATCCTGTAAGCCTTTATTTCCCTGAGGCCCATACCATATGACATGTTTGGATGGTGTTTAAACCATCCCCTTGTGTATGTTCATCTTATATATTTTTATTATTCTTTTAATTATCTGCATACATATATTAATTCCAGAAAGTACAAACAGGCTTCACTGTCATTTCTCCACCACACTTTATATTATAACATCACTCACGAATGCTAGTTACAAGTTTCCAGGCAGACATGCGGTTGATCTAAATTTGTGGGACAACAACATTCAGATATCTGCTTTCAATTTGTGTGCATGTTTCGCCCTGTTATTTTCTTTTTATGGTAGTATTAATTGTTACCAGAAGTCTGTATGAAATGACTGAGGATTCAAATGTTGGAATGCAGCAGATCAGAAATGGCTGTTTTGCTTGCTGTTAAGTGAAATGTGTTCAGTTAGTTTATTATTTAACTTGAGTATAACAGCTAGAGATCTAAGTTTTGGACATGGAAGAAGAGCCAAGAATACTGTCTGACTGGCAAATTCAGATGCCCAATGCTTATGTAGTCACTTAATTGCTTGGAACTACATGCAAACGTATAATTTCCAGAAGTATAGTCTCTGGAGAATGAGTTGGGGATTTTTTTTAATCACTGTGCCCAGATTACTGAGGGCTATACACTGGATTAACAGAAAGAATGAGTGGCTTTATCCACTTGGCTGGATGTCAAAATGGAACTGTTCCATAAATGGTCTGATCCAGTACCCGCTGAAGTCAGTAAGAGTCTTTCCATTGAGTTCAGTGGGCACTGGTTTAATTACTAATTGCTGTATTGCAACACCAAAGGGATGAGTAATTCCAAGTGCTGATTACCCAGCACTGAACAACTGTCTCTGCAGAATCAGTGGAGGGAGTCAGGTCTACCTCCAGGGAGGCGCCTGAAAGGCAACACTTTTTCATGTGTGAATCTATGAATGACCTAAAAAATAGATTGTGAATAAGTAATGGTGCAGGATAACACACATAAGGAAAATTTTATCCTGAAATCTCTGCTTGTCTGGTGCTGCTGTCCCTCCTTCCAGAAAGGTGCAGGTTATCTAAGGATTTAACTGTAAGCAATTTTAAAATGGTGTAGGCTATCCAACGTGCTGATTATACAGTCTGAAATTCTCACTGTCCCATGGAATATACGCCTAAATCTCCCTTGGAGGTAATTTTAGGAAACCTGATGAAGGCCTGGGGCTGCAAGAGCCAAGGACAGGCTGTGGCCAGCATTTCAAGCAGCAGCCTTGTAATGTGAATCTGTCACTGGGGATCTTTGGGTAGAACCAGATCAGGTGTAGGAAGCCCAAAGCTAGAACTTCCCACAGCAGCTTTTTTGTACTTCATCCTTTTTTGCTTGTTTGGATTACGCATCCGTCCCCCTTGCCTCATTTAAGGTGTATTAATTGGTAGGAGCTCACAACAGGATCTAAGCACCAAGATTTATCTTTGCAGTGTGTCATAAGTTAGCTGCTGTATGGAGACTGTGTCCCAGGGAAGGAAACATAACGTGACTGAAAAGTCACTTAGTGCTAGTACCTCAGAAGAGGTAGGAGTCTGTGTTGCCTGTATAATCACGGCAGAAGGCTTGTAGCCATAGGTCTTAAATCCTACCTCGCTCCATTGACACTAAGGGCAGCTAAAGTACAAACACAAATGTCTAACATTAGGTGTTAGAAATATCTCCTACCAAATATTTTCCGTCAATTGCATCACTCCAGAAGCACTGGTAGTCACTGGCCATTTTGCTATTGTGGCCTAGAAGTCAAAGTCAAAGTTGCTCTTACTTGTGACGATGACTTGCAAATGCAAGTATCCAACATGCAGGATGCATGTTTGTGCTTTACCACTGTAGATAATGAAGGCAGGATGCAAATTTTGTCCGTGCGCCCTCCTGATCTGATGCAGAGTGAATGGGAATACTGGCATGACAGGGAACCAGTTAATGATAGCTTATGCAGCTTCACGGGAAACTTTAGTTTTAAAAGGAATACAGATTTCCCCTATTGTAAGTAAGACAGTTGTAAAGTCAGTACCACAGATAAACAAAAGGTAGAAAAGATTATTCCTGATGGACGCAAATTCAAAATCACGTCTTCTGTTTTACTTAGAACAATGTTCATTTAGTGAGGCTTTACTCCAAGCATATTGCAAACCTACATTGCTACATGTCCTCCCACCATCATACCTATGCAGAGTCTAAATGCTGCAAATATATGCATCCAGGACAGAGCTCAATCACTTTCTCTCATAAATGACTGACAGGCTGATTGCATACAGGCAGCAGCCAGCCAAAGCTCTGGTAAGGGGCCATATGTTGCTAGGAGACAAGGCCTAATGGCATGGGGAGGTATATGCAGGGGAGGTGATGGAGCTGGGGATCAGGGCAGGGAATATAAAAAGAGGAAGCCCATTTTGTTTTTATCTCTGTAGCATAACCAGTGCATAAAAGCCTCCTTTCTTTCACATTCATACAGCAGGAAGCTCCATCTTTCTCTGCAAGTGTTGCTGTTCACCACATTGATATAGTCGAGGGAAAACTCATGACACCAAAAGTTCACAGTCTACATGTAAGTAGGCAAGTAAATTCAGACAAAGGGAAAGTTTTTATTTTTTAAATAATATTTTATTTATTTAGTTAGTTTAATATATGTAAAATAACTGTAGGTAGAAATTGAATTTATGCTCAACTTTACTTGTAACAGTAGAAGCCTTTCAAAGGAGCTGAAGGTGGTAGTCTGATGCATAAAACAGGAAGACGGCTGCTGCTGTAAACAGTCATATTAGAGCTCTGGTTGACAGATGGACCAGCTGACTGAAAAAAAGAGAAGAAAGAAAAAATGAACTGTGATGGATGCAGCAGCTAATTATCAGTGAGTCAAAAGACTCTCGTGATTGAGCTGGAAGAGTATTTGTGAGATGCAGATGTACAGTGATTGTTCTTTAATTATTGCTATTACCATTTTAGTGAAGGGCAACAAAGTCCTATGTAGAAAGTAACACAAAACAAAAGGAGACATAATACAGAAAAACAGAGGGGAAATGGAGCATTCTGAGAATGAAATATATACTGTACTTTTATTTCTCTTTGAGATAGGGCTGGAGAAAATAATAGTCATCTCTTCTGGTTATATCTTTAAAAGGCTCTTCACTTTTGTGTTTTGTTCCTATTAGAAATGCATAAAAGATGAGATGAGAACCGTATAAAAAAAGAAATGTACACTGCTCACTCTGTTTAAAACTTCGCATTGCATTTGTGGCACTTTCATTTGAAGTGGAAAAAGTCAGAAAAAACTTTAATTGAAAAAATATGTTAAAAAAAAGCACATACATGTGGTTTTGACCCATGAGCCTGTTTTGTGGATCATTTTAGATACAGATGATGCAGTGTTTCTTTAAAAATGTAGATTAAAAAAAAACTTAGGAGAGCAAGAAAACTGTATCTATCCAGACAATAAAGCAGGAACCATTACATGCTATGTGGAAGATAACTGTCTATTTTCCAACCTAAGCATCTGAAAGGAAAAAGACCTTTTATTTTGTAAAAGTATGTTTGATAGAAGTATGGTAAAGCAAACATCAACAGAGGATCTTGTGGCTTGAAAAGAAAAATCATGAATATTAATTCAGGAAATCAACACAAGAGATGTACAGAGCACACTGTTCATTTAAAAAAAAAAAAAAAAGAAAAGAAAAAAGAAAAGGTGATAAGCCACTGAAGTGCCAGAAAGAGACAGAGCAAAGGCAACAATAATGACATGATTCAGGTATGTAAATGAAAACACTCCTGGCAAGAAAAAGTAAAGAGAAGCTGTTAAAAGTAACCTCTTTTAGTACTTTCTACTAGTACTGTGCCTTTTGCAATGTGCCACTTTAGAAAAGCTGAGATCATAGCAGATCTCTGAATGTAGATCAGGTTTTATCAAAGCCTTTGCTTTGTCTGTATGTTGAACAGAGAGTTGTATTTTAACAAATGCAGAAATAATGAGGGTTTCAGATATCCAACGTAAGCACAAAAAGATACACTCCACTCTAATATTTCAAAGCACTCAGACTCACAACTGAAACAGCACTGAGGATACACAAAATTCCAACATGTAGTTGTCAGGATTTCTGGTAGTAAGGAATCTTAGTCACATATCTTTCCTTTTTCCCATCTGAAGCAAAAGGTAAAATTTTGTAGCAGTGTAAAAGTGGTGTGTAGGTATTATTCATACTTCCCCATGTACTGTATGTATGAATCAGCATATTAAGCAATTTTTAAAAGACCATCAGTCTATTTAAATGAAACTAAATTTTTGTTTTTCTGCATGACAATACATTATATCACTTTAGTAAAGGACAGTACACCTTGTCTAAAGCACGCATTTAGATATGTTAGCACTATATCTCAATACAAAGATTAATATTATTTCATCTAAAGTACTTTGTTGCTTTGGGGTTTTTTCTCCTTTTATACCTCTTCCGGAGGATGCCAAATCACAAGTTAAAATAACTGTTTAAGTTTAGTATGGACAAATTTAACCTCTTTAGTTTTCCTGACAGCTTCTTGGTCTGCTTTGGTGGTATTACTTTTCTCCACATATAAACTTATATTTGCATAATAAGCAGTGAAGCAGTTGGTCTATTAGCTGGCCCCTCAAAAAAGTTGTTTATATCCCAGAAATGGATGAGGACATCTTGCCTGAGTTAAGTAATTCCAGCATCAAGGAAATACTCTTTCAATCCCTTGGAATTTCTTTTCCCTCATTCTGCCTTGCCTCTTCTGCTAATAGTCTTCAATTCAAACTGGTATGATATATATACATATATATACAGTTTATACCCACTGAAAAGCTCTACTCACTGAAATTTTCACTTACGTAAAATAAGACCTTTGTATCTGCATAAAATACCTTTGTATCTGTATATAGCATGAGCACTATACCTGCCTAAAAGTGCAAACTCTACATCCACATAAAAATTAAACTGACTGCTCATGGTGACACAGATCTGATCAGCTGTTTTTATTTTTTTTTTTTTATTCAGTTTTGCAACTGGAAACATAAGTGATGTGCTTTACTGAATGTAGAAATGGAGCATAATTTGTAAAGCCATGACCATTCTCCATAATAATTTTTCATTAGTATTACTTATTTTTCATTGTTTGGAAAGTGAACACTACAGAAATTTTTCCATGCTTGGTATTGAAAAAAATAAATCAGTTCTGGGCAATAATTCAGTAATACCACCTCTGTTACTGAAATAATACTCTGTATTATTTTCACTGAGCTCCTTTGTACCTTCTGAAGACATCTGGGAGATATTTAAAGCCTAAAAGTCCAAACCAGCTAGCCATGAGATGACCCAAACCAGGGAATTGATATTGGTGGGCTGGCCAGGAATATAAACAACTAATTTCTTGCTGGCAGTACCTCAGGTATCTGTCTTTTAAGAAGAGGCTTTGGAAGAAGATTCTGCTATGTCTCAGCAGTGTAATTCAGGATAGAAAATAATTCAAAGATCTTAGAAAGGTATTTTTCTGCTACCTTTTTTCTTGAGATTTGCACCATTGTGCCCTGTCTAGGCTGTCTTACAATATTACTTTATCAGAGGGTCCATCACCCCATAAATCATGGAGTAATGCAGCCATGAAGAAAGACACCCAGAAAATCACAAAAAAACATATAAAGGCCAGATTCTGTCTGTAAAAGCCAGCAGAAGTAGATGCTTAAGATGCTAGGATGTATTTCTAATCAAAACAAGGAAACATTCTTGCTATTGTTTAATTGTATCTCCTTATGTGGAATACTGTGCATGATTCTAAGAACTCATGTTAAGAAAAGTTTAATTTGAATTGTAACAGCTACACATAGCAGAAGCTGAACTGATTAGGGAAACAGGGATCCTATTTCATAAGCTATGCTTACTTGGGGGTACAAAGTTTTTTCCACAGTATTAACAGAAATATCTATACTGGTAAAATTCCTGTGCAGCATATTGGGCTTTGAGAGTTGAGCTTATTAGAATGGCTAGAATGAAAATCTACTAGTGGAAGGGAGAAATGGGAAACAGCTACAAGGGGCAAGACAGAAGAGATGTGCATGTCTTCTTTAAACAAACCAAGACGATAAATGTCAAGGAGTGAAATAAGCAATTTAATATAAAGGAAAATCTTGGTGTTCGGAGATACGCGTATAAATTGTCTCCAAATGAAAGTAAACCATCAAAATGACTAAATAGCAAAGCACTGGTCTCTCTGATGAATGGGAACTTTTGCAATCTTAAATCCTGTGTTTTATATCATACCAAGAAGGTGTGGCAAGATTTCAAAATATTCTCATTTTGGCTTTCAAATAATGCCTTATCTTAGTAAATATTATTTTAAAAAAAGAAAAGGCATGAACCAGACACTTGCTAGCACTTTGGCGAGCCAAGATGTCATTTCTTTTCCTTTTCATTGTCTTATTTCTCCTTTTAATGATATCTAGCAAAAGTATGATCTGTGGTTATGAAGTTTGATTAACCACTTAAAGCAGGCAGAAAAACTTTATTGTTGTAATATTTGCTTTTCCATGTGTTCAGTACTCTATAATACAGACATCCAGTTGTCACTCATCATAAATCTACAAATGCACAAGTACCATATCGCATGTATATACTTAAAGCTGCAGTTACAAATTAAACTTTTATTGGTGCATCTATTTTCCCACCAATCAAAACAACTACAAAGCAAATTGAGAACTGCCAGGATACCACTTGAGCGTTAACTTGGTAGCTGCCTCCCCACTGTGCTGGCACAGTTTTAACTCTTCTTCCTGCTCAAGAGTCTTGCAGCAACAAAGCCAACAGCTGTGGCCCAAAGGCAGTCGAGTTTGGAAGCTACACACCCAGATGACAACCTCTGGTGTATCTCTTTCCAACAGCAGCAGCAGCGACATCTGGATCTATTGACAGCTTGAGGGTTTCTCTCTTGGCTGGGTTCCTCCCTAGCAGCTGTGGAGCTGTCTGTATTGCTGTCATGAGGTTGGGCTGCAGTGTTCCCTCCTCCTGCTGTGATTATGAGATTCCTCACTGTGTACTTCTAATCAGTCTCTCTCCTCAATCACATTACACTGAAAACAAAATAAAGAACAGAAAAGAAAAAAACCCCACAAACATTTCCATTTAATTGCCAATTTTTCTAGCGTGGTCTATTCTCTGCCCTTCAAGTGCACTGCCCACTTATGCACCACATTGGTTCTGACTGCAAAAAGAATTTTAACTTCCCAAACAGACTATTTCTGTGTGAGTTTGGTTTTCATGTTGCTTTGGGGTGGGTTTTTTGCCAGTTTCTAACTGTAAATGCAATTTTTCTTTAGAAACAGAAGGATAAACTGCACCAAACTCAAGATCTGGGCTCTCTGACACAGATGACCATTATGACTGAGTAACCATGCAAGAGCTAGAAGCTCGGAAGAGTTTATCTTTAAGGTGATGCTTACTGGTCCCTGAGTTATTGGATACTGATGACCTACAGGAGAGGAGGTGGAATAGAGGGCATTGTAACTGATATACTACTAGACAGAGAATGGGGAACAGTATTTTGTGCAACAGCAATATAGATTGAAGGAAGGAGTCCTCATTTGGGCTTGCTTATCACCCCTAGCCCAAAATCTGTGACAGACCTGCCTGAAATGGAGAGAGGTGTGGAGGGGTGCGGGTAGGCCAGAAATGAAAAGGGGAGATTGAAGGAAAAGTACAAGACAAGGTTTTTGGTAAAGACCTCAGTAGAAACAGGGGGATTGACTTAGAAAGTGAAAAAAATTAATCTGGCCTTGTAACACAGGACATTTTCAGGTTCTTTGTTCTTTTTTAAACAAAACAAAACCCAAAAAAAAAACCCAAACAAAACAAAACAAACAAACAAACAAACAAAAAAACCCAAAAAACAAAAAAAAACCACCTCAGTCTCTATCTTTGCAAAATGTTGTGTGGGAATTTAGCTAAGAGTCTTATTATTCCAGCCACAGTCTTGTGGCTGAAACCATGTTCAGAGCTTTAGAAATTTAAAGATAAAATGCTTCAGAGTGTGTAAGTGCTAAGAACATACAGGGCTGTCCTATCCCTACAAATAACTACTCGGTAATAATTTGGTGAACCCAGCAATACAGTTGTGACCTCAAATGCTGTGTTAAACAAGGAATTCTCCTGCCCATTTGCTACAATTCTCTCACACAGGGTTCATGCTTCTTTTAGGAATGTCTGATCACTACGTGAAACCTAGAGGCAGGAAAGCCAGACAAAACTCTGAGGCTTACTAAAGCTGGAAATCTAGACTTAAAATTCTACACAAAATATAAATTATTAGCACTACAGTGAATCATATATCATAACACAAATTAATAATATATTACTCAGTGAAATGCTGTGTGATTTTTAATACTATATGACAGATTTTTTAATTTATGAACTGTCTATTAAATTTAAAAGTCCTTCCATTTCTTTCTTCTCTATCATATATTAAAGTCTCCTTTTGTTTGAGTCTCCTAATCCTTCATTTATTAACAATACCACTCTTTCACTTTTCTATTATTGCTTTTGGGTTCTTTCCTTTCATTATTTCCTTTATTTTCCTTTTACTTTTCAAGTCTCTTGATATTCAATTTTCATGACAAAATTATGTAAGAATTAGACCCAAATGTTTTCTGTCTTTCTTCCCATGTATATAATATCTTACATGAATATATTAAACTCATATATGTCATTCTTACAGTGAACCATAAATAATATAAAATAATAATAGGGCAAATAATATCTATCACCTGTAGTAGGTAAAATATGGTAGCTTTTCTCTCTGGAGTTCTTTCTTTTGTATTGGCTTTACTACCTAGTAATTAGTATAATGTGGACTCCAGATCCAGATAATCCTCCGTAGAAGTGTTTTTGCCCGCCAGATACTTACTATATAAACATTTACATATGCATCTATGTTGATTAAAATTTTCTCAATCTCTGCTAAATTGAAACCCAGGTCAAAAAGTACAAGGCTAACTTTAAAAAAAAAAAAAAAAAAAAAAAAAAAAGAAAAAATTTACTTCCCTTGTAATTATATTCCTTTGTAGAAATTTAAATTCCCATAATCAAAACTGTACTTAATTGCCAGTTAGTTGCCTTAAGCACAAGGATTTGTGGTTTTTTCTATAAAAGTCCCAGTCCCTTTATAACATGGTTACCCTTGGGAAGGTCCATAAATAACATGATTTTTCAGAACTCTAATTTTTCTAACTGGATCATACATAAAAATGGATGTTTTCTAAATGTTTTTTTGGCATTCTTTTCTGCTTAGACCATAGTGTTTATCCATAGGATTTTGAATGAGCATTTAAATTGGAGAAGACCTGGGGTGCATCCCTGCAACTCCCACGTTTTTTAACACCCCACTGTAGTAGCAAGAGTTGTAGGGGGGATTGTGCAGATCCTTTGGGATACCCAACACCAGCAAAGCCATGTCCAGCAGTCACCACTGAGCTGTTCTACACATACTTTTTGATCTAACACACCCAAACAGGGCGAGAGAGGAGAGAGGGCTTTGTAATACAAGTGGCATGAATGATCACATCAGCAGGGTCCTCTGAGCAGTAAAGATTAGAGTAAAGATCCTCCCTAGCTAGTAAAGATTTCTCCTAGGGCTCTCACAAGTAGAAGGGAACAAATGGTGTCCACAATGTTGTTACTCTCAGTGATTTGTGAAACATGCCATGTGGTATACGGATATCACAGTGTAGTGTGCAGGAGAGATTTGCAAGCCATTAAAGGAATTATTCTATTGTGAAGCACTTGAATAAATTTAAGCACATGAGTTTCAGCAAGTGAATTGAAACTATTGTGGCTGCTCCTTTTATGTGTGTCTTCTTGTACTTTTGGGTGCTAATTTTTAATATGGAAGTTGTGAGAGTGATTTCATCTTTATTGTTTAACTGAAAAAATTCTCAGATCTTAAGAGGATTCCTGGGCAAGTGCCTGAAGACTGAAATACTTTTCATTGATAGGTTCTAAAAACTCACTGGCTTACACATTCTCATGCTGAAATGCTTGAGTTTTGCCCTGACACCAAAGAGCAGTTCAATTTTCAGTCTGGGCTTTGGTCCCTACATTGTATCTGCCAACAATGGTGTCAGCTGTGATCTAGACACCTGTCTGTTAGATACTACACTGAGACCACAAACTCATTTCATACAGATCACTGAAAAGACATTAGACAGCAATAATTGCTGTTACTTCCAACCTGGATTAGATTTGAACCAACAACCTAGGATTCATATTCTATTACTGGTCCCCTGAGTTGTTCACGACTCTTGAATTCTTTCTCTGGTGTTGTGTTATGTATTCTTGAAGTAATATATCAGATTCCTGATTCTGTGCACAAAGGAAAGAGAATTCATAAGAATTATTCTTCAGTGTGTATGGATTTGTATCCAAAAATATATAACATAAACCCAATCTATTTTAGGAACATTAAAATTCTGATACCTTCCTAGAAAACAAAAAATAATTATGCCTTTCTCAGGTTAGGATCATTTGGAAGGCTCCTGCCCCTACCAAATTTAGGTTTGGATTATTTGTATCTGCAGCACACATAGTGCAGACCCAAGTAGTTCTGAGGTTACTGAGTTTCATGACAGAATCCTGAGTGGGACTAAATACACTGTTGGAGTAAATCCTCTACTGAAATAGATGGATTTGCACCAGCAATAAATAAATATCAGCAAAGAATAAAGAAAATAAATTCTTGAGATATCCTAGTTGGGGGAGGTATATGTGTTAAAAATATACATACTGCCATCAGCAACACCTGCAACAGATTTTGCATAGACATGTATGGGATCAAATAGCCATCATAAATGACTATTTTATAACTCTACTGTAAATTCTATTTTAAAGGTACATATTTGATCTCACAGTAAATTAGGACTGTGACAAACAGCATTTTTGCTCTTGTATTTTTTCAGCCAAACCACAGTGGGTTTAACACTCTTCAAACCTGTATTACATCTGCACACAAAAAAATATCAGCAACAGGATACATTCATTTCAGAGGTGTGTATCATCAAAGACCTCTTTTTAGTTTAAAAAAAAAAAAAAGGAAAATCAAAACCCTGGTCGTAGATAATAGTTTCTATACAGTGCTGTGTTTAACTGAGAGTTCATGTTTACAGCTCAGTTGTAAAAAGCTGAGAAAATAGAGCTTTGTTACCCAGACACTGATGAAACTCTAAATAGCATCGCAGACAGAGCTGTATAATGAGTACATATTAAAATGTCTTAGGTGTCTTCTGAGAGTGCAGAACATTACATGTTACTCTGACCATAAACATATAACAATTGTGGTTTTGCAAAATAAGTTGAAACCTCCTGCAGTCTGAAATATAGAACAATGCAGATGACTAATTTGAATCAACGAGGTTCCACGTGGCATGTCACAGTGGGATTCCTAATGATCTTCTACAAGCATACTGTTTGTCTAAGGCTCTCATTTTCCATCCTGTGATGTGTGGATGTGAACTATGCTGAAAATAATAAGAGGCTAATTACCAACCTTGTCAATGGCAATTCACATACAATGATAAACCATATTTCTAAAAAAAAAGAAAATTTAAATTAAGCCACATATCCTTTCAGTAATGAGGACACCGAAACTAAAGATGGTTTCAGCATCTGCTCATGGGTTCTTTGTTTCTAACAGGATTTTTCAGGCTGGATGCCAGAACAGGTGGGATTACAATTAAGGAAAAAAAACCCAAACCAGACTACAACTTTAAAAAGGAACATCCACAACACCATAATCTTCAGCATTTGTTCAAAACTGTGAGAAAGGGTATAACAGATTTTTGTGGGAAGGATGGTTATTCTATTTGTCTTTTTTTTAAAGCTCCTCCTTTTTTTCTTTCATGCATTTATAATGTAAAACTGTTAGACAGTATTCTAAAGGTCCTGTAGACACAGTTTCAGTTTTTCATTGAATTTTCATTCAGTTAATCAACTTTTTTTTTTCCATTCAAGAAAATGGTACAGCAAAATAAAGTGAAACTGCCACCTTTAAATCCTGACATCCTTTCACAGTCACTGAATAGCCAAGACTACCCAATGGGACAAAAAAAAATAATTAGTATATTGACAAATGGTGATGTATGTTGTTTTAAATTCCCATATAATGTTCTCTGTCCTTGTAAAATATTTTATCCTTCCAGGTTAAATACATACAAGACATCAAGTTCCATTCACTATGTAAATGCTAAAGCACACAGTAACAAGTCCTAGCTATTCTCACCTTATTGACTTACTTTTTTATCTTCTTTTGTGATACATGACTCAGGGAATGGGGGTTACTCTTCTGGCCCTTATGTATGTTTTTCCATCAGTTGCAAATACAGACAGGCAGATACACCTCCCTGTGTGTCATTCTGTCTACAGCTACACACAGATAGACATGCAAATACACATCTGCAGCTTTTCTAGTTAGAAACATATTGGTAGGTCAGAAAACTGGGTATCCTATGAAGTATGACAGAATATTGCGTCAATTTTTATACCACTTTTGATGCAATGGAAAGCATTAGACATAAATAGCTGTGTTACAAGCATTAGAGAATCTACCTTCTTGATATGCTATCGAATTAAAGCAGCTTCTTTTATAGTCAGTGCTTCTGTAGCATAAGTGAGTTTAGTGACAAAACAAAACAAGAGATAGAGCAATTGAAGCAGATGTTCCATGAAACTCTTACTATACAGAACACAAGGGTCTGGCATATAGCTCATCAGTAAAACATGAGAATGTACTTGAGTAGAAAAACCACAATCTGGTACCCACAGGCTATTGCCTGCATCTCATGTAAACTGATAAATTAAAGATGCTGCACCATTTTTCCTTGTCTTTCCTTTGTCAAATGCAATCATTTAAACATGCATTTTGGTACTGGAAAACTTAAAAAATAAGCAAACATGCAAACATATACCTAGCTTGCTGAAGCACAGCCTTCTACAGACATTAGATTTTTTCTTATCATCTCTGTGTGTATTTTTTTTAATCTCAAATAATATTGTTTATTTTGCCTGAGGATTTGGACTTTTAAAAGCAAATTTCAAAGTCTGCCCACTCCACCCCCTCTATCGCTATTGGTGGTAGTGAGAGATGTTTGTATCAGAGATTCTGCAGAGAAAAGCATCCATTTATGATCACTTTGTAAGGAACCATTTTAAAATTATGCAGGTGTTAAATAAACCCACCTATAACCACTAATAAAAAAATATTGTTATGCTATGTAAAATAAAATGTGTTCTGAAATTCAAAATAATCAAATATAAAAAGCAAACTGTCCCCAGACATTTTGATAGACTGGCAAACAGTGTAGCGAAAGTATAAGAATTTTCAATAGTGATGCATAAACACAATTTATGGTTTTTGAGAATTTGAGTATATTTACATCCACAGAATCTTGCCAGGTCTGGGACAGTTTTAGTGTTCTGTGCTGACCGAGGTCAGACTTAACAACCACAGAGCAGAAACATGCAGCCATAATTTGGTAAATGTTATTTTTTTCAGTATAATACAACTAATAATAAATATGAAAGATGATCAGGCTTTGATTTTTTAAATTTTAATCTTTTTGTCATTATTCTCTATTCTTTATTCCTTGGAATAGCTTTTGTGAAAGTGTTTTATGAATGGTTAATATTCCTTCCTTGCTTGTCTCTGGCAATCTGAAGCTAAGTGGGACAAAATGCAAACAGAGCATTACCCATTAAAATTTTAATACCACATCACAATTTTCTAATGGAGCAATCAGAATTGCAAAACAGTGTCAGTCTACTGAAACCAATAATAAATCAGGTGCTAAGAGCAGCACCTCCTGCAAGCAGTGGACTACAGCCAAACATTGCAAGATTTACAAGGACAACTGGTTTCTTTCATTTAAAAACTTATCACTGTCTTCTCAAACTGTTCAGAAATTAACAGTTAACATCTCTTTACAGTTTATTGTAGGATTTTAATTTGGGCACATTTGAAATCATAAATGTATTAAAATCCAGGAGAGAAATGTAATTTGAAATAAGCACTGTGGTTTTAGTTTCAATACAGGGCAGGATTACAATGAAATAAAGTGCACAAATATGCACTAGGTAAGGTGTGCTATCATTTGTTTAGTTCTTCCACTCTTTTGTTCTTATTATTGACATTACTAAAGAGGACAATGAAGCATCTTCCTGCAGATACTCAGCCTTGAGTAAAGCAGACTAACATGTACCTTTTTGCTTAACAGGCAGGTTTTCAGGGGTATTCCAGGTAGATGACTTTCTCTTTTACCAATTTGGTGGACACTGTAATTATGCTATGTGCTGCAGAAGAAGTGACCATGTCCTAAGAAGTCACAACTACACAGAAAGCAGGGGACAGAAGAAAAGTTTCTCAACCTTCCAAAGATTACAGAAATACTATAAAGGCACTAGAATCCTTTTAAAGTGCAGTTATATCTGCATGAAGAGTGAAATAAACTCTTCCTAAAATCTCATTCTCAATGTCATTCTCAACTCCATACCCTCGATGTCAAGATGGCTTTGAGTGTTTATTTTGATGGAGCTATGGCATTTAGATTTGTTGTAGCCTTTGGCTCTCACTGTAAAGGCAATGATATTTTCACTCTGTGCTTGCCTAAGTGGATTAGGCTCTGCATTGAAATACACAAAGTATGAGCCAGAGCCTCTGCATCGCAGGGTCTTAGAGTTTGCTCTTCCAGGGTGAAAGCAACAGCAGCAGTGATCCCCCAGCTGTGATTTCTTCAGGCACAGTCTCACGGCTGCTGCCTGCAATGCCACCCACACATCTGCTCACGTTTTCTCTCATGAGGGACTGGGATTTGATGTACGCTTGAAGAGAAGAGGTGATGCTGCTAATCCTTGATTAACTGCAGCCCATTTTCCTCACAGTCACAGAGCAGATTGAACTCATAAAACTCAGACTTGCCGAGAGCACTTGCGACCATTTCCCAGGAGTGTCTGCAGGGACTGGAGACTCCCTTGCCTGCATTATGCAGCCACTGGCCCCTCTTACTTCTCATTCCTCTTCAATAGCACTTGTTGACTTAGTAGTAGAAACTGAGTCCACTTGGATAATAAAGTGCTGTTAGAAGTCATGTTTTGAATATGACGTTTTGCAAAAAGATGTTCCCATAGCACATAGGGACACAGCTTTCTGGACAGCTGTTTCAGGACAATTGTTCAAATTAAAAAACCCCCAAAATACCAGTTCACAGAAGTAACCTCCTACCAGAATGGGAGTTATCAACTTCTATAAGTAAAGCACCTTCAACACACAATTGAACAATTTTTATTTTAACTGCCAAGGGGATATTGTGTGATATATGCTTAGTTTGTGACTGCCTATCATCTTTGAGGATCTGGGCTTAAGTCATGGTTGGGTCACAAATAAGAATATGTTCAATGGCCTCATCTAAGTCTTCAGCTATCTATATCACAAACCTCCCACAATCTGACATGGGGAGCAATCTCTGCTCAAGGCCCATAACAGCAAGGGTGCTGCAGGTCAGAACTGAGTTTTATTGAAAGGGATGTGCAAAGAAGCTTAGTCCCTCACTTTCATGAGCACTAAATTCACTCAAGATTTTAATAATAAAAAATGCAGGGTTGTCTGACAACATTCATTTTTTTTTCATGAGCCTGTCTTCTCAAATTCCCAGGCTAATGCTGCACATAGTGACACAGCCAGTGTCACTCATGACAGCGTTTACCTGCATTGCAACAACATGACTTGCCTGTCAACCTTAAATGCTTGACAAACTGCTCTTTTTTCCCAAAATAAATGCATAAATAACATGAAGATATGTGAAACTGCTGGGGGTTTTTGTTAGGTTTTTTTTTAAAGGGCAGGCATCAGGTTTGTCTGCTTTGCACTTCTGGCTTCATTGCAGATGACCAAGTTGTGGACCAAAACATGCAAAAGGTTGAGAAGTTAATTTTGTTACTAACTGAATTCTTCCTTCCATTTCCTTCTAGTATCTACCTCTACAGCATGAAAAATGTCTGCAGGTACTTATCCTGCAAAATCTACATACACATGCTATATATATTATGCATACAATAAAAATGAGGAAAAAAATTAATGAAATGCCACACACTGAATAAATAAAATAATTCAAAATGAATGCATCTTCAGGTGAGATCTCACAGAAGAACTGTAAAAAGTGGGTGTTTCCCTTTAAGAACTATATGTCACCAAAACCAACAAAACTTTCATTAGCAATGAAGCTATTTCACTAAAAAAATGGAGTTGGTTCTGCATTCAGCCACGTTTTAATAAAAGCATCCAAAGTGGTAGCCATCAGGTGAAACAGGCTGCTTTTAACAGTGTCAGATATGATGATTGCAATCACAATACACTTTCTGAATACCTTTCTTTATTAATTGGAATGGTGAAAGCTCTCCCCCTGTTTTAGTCTCCTATAACTACCAAGAAGATATATACTGGTCACAAAAGAATTTGTGATTATCTCATTTCTTCCTTTGGAGATAATGCTGAGCTCTTCAGGTAGCTTGCTGTTGAACAAGATTTCACATCTTTACTCTAGGAGACAGACATTCTCACTTTCATGTTATCTCCTGCATCCTACAGCTTTCATGTGCTTTCTTAAACACAACCACCTACAGAAACTGTTATGTTTATTTAATCAGCCTGTGTGTAAAACTGGATTGCTAGAGAACATAAATAGGCACTGCCTTGTCTCAAAGAAAGGTTGGAGAAGCTGAGGATGTGCTGGACTAAGGAGGACTGTTCAGTTTGAGTTTGGAATGCAAGGAACAGGACTGCCATTAACATTAACCTAATTTGCCTGCAGCAAAATTATTCTGTAGCATTTCAGACCTAAAACTCAATATAAGGAAAAGTGATCCAATAACACTGACATGTTAATCATGAGTAGCTTCAGCTTCCACTGAATAATATTATATGACCCTTTTGCTTTAGGTAGCAGGGGAGCAGAATCACTGGCTGAAGAGTTTCTTTCAGTCCTATAAATACCCTGCTCCTTTTGTCACTCAATCATCAAATTCTTTTGATCAAATAATGAAAAAAGTGGGTTTGATATCAACTACGCATTTATCTGCAATGAATGTTTTGGCCAGCTTTACAACCACATGCATTTTTATCATAAATCAACATAGCACAAATGTACACATAAGCCTGTAAAACACAATGCCAGTGATGTCTGTTTCTTTTGTTGGGTCCCACTTAACATGTAATCTGTGTTATCTGTTCCTTCCCTTGTAAGCAGGCTTGTGTAAATATAATTTTAGGTGAAAGTCTGGGATTATTTCATGAGCTTTTCTATAGTTTTTGCACTAGGAATGAATACACCTGAGGTTCTTTTTTTGTAATAAAAATTCTTTAAAAAATTGTAATCATCCATACTGCTGAGCAGGCAGAGAACAAAGCATAGGTGTGACCTGTAAAACCAGAAACTGCACCAGAGTTCTGTTTTTCCCTAATTCAGCTATGTTTCAGAAGATCTGTACGCTGTACCTTCTACCAGGCCAAGAACACATTCATAATTTAAGGAGCAACACCACAACAGCACACATTGGATGAGATATGAGACTGTCAAATCAATGGCCCTGGATTTGGCTTTTGACTTTGCCAAATTCTTAGTGATTGTATGTGTTCCCTCACAAAGTGTTCAGCTTTCTTTCACTGGAACACCGGAACTCATTTCAGACTGCATAACAGGATGTCATAAATGGTGCTATACTGGAGAAAAATTCCTCCTGCTTTCAGTTGTCTGTGCTGGGATCACTCAAAAGCAGCTGGAATACCTGATCAATCACATCATGGAGCCTCACTTGTGGTTCCTTAGAAGCACACACTAAGAATAGCTCTATATTATAAATAAAAGAGTGCTGCTTTGCCTGTCGTCTTAATCACGTGGACTACTTGATAGTGACCATCAAGTGTAGATCATGGCATCTGGAGTATTCACAGCTAGAACCACTATAAGCACCAGATGACACCTTGAGAGGCCAGCCACAAAGTGTGATCTTCCATTTTAGTTGCTCCTTCTGATCAAGTCAGCCGGAATGGGATCTGCCTAGTTACACAGCTGCAAGTATTCAGAAACAGTCATTCAGTGCAGTGGGGGAAAGAAGGGATGTTTAGAAATTTAAAGATTGCTCTAATTTAAATTCAGTGAGTTCTTGGACCTGCTTAGCTACATGTCTAAGGGGTGAATAATTTTACCTTGAATATTTATACCTTGCTTTTACTCAGAACTGATAGAGTTCTTCCGTTTCCTTTTATTTTCAAAATGAATGCCAGTTCTGCATATTTCTGCTTCTCCACTATACCCTTATTTTTTCCTAGCTTTCAAAAACCTATGTTTGCTGAGCAAAATAAGGGGAGAGTAAAAGTGGCAAACATTGTGGTAAACTTCCATAGTGCTTTTGTGAGCTAGACAGCACATGTTTCTTCAGAAAAGACTTCAAAGAATGACACAAAATGCAAGTAATGGAAGCAGACAGCTTTGCTAATGGCAGACATTCATCCAGGATTCCTGCTATTTTAATGTCCTGTTCTCAGACTTGAAGAGCAGAAGATCACTGCCAAGGTCACACTCTAGCTTCTACATCTGCTTGTGGAGTGGTCCTGTGTCAAGCAGTCTAGAAGTATCAATAAAGGTCCAAGATGCCTGTTCTACAAACAAAAATTAAAAAGCAAGAGCGCATTAAAAAACAAATGGAGGAAAATTACATTGCAGGTCTATCCAGAAAGCTCAGCCAATCTAAAGGTGTCACTATATTCTCTTTTAATTCAGAATATACAGGTGGTACCTAAAGTTATCTGGCAGATATACTGCAATATCAGGTATTGTCAGGTTCGGTCTCAGTGCAAATACCATCATTCAAAAAAAAAGGTTTAACAAATGCTTTTGTGCAGAGCCTCTGCCTCTGCTGGCAGTCTCTCCCGTTGTCTGTCTCTGTAGAAGAACATAGCACATCCTCCCTGCAGGTACAGTCCTGCTAGAAATCACAGAAGCATTGCTTGTTATACCATTGCTATCCCTCGGACAGCCATTCAGGAGCCCCACAAAGTTGATCTGACAATCCAAAAAGTATTACCTTTGGTAAGAGTTGCAGAGGTTTGTTTCTGGAAAGCTGACTGTGTTCACTTACATGTGTGGGTTCTGCCAAAAAGCAATTCTTTCTTGTGCTGTCTAGCTGACAGCATAACACTAGGGCATGCCAAGGCACGTGCCACAGTCTGTCTTACAGACAGACACCTCCATCATTCGAGAAGCTTCCTGTTTCTTTAACTTATTACTTATCATTTGCAGTGATCAAAATCCCTTAAATGTTTCTTTTTTAACCAAGACATTTTCAGACCACAGCAGAACACAGTTCAGCATCCTCTCACTGACAAGGCTACCCAACGCCTCTACCATTTAAAAGAAATGCTAACAAACTCCAGTGCAGGCAATATCAAATCTCCAAAAAGGAGAAAGCTTCTTTCTAAAGGCCTGGAGGTGAACCAGGAAGGCACTGTCCCTGCTGGAGTCACATACATTTACTGGGGAGGGAGCCACAAGGTTTGGAACCCATATCATCTTTGCACTGCACAGGGGTGTGGGTTCATGTTCCTCATTATTTGTCACTCCTGCAATACACTTGAGCATTCTCTGTATCACACAAAAACCTGTGCATATTAGTCCATGTTCTGCTGAGAGGTAATTAATTCAAAACTGATTTAAGTAAATACTTTAACTGAACAAATTTCTTTTTTTTTTTTTCCTTTGGGTCCTTTCATTGAAAAACTGAATTTGAAGGCCTGATCTTCTTTATGTGCAGAGTTATTTGATATATAACAATCATGTTTCCTCACATTTTTTTCTCTCCCCAAATGTTACACATAATTTACACATAATTTTACTCTTGGACGTTCATATCATTGTGAAACCTACTGCCTATAGGAACAGGCAGAGGACAAAATTTTATCTGGAAAAAAAAATTAGAGAAATTCATAGAAGAGATGTACATCATTGGATATTAAACATGAAAGCCAGGATGCAACCTCTGGCTCAGAAAAAAAAAATCCTAATTGCTGGGAGCTGAGAAATTATACCATGGGAAGGATCACTCTATAACTGCCTTATTTTTTCTGTTCTTTCCCTAAGGGTCAGTGTTAGAGCTTGGAGACTTTGGTCCTTTGATCTAAGCTCCCAAGCAGGTCACAGAAAGAATAATTCCTATAAACCCTCGGTGAAAATAAACATGAATACTCCAAGTTAAAAGGGAGTCTTACCTTATTCAAACATTAGTTGGTCCTCGTGGCCTTTCAAATGTTGCAGCCTACTAATAGTCATGAAAATGTCCATGCACCTGATATGCTATAAACTTTGGAAAGATATTGAGTTTCCAGATCCCCAAGTTCTACCACAGAAAGCAAAGGCAAGAGGGCTTTAACCAAATGCATAAATTTTTAGCGGGTCTTCCTCTCTCTGTCATTGTCTTGAGTATTTTCTCAAGATAAGATCCCTCCCTTTCTGTAAGAAGAAAGTTTAAGAAATGCTTTACTGGATCAGACCAAAGCTGGGGTTCATCTAACCTAACTATCTGCCCTCCACAGCTCAACCTTTAACCAGATGGTGGTCATTTGGCCATATTGTCCCCTTGACAAATACATAAGTATTGCATAAGGTGGAAACCTGGCTGTTTTCTTGGTGCCAGATCCTAGGGGAAAAAAAAGGTGTATAACAAAGTACTCCACTCTTGCTGCTCTCTGTCCTACATGTCTTATCATTATATACACTATCTCAACTGGTTCCCATAAAAACAGCATTAGAAACAACACATAAAAGTGAAATAATAAACAAAGAAGCACCAATTAATTCATATTCTTGCCCTTTCCAAACTCTGACATTACCATGCTGAGACATATAACACCTAGAAAATGCAAATATCTCAGCCTTCCCTGAAACAGTATGCTTATAGCAATGAACAAAGAAGATGACACCTAAACCTCTGACATCATTGTGTCCCTAAGGCTGCATGACATGTCAGCATAACCTGATAACCCAAAGACTTTTAGTCATGATACTATTACTTGATTGCTGAATCCATATGATGTCCTCTTATTAATGCTTCGAAGGCTCTGTAGTACAATATTTTCCTATAAACCAAAACCAAGTAGTAAATACAGTGGACAAATGAGAGGAGGTGCTCCCATGAAGCAGTTTATTAAAAATTAATATAAAATTCTGTAATCTTCACCAGAGACCAAGTTTTTTGTCAGAACCAACAGGATATATTCAGGCAAATAATCCTTTTTATCAGTTTTCTACAGAAATAGAAAGGAATCTTTGAGAATGAGACCTTGAAAAATGTAGTGAGAGACCAGTAAAGGTCTTCCTATTATTTCTCTTCATCATTTCTTTGCAAGGAAAAGACAGGTGCTGGTAACATGTTAATTTCTGCAGGCCAGGCTGTTCCCAGCCTGGCTCGCAGGTTAACGGGGTCCGATGTCCGCGTGAACCAGCGACTGAATTGATGGTAACTGAGGTTTGCGTGCCTCAGTTTACCAGTGCAGCCCAACGCCTCCTCACAGCATGTAGGCATGCTGTAGCCAGCAGCGGAAGGTACAGAGAAAAGAGTGGAAACTCTGTCAGCTGCATTCCAAGTTTATTTTCTCCTGCCCTCGAGAGGGTAGGGGCCAGGTGGCTTGAAGGGAAGATAAAACAGAGAGACCCCGGTTTGCTCTCTGGCAGTCAGTTTTAAGGGATTACATCATGAGGTAGAGATAGCAGAATTGACCAATCATAAAAGGAAGACACACGGTGGTAAACCAATAAAGACTCCCCAGGAGAGGAACAATATCAAACTAACAAGTAACAAGACAGCTAGAGGGTATTTCAAATCACTCTGGCCTGTTACAGGACTTGAAACTTCTGTGAGTGACATGCAAGGGGTATGTTGCTATGCTATAGGACAGCAACAGTAACATACCTTGCCTCTCTCAAAAATTATTCATACTAGAATTTCTACTAAAACATGGTGTCACTCCTGGTGCTTTGGATAACAATATAAGTTATTTCTATTTAAATTTACCTGATGAAAAAATCATTCTCTTGCTCTTCCAATGTACTTTTAAAATTTTCTCAGTTACCTCTGTTTCTGCATTGCCATATTCCTCCTACACTGTTTCATCTAAAAAGTTATTAATTAAATACATATAATACAGTGAAAGACATGTAGATATAGAGATCACATCTGTATATGCAGTGATATACTCTCTTTTTTTCTCCTTTCTCCAATTAGCCTCCAATAATGTGAGCAGGATAACATGATTACAGGTAATGAACCAATTACTGTTTCTACAGTCATGCTGAACTGTTTTTCCTTTGACTTAAGTATGTTTAAAAATAACAAGCTTTCATTATGTTTTTTATTGATGGTCACATTTACACTCCAAGTCAGCTAATCAGCCACGAGCACATAACAATATGGTTTGAATGCTTATTGCTCATATGACTACACTTTTAAGCTTAGCAAACCAACGTGCAGAAATATGTGTAGTTACAAAATTATAGACAGAGTCCAGCCCTGGAAAGACATGAATCCTCTAGTACTCCTCACAGTGCACGTGGATGTGCACTGCTTATGTCTTGTGTATCACTAAACCTTTGTACCAAAAGAGGCAGTACAAGGAAGAGAGAAATGAGAAAGAATCTGAAGAGTCAGGGCAAGACTGAGTTTGCTTGGTAGCACTGCTGCTGTGTTTTAATCTCCAGAAACTTGCTCCGCCTCACAGTGAGGGGTTGGTTGGGCTTTTCTGCCCTGTGAGCTTTCTTGGAAAGGATTCTGAAGCAATTTTTAATATATATGTGTGTAATTATCTTGCAGCCTCTCCTGGGGTAAGAAGGCAATGCTAATTCTCCTGAGCAAATCTGGGGCCAATACGGCATCAACAACACTTGGATTCACCTGGTCAGGGATGGTCCCAGATAGCTAAAACAGCTCCATGTTTACACATTTCTTTCCAAGACTCTCAAGAGTCTCTCAATATCACTGCACATCTTCAAGCAACAGCAAGTCACTGCTTTGCTTGGAAATCATGGCTCTCCTCACTTTGCAAGAACAGCAAAAATCCTCAGGGTTTCTTCTGTTGCCAGAACTGTGGTGTGAAAGCAGAACAGTCCAGAGAGCATTTTGGACCCTACTTTTAATTAAATGCAACAAATAGGGTTTGGGTAAAGAATAAGAATTCAGGCCTAAAGGAAATTAGGGAATTTAGATACAGCTTTTATACACTAAGCTTTTATACACTACAGCTTTTATAACTAAGAAGTTTCACTTTCCTGGCACAGACAGGCAAGGTTAAGTTCATATCAAACCACAGAACTCCCAGTTGTCTTTGTCAAATACACTTATAGACCACGTCCTGCCCATTTTTTATGGAGGCCTAAGTAGCTAAGCCACTTCTCAGAGTATTAAAACACGTTTCTTACTTACCTTCCAGGGTACTGGCCTGACTTCCCACAAGCAGTATGATAGATAGAAAAGCTTAGGCTCCTAGCAGACATGCAGAAAGCTCATGATGCATCAGCACACCATCCTAATTTTCAGCCCTTATTCCAAAGACAGTTTCTAATGGTGTTTTTGGGTTGTCTGGATTTTTTTTTCCCCATTGACTGATATTTTTAAAGAGGAAAGAGTAACACTCAATTATTTTAAAGAAATTGAGCTACCTTTAGGAAGGATTTAAAAACTTATTTAAGGTACTTCCCCTTGGCAGAGGAAGCCCTTGTAGGAGGTTTTAAAACGTTGTTAGAATTTGCTCTTATACCTTGTTGGCTGTTTTGAATCTTTTTGTAAGATGCTTAAATTTTCCCTTAAGCGCAGACCCTTGATTGGTAGCTTCAGATTTTGGGCTACATTTGAGAAGTCAGTGACTCAGAGTTAAGTACTGAAGCACTTTACTTTTAGGCACTTATGTTCTTAATTACATCCAGCCTTTTAAACTATGAACATTGCAGAAAAGACTCTCTGCATTAAGAAGAATTTATATTAAGCCATAGAAAAATGTTAAATTTTAATGCCATAGAGCACTCAAACTTGGTTCTTACTAGTGAGAATCTCATTTACAAAATGGCTGCTAATGAAATCTCAGAGCAAATATGTTGGCTTCAAAGCAAAATTAAAATAAAGACAAATTACTGAGGAATTATTGTTTTCAATAAGTCCTTTTTTTATGTGCTAATTACAGAGTAAGAAAGTGATTCGAGTATCTTATTATCTATCTCTCCTTTTTCTGCCAGGAGTTTATAAAGGGTATGAAAATGGAGGGGTATAGTAATAATTTCATTTTTGTTTTAAAGAAAATATTCAGGTCAGCCAGCATTTAATACCAAGAGCTTGAGGATTCCATTTCCATGACTTTGAAGGACTAATACAATATTATCAGTTCTGTCAGTGAGAGGAAAGATGGGGCCTTGAGCAGATGTATTTATTTATATATAGACAAAAAAGTCTTCTCATCTGAGAATGAATTGACACAGGAGAGAAACCTAGCAGGATATAGACAGAGATAGTAATTTTTTTATGATTAGTGAAGTTACTCAGATTTGACAGAAAAGTTTTACTGCTATGAGTTTTAACAGTTTTTACATAATGTCTTGGGGGTGGGAGAACCCACCAAAAACTAGATCAACAGAGTCTAAAAATGTTTCCGTATCCCAGGCAAAGTCTCCTGAAGTAATTTATTTATTACTGTGGTTCAAATGTTTCCAAGTTGCAAACTTCCAGCATGCTTTCAGGGAACATAAACACTTCTTCAGTGCTCAGGGATTAAAATGAGAGAGAACAGAGAAACCCATTGTAGAATGCTACTGAAAAGAATTAAGTCTTCAGTACACTATAAAGCAGGAGATAAATTCCTCTTGTTTTAAGTGTCAGCAGACACTGAGGCCTCATGCCACATGATGTTTCTGCATTCAGCTAAAGCCCACACACTCACAGGAGTGCAGTTTTGCTGAGACCCCTCTGGAGTGATTCTGTGATTCTTTGACAGTCTCCAGAAGCCTCAGCTCCTCCCAGAAGGTACTGTACCCTGAGTATCAGTACTGAGTTTTCTCAGCATATCACTCTTGCACTTTGGGCTCTTCCATGGATACAGTAAATCCTAGTTTTACCTGCAAAAGTGCAATTCTGACATTTAAAGCGATGCACCAATTTAGTCCTGCTTACCTCACAGACCTCCTACATAAGTATTTGCTTAGTCATTCCCTGAGGTCCTATGTAACTGCTGCCGGCCAGGCTGTTCCCAGCCTGGCTCGCAGGTAAACGGGGTCCGATGCCCGCATGAACCAGCGACTGAAGGATTGATGGTGACTGAGGTTTGCGTGCCTCAGTTTGCCAGTGCAGCCCAACGCCATCCCAACAGCAAGTAGGTATGCTGTTTAAATAGCCAGCAGCGGAAGGTAAGGAGAAAAGAGTGGAAACTCTATTAGCTGCATTCCAAGTTTATTTTCTCCTGCCCTCGGGAGGGCAGGGGCCAGTTAGCTTGAAGGGAGGCTGAACCGAGAGACCTCGGTTGTTCTCTGGCAGTCAGTTTTAAGGTATTACATCATGAGGTAGAGATAACAGAATTAACCAATCATGAAAGAAGCTACATGATAGTAAACCAATAAAGACCTCGCAGGGGAGGAACAAAATCAAACTAACAAATAACAAAACAGCTGGAGAGTATTTCAAACCACGCTGGCCTGTTACAGGACTTGAAACTTCTGTGAGTGACATGCAAGGGGTATGTTGCTAGGCTATAGGATAGCAACAGTCCCACCCTGCTGGTCTCCTGTCAAATCCTACATTTAGAGTGAGAGTCTTTGGCTCTTGCCCTTTCAGCTCCTCTTCTCCTCCAACATGGAAGCTGTTGCTGGTGAAGGTCCGTGGATCAGAGGGGTTTTCCCTGCCTGTTTTACAAACACCTGTTAACTCTTCAGTTCTCTTCAGTTTCTGCCCAGCATTCTTTAACAAGAATGCTGCAGGCTGTCAGCCCTTATTTTGAACAATCATTCTTAGGATTTATTCTTAAATATAAACAGCCAGGAGGAGTCTGGAGGTGCTAAGCAGTCAGAGCCTGATGAATAATGTGTGTCATTCCCAGCTAAACCCAAAAGCATCCACTTCTGGGCTACTTGTCAAAGCCAAGGAATGGGCAAGTCAGCAAGCACATGCTGAGGCTCCCCAAGAGCCAGCAGTGCACGCAGTCTCCCAGACAGCTGTCCCACGTCAGCCAGCAGCCTCTGCTACCTCTCACCAGAGCCCTGGGTGATGAGATGGGCCTGAGCCTTCAGTGGGTGTTAGGCAGGGCTCTGGCAGGAATCTTGCCACGGGTGTCCTCTCCAGGACCAAATTAGGCCATCTGGAAAACATTGTTATCAAGAAGGCATGTGACGTACAGGTCAAAAGGGAGACACATTTCCAAAACTGTTATTTCTCAGTCCAAAACAGTTGGAGAAATGCTTTTAAAAACCAGGTGGAGCCTATATCTAAAGGGGTTTAAGCAGCCTCATTTTCTTTTGCACCAAACCAAATATCAGCCTGCTGAGCAGCAAATAGAAAAAAGCCCACCCATGAGGTAGTAATTCCTTAATCTCTTATGGCCATTTCACAAGCAAATGTCCCAGGTCTTTAATTCCTAGAGACCAGCATTTCCTCAAGTGACAAACCAGCTTTCATGCAGTTGAGAAGTTCCCTCCAAACTGCTTCCATCCCTCACTAAGTCTTCCATCACTCTGCATAGGAGTACTCTGCATCTCTCCCAAGGGTCCTCCCTGTTCCCAGTGTTTCCCACCAGACCCTGAGTGAAAGGACTGACTTCAAAGAACTCCCATATTTCGTCCTGAATATGGTAAGTGGGTTTATCTGAAATTCCTGTCTGCAACTCTTGCCTATGGGCAAGCTGCAGCTCAGATTTAACACTTTGAGTGCAGAAAGGCAGCAGATGGATAACAAGTGGCACATGGTGTTTGTGGACATAGAAATAATGCCAAGTCCTGCCACATTCTTCCTGGCTGAGTCCACCAGAGCCTGGTCACTCACTGAAAGCACAGGCAAAGCTAATGGAAGAATGTCAGGACATATGTCATCATGCAGGACATGTCATGCCCTCTAAGAAATTTAGCACAAATTGATTTCTGCATGAAAATTAAGACGTTGACAACTCAAGAACTTTGGGCATCACTTGTCCTAGAAGTTAAAAAGAGCAGGGTAGTACTCATTCTCCACATGCATGGATTTGAGCTGTAATTCAGCACCATAAGGGACTTGGCCTCAGTGCAGGTAGTCAGTCTGTTCTTACCCTCTTGTTTTTATCATGTACACCAGCCTTGACTGTGCCAACCTACAGACATTCAGGTGTATTCTGAACTTGGTTTTGGTTGGTTTTGACTTTTTGATTTTGTTTTTATTTGTCTCTGAGTTTATTATTTAACAAGGAGCTACAAACTTCTGTGTCAGAAGAAAGGAGAGATGTCATATGGCACAGTGGCGCTTGGAAAGGCCAGGCTGAGGCAGAAAAGTCAGAGGCTGCTTAAGTCACCCTTGCTAGGATAAGCCTCCTGTTCTGGAGCCCTGGGTTAAGACTGGGTCTCCTGGACTGGAGCTCATAGTCTGGAGGCTGGTTTGGGACCTATCCAACCGGTGACTCATCCCAAAACCCCTAGAGGTTTGTTACAGCAAGGAAAATATCAGATGTGTCTTCCTCCTATGACTTTCAAGTCTCTCTTTCCACAGACTTTCAAACGTAAGAGAACAGGAGTTGTCCAGCCTTTTAATTTAACCAAATTGCATTCCAAGTTGGTGCCTTCATTTTTTTAAGATACCTGCTACATTTTTTCGTGCTATGCATATTGCATATTTTAACACCACTGCAATAATAAAATCTGAGCAAATAATTTGCAGTGAATAACTTGAAGAATTTCATCTCTTCTCTCATTCACAATTTAGCTTGCAGCAGCTAACAATGTTCTTGAATCTGTTGATCATTCAGAGTTATACCACTGGTTATTTTAGAGATATAATTTCAAGTCTACAGATTGTTTATTAACCTTTTATGACAAGTATAGGGAAAATGCTAATTTTGAGTTGCTATAGCTATTTTAGATTGAATGCAGAGATCACATTATCTACATAAATACTTAATATTGACAGGCATTAATTTCTGTCAACATAGAAAGGTAATATAGTATGACATTTTATTAGGCTTCATCTGCCTCCAGTTCAGACTCAAAAAGAGTAGGTAAAACACCACAAAAGTTTCAAACAGCTCCACCAGAACAACATTTGCACAGTGATGAACGAACCAGTATATTTTCTTGCTTCTGACTCAAATTAACATTAATAGAATATACATACTGCAACTTTCCAATACTGAAGAGGCAATAGAGCAGCCTAAATACTGGTGTTTCCCTTTTTATTCCAAAGCAAATATCAGATCCTGAAGAATCCCTGAATTGTCATGTCCACTGGATTGAGATCCACCTTCAAGTATATCTTATGACATTCTGCCATGCTGCCATTATCTGACAAGAGCAGCAGAAACTGTGGATAGAGCAGAAACTCTGTTTGGAAGATTCACATGCATTAGGTTTCCACTAGCATTTCATCTTAGTATCTCATTAATAAATAAATGTTTATGAGTAAAGAAATACTAAAGTAGATGGGTATTATTTACTACATTTGTGATTGAAGATGAAAAATATCCCTGATTTATGCTGACATATAGTGGGAAGGGTTTTAGAAAACCCGTCTCTTTATGTGGAGATTAAATATAGGCACTGGGAAAACCCTTTTTGTATATACAAGGCTTGGTCAAATGATTAACATCTGGAATGTATTCATTTCTTCTGTAAACTACATATGACTCCCTTTCTACTGCATTCCTCGAGCAGCAAGCAACATGGATGTATTAATATTAACATGCCTTTGATTCACTTCTCCCCATTTTACAGTCTACTGCCATATGCCAACAGCATGTCATTGGGCATGATGTAACCACGTCTGCCCCAGGAAATTCAGAGAGACTATTTTACTAGAAATTGGGCCTAAAAAGACCACAATTTAATTTTATGCCATTAGTTAAGCTGAAAAATATGAAAAGGACTTTGTCTCTGCACTACCTTTTTACTTCTGCATTGATAGAAAAGGCAAAAAACTCACTCAAGCCTACAGCTGAGGTTTCCCAAGAGAAAAAGGAAAACCAAGGTGGACTAAACTGGATGCCTTATGCTGTAGCCTTATGCCTACCAGTTCATCTCCTGGGACAGGGGTAGAAAGTAGGACAGCAGGTAGATGGAGGAAGCATTGCCCAGGATGCCTCAGCCTGTCCACCCCCTCCAGAATGACAGCACTGTTTTACAGCCATCCCCACTGCTTAGGTGTTGGCAACACCCCTGCACGGTGTAGGGCTCTGCTGACCAATACTTTCCTAGAAAAAGCTATTCAGGAAAAAAACATGGGATGATCACCCCGTTTTTTTCAGAGGGCTGGAAGGCAAGACGGTCATGGCCCTTGACAATAAGGACAGGGTGGGGCTCCAGTCGCCTGTGCTGGTGTAGCTGTAACCTCCCATAGCTGCAGCACTTTACACTGGGGATACTTTAGCCTGTGTTTGCTGCAGAAGAGGAAAACACACCTCCATCCTCTGCCAAGAGTGATCTCATCATAGCTGTAGCTCTGGCCTTTGTTTTCAGGTTGGTCCTCTCCACCATGACCTGTTATCCAGTGCTTAATAATTGCTGTTAATCTTTATTTATTGTCCACTAGATGGATCAGGAGTTTGAAATTGTGTGCCCTTTACGGCCATGTGTGCTGAATACAGAGAACACCATTGGTGCCCCATTACCATTAATTAGGGAAACTAAAAATTTCCCAGATTTTAATGGTGTTAAATACTGTAGAACCATATAAGCTTTGCAAACTGTGTAAGAGACTTGGTACATTGAGGTTTCAGTAACAGGGTCAAAAGATCTTTTCAACTGCTGAAAGTAAGCAAAAGTAGATATTGCATGATTGCTCTTAATGTTTAATGAAGAAACAATGTATTGCTTTCACTGGTAATGTGTTTGCTTCTGAGACATGCCATCAAGATGCACAGCATGGATTTCAAATGATTTTAGGTAGCTCCAATAAAAAGTCAGTTTTTGACAGGACATTGAATCTCACTTGTTTGCCTCTTCTAGAATGGAGTCATCTGGAATAGTAAGCCAGTTCTGGGGCATTACATTGCTAAAAAGATTGGAATAAAACTGAAATAAAGGTCTGAAGTCTATGAAATATGCTGGGAAATGAAAAAATACATAAGTTGGAGTTATTTTGCTCAGAAAAGAAGGCAGAATGTGACGTCTTCATCATTAAAGGCTTTTAAGAGTAGGCTGGAAAAAAAAAACATCTGTCAGAAGTGACATGGTTGTAGATAATCCTATCATGTGTAGGGGAATAGATTGGATGACTTCCCAAGAGTTTTTTCAGCTGTTAGGTTCTATTATAGACCAGATCTTGTCAGTTGTCAAGTGATACCTTGGGTTTGGGGAGAACCTGACAATATGGAGAAGCTTGCTGAGCCCTGAACATTTTTACATTGTATAATGGGCCCTGAAACTGTCCTACTCTACATGACTGCCCCTGCTGAGAGAGAAAGGACAGTACAGCTGGGAGGAGGCTTTTCATTCAAAGTAATTTGTTTCAAAGTACAAAGAAACATAGGAATGTAAAAATGACGTTGAGATATCTTGATTTCTGGGAAGTCAGCAAAATACTTGAGACATTCTCACTTTATGAGGTAGTGAACAACATTCAGAAGCTTTTTCTTACCTCTCATCTTTAAAAATGTTTCTCTTGATTAGACAACAGGATTTTGACCTGACACCTGACATCTGAATTACAATGGAGCATGTCATTACTTGAACACTTAACATATCCCATATAAGGACACTATATGTCTTCTTTTTATCTTTTGTAACAAATATATAGCAGCAGCTAGTAAATAAAAAAAAATAAAATACTTTTGCATCATTTTCATTTCCATAATGGTATAGTACATCTTTACTGACTTGTAACATCTCATATGATAAGTTTTGCTCTTTTTTAAGCCGTGTATTTTAATCATCTAAGCATTTTAGATATTTTATTTTCCAACAGCAGCCCTGTTTCCTCTACATACTTTTGGTGATTACACAGACAAACAAAATAAATCCCTAACTTAGCTGTTAATTTTTAACACTCCGTTATTACAAACAGAAACCCTGGTTCAGTTTGAATTGCTGAATGTTTTTCATTTAGGACACAGCTATGGATACTGTTATTTTCTCTCTCTCTCTCTCTCACCAACACACATATTACCATATGGAGCACATTGCCATGAGTGTATTCCAAGCTCTCAGCCTCCGTTAGACGTCCGCGTGCAGCATTGTGGGAGCTCTAACCAAGCCAGAACAACAGCAGTGCTTGGTGCAGGCATCCCAGAGTTAAAACTCTGCTGGATGGAGGTAATGCTATACAAAGTCAGCATGAGCTTCAAAAATTGCATGTTTGTCTCAGCTGCACTTCACATTAATTTTTAGCCTGTCATTATATCTCAGAGTTTTCTGCCTCCATGCAGTACTTTATCTGCCACACCACTTATTACTCTTGTGATTTTTTTGAAGCAAAACAAGAAAACAAAAGTGTGAGAAGATCAGATTCTTTCTTAATCTTCACATCTGATTGAGAAGCAGAGAACAAAGAAGATTTTTATCCAACTTGTCACCCTCCCACCATTGTGCCAGCCTAACCCCAGGCAGAGTTCCAAAAATGATGAGTAGGAGTAAGAGATTTTTCTGGTAAATGTAAATCTTCTGAACACAGTCACTTTCTGGTTGCACTCCCAGTTCCCATGCACTGGAAGGAGATGGCATACAAGCCAGAACATCTGCCCTTAGTCACTGGAGATTTATCAGATAATCTTCAGGGATCAGACATGTTTGTTGCTCAGCTGCTTTTTGCCACCAGAGCTCCTGGAATTGACCCCTCATCTAATAAAAGCAGGGGGAGCGGATTACTTTAAATTTGAAGTAAACCAAAAACAGGCTTCCTGTGACATGTCATTTGTAAGAATGCAGCAAAGACTCCAAGAAGCACAAGCTGCATCACCACCCCCACCACAAAATTAAAGCATTGTCGTTAACTATGCACAGAACCCACGGAACTCAAAGCAGCTTTCCAAAACCAAACCATTCCTTTCTTAAGCAATCACTGCAAATTGCAAAAGCAACAAATGTTTTAGCCACAAATGAAGGAGCCACTGCCTGTCCACAAAGTTTCTCATGAAAACTCCCACTTACTAAGGAAACATATGAAGACATTTGCTAGTGTGAAATTGGTGAAAGGTCTGTGCTTTCTAGGAGGTACTGAAATTGTCTTTTTCTGGATGCAGACATAGGTTGAAGATAATGAAGGAAAACCACACATTCCAGCTGTCAGAACATTTGGAGTTTTTTCTCCGTGATGAAATTGGTGAGCAGTAGTACCCTTGGAGAAGCAGAACTGAAAAGAAGATTGAAAAAAGGCAAAAAAAAAAAAAATAAAAGCATCATTCACTTTGATTATTGATTATGGAATAGACACAGAGAATACAATAAAAAAAAGTAGCAGCACAGAAAGGTGCCTGACAGAAAACACACAAAATGCAGAGAGATTATGATGTAAAATCCTTACTACAACATAGGATTTATTTCCTGAAGCAAGAGATTGCCAGGGACAGACCTCATTAGAGTGATAAGAGCCTTTCTAAGATAGATCGTGAAAAGGGATTTGTCCTCTCACCAAGTCAAAAAGCTACCATTCTGACTTTTCTGGATTATCCTTCTTCTGGTGTCAGGTTAAAGGAGCAAACACACTGCAAACTCCCTCTTCTGTAAACAGACTCTATATGATTAGCTGCATTCTGGTAAAAACCCATCACCCACCTCACAGGTGACCAGGGTTCCTGGGGACTGACACCACCTCAGAGGACCTCTACAAGGCTTGAGGGCTTGTAGTGTAATTGTGCAGGAGTGCCTTCTCCATTTCCAGGCTGGCTTAGCATTTAAGATAAGATAGAAAACTCTCAGAACAGCAGGGCCCTGACTGCTGTAGCACAGGAAAAGAGCTCCATCACTTTTGGTTTTCCAAAGGAAAGTTTCTTTACCAGACTTTCTCCTCAATGATAAGGTTTCAGATTTGAGTACAGGAGAACATTTGTTCATTTCTTGTACTTAACTCAAGAAGAAGTTCAAACTATTAAGTTCTGACATAAATGCTAAGCAGCTGAATGTGCATTTAGGGATCTGAGCACACAATCTGTATATAAATCTCTGCAAGGGTGCTGGGGAGCAGCATCTCATGGCTGTAAGACACTTTCAAAGATAAAAGTCTCCACAAAGACATTTATTTGCACAGTGTTTTAGTGTAATTCTGGAGAATAGAAAGGAAATTCAGAAATGGGAAAGGAGTGAGAAAATGGAGAGAAATGGAAGTAAAAGCAAAGACACTGTGAGAAAAATACATTAGAAGGAGATTCAGAAGCAAGAAGGTGATAAGATGAAGTGCAAAAATTAATCTGAAAAGCCTTTCCAAAACAAGAGAGAAGTAAAAACATAATCTAATGTGGAACACATGAAGAGCAAGAACAGAAAAAAGACTGGAAAAGGCAAAGGAAAAAAAAACAATCAATGGAATAAAAATAGAGTTACAATATGGAGACAGGAGGTAAACAAACATGCGAGGAAAGTAAGGAAAGTGTTAATGAGGTATTTTTTCATAGTCTGCTCTCCACAAAAAGGGTAAAGTTGTGTGAATTCAGGAATGTATGAATGATATACTCTGTATTTAGAACAACAGTGGCCAAGATTCTGATTCAATACATAGCAGAGCTGTTAAATCACTTGGGTTTAGGGCATTAAACCAAGGAAAAACATCTTCTTCAGCATACTTAGTGACAGCAGCAGCAGCATTGCTTCTCTTTCCAAAACACAGAAGTTGAGTCCACAACTTCTGTCTCTCCAGTCAGGATCTGAGAGGGTTGGGTGTCTAGCAAGTGCCTAACTAAAAGTGTATTCTGGTCTCTCTAAAGTCTAGATATGAGTGAACTGGATATTTATGCTTTTTTATCTAAGGTGCCACACGCTCCATGCATCCGTGTTTCTACATAATGCCATGTTCTCCACTCCCACTAGAAAGAGGCAGCCCATAAAAAAAGTTCTAAGCAGCACCGTTGGGACTGTGGCTCTGCAAAGCCCTGTGAAAGCAAAAGTTCTGCTCAAGAAGTACCAGGTCCTTCCTGCCCCGTGGGATTTTAAACCTGCTCCAGAATATTCTGGAAGGAACACATCTTAGAGGCTGATTATGGGTCCAACTCTGCTTTGGGCCTTAAGAAAACCCTTCAGACTGCCTCATGGAAGCTCTAATGGATTTTTAATCTTTACCTATATCAGCACTAAAATCACACCCACAGATTAAAAATAAAAATCTCAACCATCTAAATTATATAGGTCTTTTTTGAAACATACTTTTAAGATTTGCATAATTTAGTGCTGTGGTTAGTAATAAACATGAAGAAACAGGACTCCTCAGGAACACCAAATCTGAATAAGGTGGTTATTCAAATGACTACTTTTGTTTATGGAAATATAGCATTTTAAAAATAGAAAGTGGTTTGAGTTTTTGATCTTCTGTTTGAAAGGAAAATAAGTGATTCAATAGAATTAGTAACACTTGCAGCATATCAACCCACTCTCTCACAGAAAAGCAATTTAGCAAAATGAATGTGGTTGGAAAGTCAGGCCAGAATAACAACAGCTAACTTCAGATCCACCCAAGGTTTGTATGGGGGCCACATCAATTAGCATAATAGTTTCTTTGTTGGGAAGTGAAGCCTTTGTGCTTGGGATGCTTCCCAATTAAAGAGTTTTGTTTGAAGTGGGATTTAATTTTAGCATTTCAGTACTAGAACCTTTCCTTGCTGCATCTGCTTTCATTCCAAATGATGCCAAGGTTATATTTTCTACTTGGTACTGCTGTCACCAAGCCTCTCCAGTGTTTTTATTTACTGCAAGGCAGTGACAGTGAAAGAGGAGTATGCCAGGAATCATGGTTTCCTAATGTTTGACTCAAAAGTAATGACGTAAATTGTGTAAGGCCAAAGTAACAAAGAATTTAGCAGGTAAAAAAACATTAGTGGGAGACCTTAGAAGAGTGAAGAACTGAGCTCCTTCTCAACAAACTTTACATTTATGCCATGAAAATCTTTCAAAAAACTAAACCTCAGATAAAAAAAGTCTCTACTAGATCTGAATGGGAAAAACCATGAATAAAGTGACCACTAAATTTAATTTTCTTTTGTGTTTGCAAACTATCAGTAGGGCAAGGACAGTTTGCTTGCATTTAACTATTTATCAAATGTATGAGATAAATATCTTTCTTAAGAATCTGTGGTATTTAAGTTTGGCTTTTCTTGCTTAGGTGTGACTGATTAGCTAATTCCTAAGGTGTTTTATATTATTCTTTCAGAAGCATGCTATCCTGAAACCCCAATGATGTTATTTCCATGAAAACATTCTTTTGACACAAAAGCATTTCTTCACTAACCTGTCAGTAAAACCCAACTGCTTGAATTATCATAAAATAAACCAAGCTACAGAAGTAAATTCATTGAAATCCAAATCCACTGAGATCTAAAATTTATCCAAATAATGTTGAAAAATGATTACTAGTGATATGTAAACGAGTGAAGCAGAACAAAAGCTATCAGTAGTTCCCAAAGCCACTTGAGATCAGGATGTGGACAGCATGAAGTTTGCAAGTGGTATTTAAAAAGCAATATGACATTTTATGGATAGATAATATGAGTTCAGGGAAATGAACAAATCAGGTGTTGCTATGTTGAGAAGATGCATGAAACAACACAGTGCTTTCTGAAGCTGCTAAAGAATTAATCTCATAAGAAGACAATTATTGGTGGTCCAGTCATATATTAACACACACGTGTCCAAACATCCTCTCATGCACTCTTCAGATCTGTTCTAATATTTGACTATCCTCAAAAACTATTACTGATTTCAGGTTTGGTATATCTCTGAGTTAAACTTGACAGTTTAATATTTATATTTACATAGTCCAGAAGAGACAGAATCAAGACAAACACAAACCCAAGGTTTCCATCCCTGGGACTGATGCTATCCTAGAACTGCCAACTTTAAAAGTGATAGAAGAGTGTTGACGGACTGGGGATAAGGTCCAATCAAAGGAATTTTTTCTTATATGGATTCAGTTTTAGAAATTCCCTGGCTTTCCAATACTGTAAATCAGCCAAACAGACATATTGGAAAGATATCATTAAATATTTTTTAGAGTGCAGAAAAAGGTCTGCATGTTATATAAATATATACAGTTCTACAGATCATGGGCTTGATTCTCCTCTCATTTACAGGAATGTAACTCTGCTAATCTCACCAGAGTTACTTCAAATACCCAATTGTAATAGAAAGTGGAATCCAGCCCTAAATCTGCGTATAATATAACCTCAAAATATATAAATCCAAAGAGTTACTGGGCCTAGCCCCTAAGGTACCTGATTACACAGCAAGACATAATTGATTTATGAATGCTGAAATTAAACATGGAATGAAACCAGTCTGAAGTAATGTCAGAAAGACCTTTGTTGGAGTATATTTTCATCAGAAGAATTTGGAGAAAGGAAGGATTTGCAACAACTGATTAGTTCATAAGCAACATAAAAAAAAAAAAAACGGTATCATTCACCACACTCAAATCAATTTCTAAGTTTCTGAAGAATGATTCAGGCATAGTATTTACTCACTGCTTATTACCCAAAGTGCCCACAATATAATAGCCACTGTCTGAACATGGGGAGCACCAATCCATTCGCTTGTGATCTGAAAATCCAAAATTCTTGTCTGAAATCCATTCTTAATCTAATTCTATGAAAATATTTATGAAACTCAATAATATTTGCCTAATATTTGCCTAAATAATAAACTGGTGTAAATTAATGGCATTGTCTCTGCATTGTGAAAGGAGCTGCAATTTTTAATTATGGCAATCTATCACAAATCAAAAGACCTTAACTATGAAAGGCTAAACCAAATGAGAAAATAGAAAATAGTCTCTCTCCAGTGAGGAAGGCCAAGGATTAGTAACTAGAAAAATAGATGGTTGAGCCTCTGGAATAAATATAATTTAATTCTCAGCAGAAAGCAAGTAAAAATTAGAATACTACTAGCAATCAGATATACAATTATATATACAAACATGTGTGTAAATTCATATTCATGCAAATATATGCACACATATAAATACGCATACATGTATGTATATATGTGTATATGGAGTGAAGGATACGTGAATAAATTCAAAGCTATGAGAACCTTGAATTGAGAAAATCTAAAATGTCAAAGTGAACAGTGAAATCTCTCAAAACGAACAATTTTCTAGAACTTTATAGTGACAGATCAAAAGCTAATTGAAGACATCGCACACACAAGCTCGTGGAACTCTGAAGCATATAATTGGGTAAACTTGCAAAAGAATTAAAGTTAAAAAACATAGCTGTGTATTTTTCACTGCTCATATCCAGCTCTTCTACCACAATGAATAAAATGTATTTCAAGCAATTTTTTCTTATTTAAATTTTTTTTTCTCCTCTTCTTGCTAAGGAATATGTACCCTGTGTCAGCTTTGGTTCCTATTTCCAGTGAACACTGACTTCTGTCTTCTGAGGGCACACAGAAAAGAGAGAAAGGAATCCCTTGTTTCAGAATCTTCCCTCCTGTTGCAGAATGCTAAATGTACAGAGTCAGAAATCCACCAAATTTTTGGAGGGTTTGGTTGGATGGTTGATTTTCTTTTCTTTTAAATGTTCCATATAATGAGCAGTATTTCTGGAAAAACTGAACATTGTCTTTTTCACTGATCCTCCCATAAGTGCAGAACCTACTCTAAAAGAAATGTTCTAAGGTCAGTGACTTTCTGACCAAACCCTGCTAGGGTTAAGCTAAGCTTAAATTCAAATGGAAACAAAATAGTGCCCACAGATAGATGTGAGCTTTCAATTGCTCACTCGGGAACCCTGTTGTTACAGATTCATGAAGAGTGGAGCCAAAAAAAGTAGGGTTTACCAAAATATTACTTTCTAGTTCTGTTCGTTTTCTGCACGATGTTTTTGTCAAGTTATCATTATTTACAGTGTAGCAGTCAAGGAATTGTGCTGGTTTGTGATAGGTACAACACAGACAAGTAGAAAAATCTCCCTGTCCCTGAGGATTCACCACCGAGCTGTCAGATAGGATGCTGTGGGTGAACAAAGCAGACAATGAAGCTCATGTTATCTGGAAAAAGGAGAGAAATAAAAATAAAATGGGTTGAGCAGAAAAGCTGACTGTTTTCTAAGCATACCATTGCCAAGCAGTTGTGACTTCTAGGCACAGCAGCTGAAAGAAGAGCATTAAGAGAGGATTAAACAATACAGCAGATATTCCCATCAAACAATAGGATCTTTTTACTTTAGTTCACATTTGGGAGTAAATATTTTGACAGTTTTTCATGAGTGAAAAATAGGTCAATACCTCAGAAAAGAGCAATAAGACCTAATAGAAATGACCAACTTCGAAACTGAAACAAAGGGGAACTGTTATCACCTTTCCCAGCACTTCTAGGGACAATGAAAAAATTGTGCATTCTTAGGACAAGCTTCAGCTAAGGTAAACATACCACCTATCTGAGTCATGAGCATCCTCATAAATTAGGAATGTATATGCACTAACAGAGCAATGTTAGAAACCTGGAACTAACACAACATAGAAATTCTACCACCAGAGAATTTCTAGATGGTAATTAACAGCACAAACCACTTGGATATCAGAGCAGGAGTAGGAAAATTAGGGGAGAAGGCACATTGTGTATCTCTGAAAAGGTTCACATTAGCAATATTTCAGATAAAGACTCAGGGAAGGATAGTCTTCATCAGCACTTACAGAGAGAGCCAAAAATGATTCAGGTTAGAGGCTATGCATCAGGAATACTTTTTCCTATTATTCACAAGGAGCAATAAGTCTATTAAAAGTTAATGCAATGGGAAATTGGAAATTGTGCAGCACCTTCTGTGTAGTGAAACTCATTTTTTTAAAGTAAGTTCTGAAGGCAAAGAGGAATAAATCTTTATCAGATTGTGATGCCAGAAAACCAAGATCTGTGGCTTGTACAGTAGCCTGCAGTTGTTGCACAGATGGACATTTGTTTGCAGAAGTGACATGAACATTGGAAACAAATGAATGTCAGTGGTGGCATTCAGTTTGTTTACAGGAATGTAGCCTGGGAATGATCCATTTTCCTATAGAGTCTGTCACTGTATAATTTCTTGCATGAACTGATGCAGCACTATCTCAAAACCTGCAAAGGTTTCACTCCCCTGCTATTCTCATAGCTCCAGGAGTGCAGAAGAGAATGTAAACATAGAGCTTTCCTTTCCCCAAATTCTACTACAGAAGGGCAGATTCCCTTTTGAATTCAAAAAAAAATGGCACTCTGGGGCCCTGAGACCGGAGGTGGGCGTACAGTTACACCAGTAAACCTGCTTGAGGTTGTCAGACTACTAAAGCCTTACATTTTTGTGGTGAAGCATTTTCAGATGCAGCCAGGATGAAATAGTCTCATGAGACAAGATTTAATATCGATGGTTCACAAAAAAAATACCTAAATGAAGCCAAACTTCTGTACAGAAAAGGCTCCAACTGATGTTTCGCCAAACCAGGAAATGCCTGTAAAGAAACACACATGCACTAAAAACAGCATCCCCTGGGCCCTCGGCAAGAGCCATGGTGGAGGCAGGAGAGCACAGCCAGCTGCAAGCACACCCTAGGGCTGACCCACAGCCTACAACAGCACTCCAGAGGAAGCTGGCTAGGCAAGGGTTACACACATTCCCAACAGCTAAAAAGCACCTAAGCCAAGAGAGAAGCAATATTCATTTTGTGACCCTGTTACTCGCTGGTCAAATATACAGAACGGGCTGTATGTTAAAAGAACACCCACCACTGGTACCTGGGGTACCACTGTAGTGACTTAATTAGATGAAGGTCTGAACTTAACACAGGTTGAATATATCAGTTCGTCCTGAAGAAATTACAAAAGCTCATGGGATGATAGCCTTGGGGAGGACCTTATCACCCATGAGAGCCACTGAACAACATGCTGACACCCCTCAAACACCAGTCCTCTGCTGGCACCCACACCCTGTATATGAGACATGAGGCACAGGGAGCTGAGGTGACCTCCCCACAGCTGCCCAGAAGGCCGTGGGCCTCCAGCTACTGCTCCCTAAGACTGGATGAGCTTTCTTATATTTCGGCCCCAGCAACATCTAATACTTCCAAAATCTTCAGCATACTTTCCTATTTGTTACAGTGGCACCTGCTGGCAACAGCACAGGCAAAAGCTGATTTCTTACTGTTGGGCTAAGCAGATAAGTTTAATTATGACTCAAGGTGTGCAGTATTTCATTTCTCTCTCTCTCACCCTCTCACCCTCTCTTTGGGTCTAATATAACACATTATACAGAACACAAGGAGGCTTGTTAGGTTACTGTTGGAAGATGCAAGAATTGGTTAATTTTGCACCGTTTCTCCCTGTCATTATAATCTTTGCCACAAGAATGGCTACATTCTGTGAAATGTTCTGTTCTCAGTGCAGTCATTGTCATGTGAATGAGCTATCACAGAATCCTAATGCCTGAGATGTTTTATTCTTACATTCATGACATTTGTATTTCAGTGACAAAAGCTTCAGCAAGGAAAGGGAATGGAAGAAATTTAATCCAGTCTCTTGATCATTTTTAAATTCTAATTTTATGGTCTTTTCTTTTCTAGATGCTGCAGCACAGTTTCCTTCATTTGTAAGAAGTCTGTATTTAGAGCAAGAATGAACTGATGAAATCAAACCTCTGGGATGTTTGTATTTTAATGGTTTCTGCATTAAAGGCACTGTATCAGTGCAAATTGCTGATAGTTAGAAAAGGTGAAAACCAAGGAATACTTGCTAGTCATTTTTTGCCGCTTAAGAGCGTATGTGTTCTGTGAAAACTCTGATGAGCTGGAGCTTCTATTGTACCAGTATATAATAAAAGATCAATTATTTTCAGACACTGATAACAGCTGATGGAATAGTTGAAAATAATATCTGAGGTAATCAGGCCAGGAAGAACCTCACGAATCATTCTGAATGTGCAGCAATTCAACATTTAGGATGGTCTTCTGCTTTGCCTATTTTGGTGGCAAAAATTACCACTGATTTTAATGGGACCGGGTTCAGGACCTCAGTCCAGAATCTCTTCCCAGTTTAACTCTTTTTGTCAAGCCACTCTGGAATGGCTTCCATGAATAACAGTTTAGACAATACAGTTCTATTTTCCCTCTCCATCTCAAATATTTTTAAGCTTATCTTGCTGATTCTTCTGTTCCTGTAAAATATAACATTTAGCAGGCAATTTTGTAGGACTTCTCTAGCACACGTATCAAGGGGTAAATTATTATGACAGAGCAAGCAAAACATTCACATCAGCAGGAGGAGGAAGGGATTCTGGTGAGGTTTTTTACCAGCCATGGGTACAAAATAATTGTTCTTCCTACGGCATGACCATAAAAAGGTGTCTGAGCTGTCAAAACGGTATTCAGATGGCTGACTGTCAAAGACCTGCTACAGCATCACAACTGGGGATTTTAATTGCATTCAGACATCACACTGGAAAGCCAAGAGTGCATTTTCTCCCTTCTTCTCCCTCTTACATACACATGTTCTTTCAAAGTGTAAGCTTATATATTTATACATATTTTCACTGCTTCAAAATTGTATAATATTTTAATCTGTCTGCATGTCATGTAATAATATCCCTCTCACTCTCTCTCTTTTTAAATAAATGTTTGCAGATTCCACTTTTGATACCAGAACTGCAAGGCCTCATTATTTCTTATTTCCAGAGGTTACAGGGTTTTAGTGTTAAAATGTAATCTTTTAGATAGTTTCATTTGCCTAGCCTAACCTCTATGATCAAATAAGTACCTTTTTTACTTTTCAAAATACTAGGATCTCAGGACCCATGCATTCTCTTAATCATTGCTCAATTTCTTTTATCCATGTTCCTTTTTTCCCTACACTCATAACAAGACTGCAGCTCAGACCTGCAAGATCTGAACTCTAGTCCATATTTTTAAAGTCATGGTTCTATAGATAATGTATTTTTTTGATTTTAGTTCACAGGTAACCTACTTAAAGATATCTAGATATGTATTTTAAATTCTTAGATAAAATGTTCAAGTAGTTGATTTTAACTTGCAATAACAAAGAATTCAGAAAAGAAAATCCATAGGGAACAACCTAACAAGTACACGGTTATACTTTTCTACCTATTTTAGAGGGATTCATTTTTCTGGGAATCTCCCTGGTTTTGTGCACTGCCTTTTTGCTTTCAGTTTTCCTTTGATATTTTTCTTTATAGTGAAAAAAATAAAACAGGGACTTACATTAACTAGAGAAAAACCATTTGTTTTTTTTACTCTGAATATTAAATCTTTCAGTCAAAAATGTATGTTGGGGAGAATAGCTGGTATTCCCACTGTGAATGTAACCAGTCTGTACCGGAAACCTTCATATTCCTCATTACCAAAATAAAGTTTTCAAAGGGAAAAAAAAAATGAACAAGATCTGGTGTTCCTGTTTACATGGCCTTACCTTACACCGGGACAACTTTCAAAACAGGGATAAAATTTGATCATGCAGATTCTCTCTATTTACAGGCTTTGCTGCAGCACTGCCAACTCTAGCATCTGTGATGGAGTAGCGTGCTGTGGAGGTCCTCAGACCCCAAGTCTGCCACGATATGATACAGCAACAAGAGATAACAGAGGAAACAAGTTTTGCCTTCTTTATATTGCACCTTGTAAAGCAACAAAAAATAAGCTTTCATTTTGAATGGAACAGTTTCTGTATGAGGTTTGGGAAGAACACATGAAAAGGTTTCCCCGGCCTCCCTCTTGCCCTGTTCAGCAAGTAAGAAATGCATTCCAAAACCTGAGCAACATGCAAATTTTCTTCCAGTTATGGGCTATTCTGAGGTCCACCAGAGAAATGAGGTGGTAAACTGGCTGCTCAAAGAGAGGCTTGAACTTGTGTGCCAGTCTCTGGTTTTTGTTCTCTTCAGCTTGGCAGTAATCACTGAATGCTACTCCAGACAGCCTAAACAGACAATATGGGAGTGCAAGGCAGATCATGAACTTAGAATGGTGCAATATTTGCTGAAAATTAATCCAATACGAACGCTGAATGTTTTTCTGGGGGAATTTGGGAGAGCAAATAGTGCAGGGAGCACATCTTAGGACAACCTATAAGCTCCTTACCCCTTTTCTAGTGGCTCATTCAAAGATTTCTTTTAATTCCGTCCTGCTATTAACTTAGCCTTATTTAACTTGCGAAAGACCTTTAGGATTGCGTGGTATCTGCCATTAAAGTATACTACGTATTTTTTTTCCTAAACAAACTAAGCATAATGTGATTATTCCACATAACCTACCTGAGATAAGAAAATATCCTTCTAAAAATCAATGTACCAGATAGAGAAATCTGAACATTTTTTCCATTACAAGAGTATCCATCTTGATTTCTTTTATAGCTCTCTTTTTTTCTCAGTATTGTCATATAATGTTATTTGTTACCTATGTGGGTACCTACCTTTTCTAAAATTGAGTCACTACATATTATAAGGTAAACAAAATTGCAAGTCAGTCACCTTCAGATGATACAGTTATTTTAAAACATAATTTAAAAAAAAAAAATGCTTGGATTATTTTACTTACTGTCTCTGAGCCTTTCATGTGCATTCAATCCATGTTTTCAAGTTTTCTTCTATATTCATGAAGCCCAGAAACTCAATTTTATTTTTAAATGAAAGCTAAGATTATCAGATGATAATTGATTCCAAGGACTAGACTTCGGGTAAAATACCAGTATCATGAGACTTCTGATAAAATCACTGAAGTTGGCAACAACTGAAGACTCAGGCAGAGAATATCACTTTTTTAATCTCCTTATTATATATATAAAAAAAATCAGCACCACAAGTAATAACAAATATTCCTCCATGATCTTCCTATGTATTCAGTGAAACTAACAATACCTCCATCTGGTGACTACCTCCATCTGTGCCTCCCAACCTATTAACACCTCAACAATGTGCAAGAAGGCAGATGTCCTTGATTTACAGGCATAGTACAGAGAACACAGGCTCCAGCTATGTACACATCAGTGAAATACAGATGATAATAATACTCCTACCAAAAGAATGAGAGACTAATTTTTTTTTTTTAAACACATGGCGATCTTTGCATAAAAGATGATAAAAATAGAATTTAATGTACTAGATGTATATTAAAATAATATGAGAAAGAGATTCTTTTTGCATTCTTTTAGGTTAAATACCAGAGCAAAGATGATGTGATATGGTTCCAATTTTTGGTCCAACTTCTCACAAATATTCATTCCTCTGTTGGCTTCAGAAGAACCTTCAAGTATCCAAAAAGATAATTTCATATATCAACTTTCTAAGGTTTAGAAAGCAAATTTTCTGCAAGGATGTAAGCAACCAGGGACAATGCTTTGCTTCCTCAAGTCATATTGATCTTCATTGGGAGCTGAGAGTATTTCTCACTGTACTACACCTGAAACAAAGAAGACCAGAGGAAGGGGAAAAGGAAGGCAACCAAAGAGCAATTAAAGAGATGAATTAAAAAAAAAAAGCAACCAAAAACTAAAGCCAAGAACAAATAAATGAGACACAAAAGCAGAAGTAAATAAAAACAGAAAAGGAAAAAAAATTAGAAAAAACAGGAGAGCTTAAAATGAACCAAAGGACACAATGAAAAAGCAAAAGTAAGGTAGAGACCTGGGGATTGTCAGTAAAAAAAATGGAACAAAAAGGAAAGCAGAGAAGAGAGTAACAAAGGACAGTTAGGACAAAACCCTGAAGACTAGAATAATAAAGGTGATAAATAATAATATTTTTCCACTTTTAATTTCCCTCAGAGAAGTTACTACAAGCAACATACTGTACAATGATGCAGTGATAAATATTAACGATTAAACCTCTTTTGCAAGAAAACTAAAATGCGAGTCAATTCCTTTGTTCAGGACCAGATGGTAAGACCAAGTATATGCCATGTTGTCACTATAAGAAGTATAAGTTCTATAATTTACCACTGTTCACAACTTTAATTCAAGGTAATACATAGCATCCAGTATGTGTTTTGGTAGAGAATGGTTTAACTCACGGTAGTAATTTTTGGGTTCCTGGTGGGACATGTACTATTGTTAATATTTTCATTTACTTTCTTTTCTTTCACACCACCAAAATACAGGCCTCCCTAACTGATTTGAAAAGTTTTCACATTTGCAATCCTCTCAGGAGAGCTTGCACAGCTCTGTCCTAGACAAGCTGGAAACAAGACACAAGCCAGGTCAACAGTAGTGGGACACTGAGGGAGAAGATCTTACCAAAGCAAAGACCCAGCTGGAAGGGACATGGGTCCCTCACAGGGTTCTGAGAGAGCTGTACCTTCATTTTATCAGAGAATAAGCATGTGCTTCTCTTCCTTCTTTCTTTAATGTTGTACACATTACCTACTTCACTCTCCAGAATCACTGCTTTGCCAGTACGGCCAGACTCTGAAAAGAACACATGTAATTGAGCTCATGCTTGAGCAACTTGATTAACTTTTGGATTATGGGAGAGCAATAGATATTGTCTACCTGGACCTCAGTAAGGCTTTTGACATTGTCTGCCATAAGGTCCTCAGAGACAAGGTGAGGAAGTATGGGCTGGATGAGCAGACAAGGAGGTGTATTGAAAACTGGCTGAATATCTAGGCCCAGTGACCAGTGGCACAAAGTTTGCTTGGAAGCCAGCAGATTGTGTAACCTGGGCTCAGTACTGTATCTAGTCCTGTTCAACATCTTCATTGATGAGCTGCATGATAGGGCAGTGTACCCTCAGCAAATTCATTGATGGCCCAAATTTGTGAGGAGTGTCTGATATGCCAGAGGATCCTGCTGCCATCCAGGACTTAAAAAGGCTCGAGAGACAGGCTGACAGGAACTTCATGGAGTTCAAGAAGAGAAGGTGCAAAGTTCTGCAGCTGTGGAGGAATAAACCCAGGCACCGGTACATGCTGGGGGCCACACAACTAGAAAGCAGTTTGGAAAAAAAGACCCTGTGGGTCCTCATGGACACCAAGCTAAAAATGAGCCAGCATTGTACTCTTGGGACAACAAGTGAGTGCTACCCTGGAGTGCATTAGACAAAGCATTGCCAGAAGGTCAAGGCAGGTGATTCTGTGCCCTCTCTAGTCCCCTATCCAGACCTGATGAGTTCACACCTGGAGTTCCAGATCCCATTCTGGAATACCCAGCCCAAGAGACACATGGACATACTGGCCTTACCAGCTAAGGGTCATGAAGACATTTATGTGACTGAAGCATCTCTCCATTAAGGAAAGGCTAAGAGAGATGCGACTGTTCTGCCTGGAGAGGAGAAGGCTCATGGGCAAACTTATCAAAGTATACAAATACCTGAAGGGAGGGTACAGAGAGGACAGAGCCAGGATCTTAGTGGTGACCAGTGGCCAAACCAGAGGCACACACTGAAACACGGAAGGTTCCCTCTGAACATCATGAAAGAGTTTTTCACTGTAAGGGTAACTGAGCACTGGCACAGGTTGCCCAGGAAGGTTGTTTAATCTCTCCTTGGAGACATTCAGAAGCTATCTGGACATGGTCCTGGACAATGAGCTGTAGGTGACCTTGTTTGAGCAGGGTACTTGGACCAGATGATCTCCAGAGGTCCCTTCCTACTTCAACCATGTTGTGATGGTGTGGTTCTGTGCAATTTTTTTTTCATTTTTCCCTTTTCCCCCCAGCTTTCTTCCCCAATAGTGAGAAATGTCTTCTTTACCTTACCTATCCTGACCTTAGCTACAGCCTCCAAATTACTAAGCAAGTTTACTCTTACAGGTGAAAAAACACTCTGAAGAAAACAATTATTTACAAAAGTTAGCTCTCAGAGACAAGCGACTTAATTCTGGACTTCACTTCTTCTTTTATTCTAAATCCAAATATTTGGGACCTCCCAAAGGAAAGTTGCTTTAGAAGCCAACCACCTTTTGCATCTTCCTTCTCTTTGCCTATCTTCTGCCTCAGGTTAGGTTTCCATCTGGGCTGTTGCAGTTGCAAATGGCTTCAGTGATGCTCTGCACTAGTCCTGTTTTACCCATATAAACCAGATTTCAGGAGAGTAAACACCCCAGGTGTGGGCTTTGTTCTGTACAGTATTTAGGAAAATGGGTCTTCAATCCAAATTAATTAAAGTAATATGTGACATTATAAACAGTTGTATTGGTGTTTCTCTAAATTAATGCTGTTCAAACAGCAAAATACTGTAAAACTACAATTTTCTGAAGGCATAAAGCTAGTGATCTTGTATGCTAACAGCTTATAGATTTTATAGGACCTTTGGGCCCTCTGTTTCATGATGCTAAAACTATATTTTAAACACAAGTTGTCTCTCTTACATATGTTTTAATTTAAACATGGAAGGTATGGGCTGTGACCTTGTGTGCATTCCAGCAGTTGGATGTTCCTAAACAGACAGGCCAGCCTACTAACAAATTGCCTAATAAAAATATTTTTAGGGAAATGAAGTCAACCATGAAGACAGGATGCAAAAAAAACTTGCCTATTAGACTACAAAGGCTAAAGCAATACTTGAAAAAACATAATAAGAATGAAAAAAAATATATTAAAGTGGTAAATTGTGAAGCTTCAAGTCCCTTTGTCACAAAACACAGAACCTACTTTATACCAATTCCTGATAGCTTCTGTCTTAATTGGACAATTGCCATTGTCCTCATACTCAAAATTCCGTATTTCAATGTTTCAAAGATTGACTGCTGCTGGTTTGCACCCTCCCCCATTCTTTCATAGGGAGCTTTGAAAGGTGGTCTGCTTTGACATGTACATCATTAGACAGAAGAGGGGAAGCAAGGTATCAATATCAGAAATGAGCAATAGCAGGAAAAGAGTGTGGCAGGAAAAGAAAACATTAGAAACAGTTTGGTGTACTGAAGTTAAAAAAAAACCAAAAACCACCAAACAAAAAAAATCAACTGCCAAGTTGGGCTGACAGAATCCTATCTAGAGAAACAAAGAGGAAAATATTCACTCACTGGCCAGTTTTATCAAAGAAATAACATAAGAAAGACTGCTTATACAGACTTTGATGAGAGGGCCTAACATAAGAATTCTGGGTCTGAGATTTAACAATCTTGCCTACCGTTTGACTATTCCTGTAGAAATAAAGTACAGTTCAGGGACGGGTAAAACTGTAGTAAAAAAAACATATATCCAGTCTTATCCAGCTCATTAAATCTTCCTCAGAACACACTGTAGCATTTCCCTTTTTAAGAGAAATAGTGATTTTTGGGACGTAAATAAAAAATTAGCATCAGACTCATTTTAGAGTAGAAACCTAAGGTCCATCCGCAGCTACAAAGTAACCAGAGAACTTCAGGCAGAAGCTCTCTACAGACTCCTTCATTTAGGACCCCACTGTCTTTATATACTAGTCACAGGACTTCCATAAGTGTTAAGGATTTGGCTCATACTGTTTCTAGAGACAATAATACAGCTCCCATTAATTTTAAAGCAGACAAGCTAAATAAATGCTAAGAGCTTTTGAAAATCTTCTCCTAAAGGGTTTATACGACATTCTCCTGCCACTTGAATTATACCAGGCATCACAAGAATCTCAGGTTGCATTCAATAATTTGTTTGATGTAGTGGTTACTCTGTTTATTTAAAAATAACAGCTAAATTCCCAAATGAAATAAAAAGTTTAAATGGTTCTTTAGCTTTTATTGAATTCTTCTTAGGATGTCAAATCCTGTTGTTTGAAGTTCGGCGGAATCAATGCACAGTATTTTGCTAACCTTTTTTTTTTTTGTTTCCAGTCTGTTTGGGTTCTCGCTCACAAAATTTCACTTCCAGGTTCAACCTCACTTAAACATTCAGGGTGAATTTCAGCCAAGTCCACTAACTGTGATCTGTTTTATGTTAAAGTCAGCCCATAAACTGCTCAAAACTGGTCCGGGATTCTTTTGAAATTGTGCCTAAGGTCTGCATAAAAGCAAACTCAAGAAAATGTTTTGATGAGCCTAGGTTCAGTATTCCAAAGTCTATAATGAAACCTGAAACAAACCAAATTCCAATTTGTTTGGAGCTTCATACTAAGACTGTTGTATTGCTCTGTCAAACTGATGACATTTTACCACAACTTTAACAGTGAAAGATTTTTCTTCCCATAATTTCCCCCAAACCCCTTGGCTGCTGGAAACAGTAATGCATTACCATGGATACAAATTACAGTGTGGGGTATGAGGAAGAGAGTGGAGGTTACAGTGTATAAAGAGATTTCTTTGGAGTTGGCATTTGAAGCAGGGAATCAGCACAAGATTTTTTTAATTTATATACATCCAGATCATAGAAATATTAATTTCAAGAAGATAAGCTAAAATAAATTGCATTTGAATTTGTGTGTCTTTGGTAGTGTCATTTCTTTTCTGGAAAGCAAAGTGAAAACCTTCATATGTTTACATGATTTAGTTTTTAGGAAGAGCAATTTTAAAATTAGTCATTTGATTGTAGCTATTTTTTCCTTTCAGCTGGAAAGAGGAAAAAATTGGTGACTTGTCCACTACTGAAATTGTCAGGCTTGCATACCTTGCTTTGTCCACGGCTGAGTGCAAACATGCTCAGGTGCTTCGCTGTTTCGAAAACAAAGCCAGCCCTCACTTCACCATCACCATATACAACAGTGAAAAAGAAGCCAAAAAGGGCAACATGAAAAGTACAAAGACAAGCAGTGGCAGACTTTCCAGAGAAGCAGCTTGGCCCTCTTCTAAAGGACCTGTCCCTTCTAAAGATGTGGACAGGTAACAAGAGAGCCAGAAGTGTTTTTCCTGGACTAATGGTTTCCTCTAAGATTCCCCAAACCAATTTATTGAAATAGCCTCATGGAATAATCCCAAGTAAAATCTATAGGAATGAAATGGTAAAATTCCACAAAAGTTTTCCAGAAAGCCTTTGTTACTTGGAAAGGGAAAATTTAAAAATTGCATAATTTTGATACACTTGAATCCTTTGCATGTAATTATATAGGAGTCACAAAGATATTTTTCTGCTATATTTTCTAAGCTAGTTAAACCCTATTAAAATATTATTTTCTGCTCCTTCTATAGGAGTGTTTTTAAAGTGATCACTGAAAAGGGTGGTTCAGGGTCCAAAAAAAAGGCAAGGATTATGTAACTCATTCTGCCAGAGGAAAATAGTATTATTATTAAAAATATTTGCACACTATTAAAATATTTCATCTTTATACTTGTGGTACAACTTTTTGTTAGGGATGCTAAAATATACTTCCCAAAGAGAGAAGCCAGTTAATGTCTAGAAAAGGCCAAGTTGTGCTCCCACTCCAGCTGGTGACAAGGCCTGCCCTCCACTTCATGACAGAAGAATCTGTCCCAGAATAATTTGCAGCAAATGGAGTGATCGAGAATAGAAGGGTTAACAGGTTTATTTTAGAATTAACTTTTAGTTCGGCGAAGATTAATATGTCAAGCTGAACACTAAGTAGAGGTCAGTGCTAAAAGACCACCACACTAATCATGGGAATGTGTTGGAGCAGACATTGATGTGTTGCAGCAAATGTTTCTGGAGGGAAGCAGAGCTTGGTTTCTCCCCAGCTGTTGGCCCAGGGCAGCTCCCAAGCCCTGCAGCTGCATAGCCAGCACTTCTCCTCCCAGGCTTTCCCTCCCAGTCACAGCCTCCCCACAGGCTGCCTTCTTCCCTGTAAAAGCACCCCAGATTTCACCAACACTGAAGTCCTGCCACCATCCTCATGAGAGCCGAGGTTCCTGTTCTCCATTAAAGAAGAATATGCAGCTTCCAAATATCTTTAGAAAATAGTGAATAATATTTTTTTAACAAATAGGAGACAGTGTCTTTTTTGCATTTTATTTTCTGCATCATATTTTATGTGATTTTTCCTGCCAGTAAGTCCTTGGCATGATCATTTTTAAAGAATGAAGAGCCCTTACTGAGTGCAAATTTTATGAGACAGCAGGGTCCAAATAAGCAACACCCTCGAAATGAGGGAGAGAAGGATTCCCCAACCCTGAAGACAGACAGCTCTGCTGCAAGGCAAAAAACTTCTACTTTTACATTAAAAAGACACAGCTCTGTCACAGACCTTAAAGCTGCATTTGTAAAGGATACAACACACTTTTGTTAAGGGAATTAATTTTCTGTTACCTACACAACACAGCAAACCTGAATTTTCCTCAGTGCACCAGCTGCTTCATCATGATATAGCCAGCTGTAACACACAGTCCATGCACTGATCAGGGTCTCCCCAGCCAAAGCTGTGTGTTAAAGGGAAGCGCTCAGATGGGTGGTGCTCCTGAGTCCAAAAGTCTGGAAGGCACAGCATCATTCACAGCCAAATCAGACTGCTGTGCCTCAGATCTGTTCAGATCAGAGGACACAGATTTATTCTAGAGTTTTATGGAATGTTTTCCAAATTTGAGAATTCGTTATGTTTCAGTGTATCTCCTGAGCAGCTCCTCAGTCATCTCTTTGGCGCTTGAAACATCCACACAGGGAGAAATAGAGAGTCAAGGGGTGAAATATTTAAGTCAAGAAGGGTTGAGAGGATCCAGGGAACTACAGTCCTTTCAGCCTGAGGCAAGTGCTGGAGAAGGTAACGGAGATATAATCTGGAATGCCATCCCATGGCATGTGCAGGACAGCCATGGGGTCAGGCACAGCCAGCCCGGGTTTGCAAGTGGCAGGTCCTGCTTGACCAACCTGATCTCCTTCTGTGACAAGGTGACCCACTTAGCGGATAAGGGAAAGGCTGTGGATGTTGTCTACCTGGACTTTAGTAAAGCCTTTGACAGTTCACCATACCATTCTCCTGGAAAAACTGGCTGCTCATGGCTTAGAAGCATGCACTGCTTACTATGTAAAGAAAATTGCTGGATGTCCAGTCCCAGACAGCAGCAGTGAAAGGAATTGCATCCAGATGGCAACCAGTCACAAGTGGTGTTCCCATGGCTCAGTGTTCAGGCCAGTCCTGTTACTATCTTTTTCAATGATCTGGGCAAGGGTGTCAAGGGCACCTTCGGTCAGTTTGCAGATGACACCAAGTTGTGCCGGATTCTTGATCTGCTGGAGGGCAGGACAGCTCTGCAGATGGGCTGGATTGATGGGCTGAGGCCAATTGTATGATGTTCAACAAAGCAAGTGCTGGGTCCTAAACTCGGGTCACACCAACCCCATGCAGAGCTACAGAGTGGCTGGGAAGCTTCCCAGCAATGTAGAACCTAGGGGTGCTGGTCAACAGCAGCTGGACATGAGCCAGGATGTGCCCAAGTGGCCAAGACGGTCAATGGCATTCTGGCTTGTAGCAGAAATAGTGTGGCCAGCGGGACCAGGGCAGGGATTGTCCCCTTTTACTGAGGGAGTACTGATGAGGCCACACCTCAAATCCTGTGCACAGTTCTGGGCCCCTCACTACAAGAAAGACGTTGAGGTGCTGGAGTGTTTCCAGAGAAGAGCAATGGAGCTGGAGGAGCTGGAGTGCAAGTTTTATGAGGAGCGGCTGAGGGAGATGAGGTTGTTTAGCCTGAGGGAAAGGATGCTCAGAGTGGACCTTATCACTCTCTACAACTACCTGAAAGACAGCTGTGGCCAGGTGGGAATCAGTCTCTTCTCCCAAGTAACAATCAATAAGAGAAAATGGCCTCAAAATGCACCAGGGGTGGTTTAGATTGGATATTAGGAATACTTTCTTCACAGAAAGCATTGTCAAGCATTGGAACAGTTTGCTCAAGGAAGTGGTAGAGCCACCATCCTGGGAGGAATTTAAAAGATACGTGGACATGGCACTTAGGGACATGGCTTAGTGGTGCACTTGGTTTTAGGTTCATGGCTGGAGTCAATGATCTTAAAGGTCCTTTTCAATGTAAATGGTTCCATGATTCTAAGTTGAGCAATGAAACTTGAAAAAAATATATAAAACTGCAAATTGCTCACACTGAGCTGTGATATCAGAAATACCTAATGTTTTCTTTGACACTCAGACTGCCTGCTCTGAGTTGGCTTTGTTGTTGTTTTAAGGTATTTATTGCTACAAAACCCTATAAAATGTTTTCACTTTCATAAGTATACACACGGTTTCTGATGTGCCTTAAAATTGCAAAAGTGGGAGAAAAATAAATGCTTTTACTATTACACCTGTTAATTTTCATCTTAAAAATCAGCAAGATATAACTCATCCCTTTATCCTGAGGTCATTTATTGGTGTTATTTCCATCTCTGGGGAACAAAGGACTCCTAGTCTGTATTCTGCAAAACAGAGGTGCATGATAAGGATAAAAAACCAGGACCACTATAGGGTAGTCACTAGAATTGAGAACAGCAGCATATTCATTTAGAGAAATCTTTCATCCACAATTCCCTAGTATACAGAGCACAAGTTTGGAGGTTCTTTCGTAAGACTCTTAGCTTTAAATAGATTTACACCGTTTACACAGATCACTAAGGCTTGGGGATCTTCCAAATCTGCAGGTTTCTTCTGGCTGCTATAGACAGGTTTTAATGAAACCTGCTGAAAGACACAGATATGGAGGCTGACAACCACCAAGAAGCTAAAGGATAAAAAGCAGAACCTGCATCTGCAAACAGTCATGCCTCCAGAAACATGGGCACATAGCACTGGAGCAGCTATATTGATTATCAGATAGCATTTGACACCGTAAACAGATAAGCTCTTAGGCCAGAGTTGTTGGTTATCACGTATGTATCACTACACACTACTTTAGCTTTAATAGTCACTCTGACAGAGAGATGGAGTGTGACAGACAATCAGGTGATTTTCAAAGACAGAGGGAAAGGTTCTAACCTTTAACACAGTTGACAACATTGTTCAAACCTTTCTTGACAAAAAAACCCCCCAAAAAACCAAAAAACAAATCCAAAAAAACCCAACAACTATGAAACCTTTCAAGACATCCCTCAGAAAACTACTGGGTCCAAATATAAAATCCTTTTGCATGATCAGTGGAGGCTACCACAGCATATACTAAGGGAAATAAGAAAGCAATTAAGACACCTTTGTTAAAGAATTTTTAACCTGTCAGCAATACACGCCTTTTGTTCTTCAATCTTTTAGGTTAATAAAATCAAGGCCAGTTTCCTTAGAGATGCTGAAGCTATTAGGTATCAGTAAAACTTAATGTACCACAGGGACCCTGTAGGAAAAAAATGCATTTAATTGAGTGTTCAGAGCCAGAGCCACCCACCATAAGTATATCCTGGCAATTGAGATGTTATTTTTGCCATGGCTCTGCCATGTAATGATCTAAATGCATCTTTTCTGAATGAGAACACTGAATAAGAACACATACATGGGTGAAAAGATGGCTGCATTCCTTAAAAACAAGGTCTGAAAGACTTCTTTTGCATTTTGTCATTGCCATCCATAAGAACCAAGAGTGTCATTAATGGGATTACATTTCTAACGAATTTGTAAGTAAATCTAATAAAAATGACTTTTTAGAATGAGAGATATTCAGCATTTCCTTGCCTAAATTTGCATTTCTAATAATGTGTCTGTCTAAATGGTAACCTTATTATCAGTCTTTCAGTACTGTGTTCAGTCCTTGTGAAGAAACAAAGACACTCCGCTCCTTTCCTTCTTACTTCATTTCTCCTCTCTGGATGAATGATGTATGAGCTTTTCCAAATGCTTTCAGCATATGAGGGCTCTATTTAGCTGTGCACTGGAAGTGTTAGGAGTGAATGAAGACAAAGAAACCCAAACAGCAGCACTAATGGTAATTCAGACTCTGATTACTGATCCAAATTACACTGGACAAACAGAGAAAGGCAAGGTTTTTTCTAGTAATAGTGAACTAAAATAAAATCCATATTTATCTGATGTATTCCATGCTCCACAGTCAGATTCTTGATTTTCAGTACACAGAACAAAACCTGATACAAAGCTGAACTCCTCAGGTTTAGTTCCAGGTTATTGATCTTCACTCAAAAACTTCTAACACTAAGTAGGGGTACATGAACTGGAGGAAACATTTCCCTCAGGGGACTTTTGTCCAAGGCTGCAGTTCTCACATAGGGGTTTTTATCAAGCTTATACACCTATTTCCTTAGGGACTGAAAGTGCACTCTCAAATCTCTTCAGGCTGGAAGTCTCACCTTGCTAAAGGAAAGGTTTTGGATAACTAACAGGGCACTGGAAGCCTGCCCTCACAAGCTCAATACAGACAAAAAAAGCATTCCCAAGCTTCCCTATATATTTTTCTTTACCTAAAAAAAAGAACATTTTTAGAGCTTAGAGTAATTTTAAAAGAAAAGAAAAAGAAAGTTTTTTAGGGAGCAGACACGACTGTGCTAAACAGGTTATTGTACAATTAGTACTTCTCAAAGTCATGGAAATGCTGATAGTAAATGAAGCCATTAAAGAATTAAGGGATGGTAGCACAATCAAAGTCAACCAGTTTCATGAAAAACAGATCTTGTCAAAGAAATATGAACTTTTTAAACATAATTTGTAGTGTGTTTCCCTTTTTCAAGGAAAAAATACCTTTCACATCCCCCTCACTAATTTAGCATTGATCACAAAGCCTCCATTAACACTACACATTTTGACAACATTATTTATAAGACTCCACAGGGTATTTCCACCCTTTCCAGTCATCCTATACCTTGTAGTCATATTTACATTCATGCAAAGTCCTTTCATCCAAACTCCTCATCAGTTCTTCCCTATACTGCTCCTTCTGGAACAGTGTCTGTTTTCCAGCCTGAATATTTGTTATGCCTAACTAATAACTTCCCCCCCATTCCCTGGCAACAGACACACACACACACACACACACTACAGCCCAATAGTGTACATATGAGCATAGGCTTCAGGGGCTTTTGAGCTTCCTGCTGAACAGCAAGGATTATAACTCTTTACATAAAATGTTTCACTAAGCCAGCAGAATCCAAACTATCCAAACAGAATAATGCCAGATACTAGTTTTGGATGTCTGAAAGCTCTTTTTTTCCCACCCAACCCCGATATCCTGTGGAATCTTGGTCAAATCCTGTATCTTCTGTGTGCATCAAGATACACCTATGAAATGAGGAGAATTGGAGATGCAAAAGGGCATCTGGTATTTTTTGAAAGCATATGATAGAAAATAAAGCCTATAAATAAAAGCTATGAGAAAAGGCACACTAGGCTTCAAAATAAGGTATGTTGGAAAGGGTAGGGGTCAGCATTGAAATAAATTTGGCTGTAGGCATTTCAATTTCAAGATAAGATATGTTGAGGTGGTTAAGGAAAACTGATTAGTCATTTATATTCATTGGTACAGAATGTTAGCATGAAGAAGGGACATCTAGAAAAGGAGATACAGTTAGCCCACATATAGCTATAAATGAAAAAAGTGTCTTTCACTGGGAAGTCAAATTGGAGTCTGTATCAAGTGCCTTCTCTCTGCTCTATGCACTGTTTAACAAGAAATCCCACCTTTTTTGTATCCATCACCTCCCCAACCTGATTCCCCCTACCCACTCATCTTAATCCCCATAAGACAGAAAACATCTTCAGATGAGCTATCAGTGAAAATAGAGGAAGATTTTCTTGCCTGGCAAGATTTTGCTGGTTGAGACTGGATGCATTCCAAAAGAGATTTGGGTTCCTGCTTGTGTCAATTTTTTTTCTCAAAATGCCAAAATGCCCTGAGAAATCCCTGTTTCAGGACATAACCAGTGGCTTAACCTGGACACCTGATACAGTTTTGTCAGACACTGCAGAGACACAATCTGCCACTTCAGACACTGCAAAACCCTGTCTCAGCTGTGAGTGGAGCATGGTTCAGAGGGAACAGTAACTTTAAGAACAGGAACACCACGGTGTTAAAATCTCTGCCGGCCGGGCTGTTCCCAGCCTGGTCTGCAGGTTAACGGGGTCCGAGCCCGCGTGAGCTAGCGACTGGAAGATGGTAACTGAGGTTTGCGTGCCTCAGTTTACCAGTACAGCCCAACGCCTCCTCACAGCATGTAGGCATGCTGTAGCCAGCAGCGGAAGGTACGGAGAAAAGAGTGGAAACTCTGTCAGCTGCATTCCAAGTTTATTTTCTCCTGCCCCCGAGAGGGCAGGGGCCAGTTAGCTTGAAGGGGAGCTAAAGCAGAGAGACCCCGTTTGTTCTCTCGCAGAGAGTTTTAAAGTGTTACATCATCAGGTAGAGATAACAGAATGAACCAATCATGAAAGAAGGTACATGATAGTAAACCAATGAAGACCCCCGCAGGGGAGGAACAACACAAAACTAACAAATAACAAAACAGCTGGAGGGTATTTCAAACCACGCTAGCCTGTTAGGGCTTGAAACTTCTGTGATAAGAGGGCCGACGTGGCGTGAGTGACATGCAAGGGCTGGGCTACACTGCAGCCTCTGCCTTAGGTCTGTCTTCGGAGGCAAAGTCCTGCAATGGGAAATTATTCCACGTGTCCCCCTGGGACTGGACAATAGCAACACCACGGTCCTTCAGCAGCTTGGAAGTATCTGTGGGCTGTTGCAATAATCCAAGGTTTTTGCTCGCATGTGCTCAGAGGCCAACGAGCAAGCTGCAGACTTGTGCCAGTGCCTGCTCATGGGGCTTCCCCTTCCCAGCCTGGTGGCAGCAGCAGAAGTGTCTCAGCAGCTGCTTGCCTGGCAGGCCCCAGAGGGTGAAATTAAAGACACCCTTTAAAGTTTCACTTTTTTTAAATGCAGGACTTAAAAGTCATGCATTTCAACAGAACATCTGCCATTTGGGCTGTGATGCAGAGTGTGTTGAAGTCATGCATCCTTACAACTTGAGCCAGGCCTTTCAGATCAGAAGAGACTCTGACTCCTATTTCTTCTATGGGTCAAGCATGGATAATAACACACAAACCAAAAGAATTTGTAGACAGTAGCAAAACTGAGAATTTGCTCTATGGCAGTGTGCTTCTGCTTGGTAAACTACAAGTGGGGACTCACATTCACAGAAGGTACAAAAGCAGAGCTGAGGGGAAGAAAGGAATATATATGGCTTTCCCCTCTTTGGCCAAATACAAGGAACTGAGGTATTGGGTTTGCTTAATTAGCAAAATCTTAACAGGCCAGTACATAAAGGGATTTCCTACCCTCTCTGTTTTAACAGCTAGCCCCCCTATTTTGTCATTTATGTGTCACAGTGTGCTGAAACAGCTTTACAGTCAGAAGAGGAATACAACAGAAGAATCCTTCTGTTTTCTAGCAATGAATTACTGAAACATAAAGATCTGCATTATTAAATTTTCACAGAATGGGCCTGCGGGTAATGCAAAACTAAAGAAAGCTTAACAGCATCCAAGGACAGCATCCAAGGTTCGTTCCTGTGAGACAGGCAAATTTCTCAATATTTTTTCCTCCAGATTTCATCAAATGTACTTCTTGTTAATAAGACTATTACCTGGTGTCTAGATGGCTTTTTTTAAGCCTAGCATCTAGATGTCTTTTCTGTTTTGCTGATGGTCACAAGCAGAACAAGCTAGTGACATGTGAGATCAGTAGAAACAAAAGGCAGAGAGTCCTCTGTATTCCTACTTACATCAGAAGGCCTTGGTGTTTGTCTGTTTTGTAACAAAGAAGGATTACTGGTCCTCGGGATGCAGCATGCCTGAGAAGTGCCTTGATCAGGTCAAGTTGTGTGTCAAGTCTTTTTAGACCTGGAAATACAGTTCTGTTTTGGGGGGGAAAGCATGCTTTTCAGTGATACTATTTGCCTGCTCTTGTATTGACCAAATCTTACAGAAAAACTTGTGTATAGAATTTCTGAGACAACAATGCTTTTCCATGTTCTTTTTATATGAAGAGAGAATAAATATTTAAGTGAGTCAGACCTACCAGTTATTAATGAGAGAGCCAAAAAGCATTCATTTTGCTGGCCACCTTTGCAAGGGTTAATCACACATTTCCATAACCTGCTTACATAGCTTTCCCTGTGTACCATGGATGACTCTGGAAGGTCAGACTTACAGAATCCTGTATGCTCAGAATCTAAAGCCCTGCAAAACACACATGACTCACATCTAATTGTTAGCATTTATCATTTTTATATTCCAAGTATACTCAATAAAATGGGATTTACTCTGTTGATGCGACAGTTGAAATATCTTTTGCTTAGATGTAAGCAAGAGGTTATGATCGCTCAGTTTTCTGATTGGTACAGGCACATTACAGCACCATGTTTCAAGTATAGAGGTGTTACAAGGGAATAGATGATAGAAGTCTTTTGAACAATAACTTTGTATGCATAATATATACAGCACTGTATACACACACATGTGCCCTCTTGAATTCTAATATGAAAATGCAGTCATATCCTACACAAACTTGCTCTAAAAAATGGGGTGGAAACACATTCATCTAATGATGACTGTGTGAGAGAGTCACAGGTTAAATTTGCTCACTAGTTCAGTAAGACAAAAGAGTGCAAACTAAGGAGGGTTCCCTGGGCTAATTCTCTAACAGTCAATCAGTTATTTCTATTAAAAGAAAATTAAAGCAAAAGAGATAGAGAATTATTATAATAAATATAAACTACCTTCAGACAAAAGAAATGGTATCAAAATGGCTGGGATATAGTAGAGAATGGATATGATCTACTCCATTCATTTTACTTTAATTAGTTATATACATCGTGCATCCAATTGTTATAAATGTATTCCAACATTTTATATAAAAAATGCTCACCAATAACTGCTGAAGCTGTTGTCCAAACTCATAACTATTATATTCTGAGATGCGTTTTCCATACATTGCTAGTATCCATTAGCTCTTGAAGACTTATTAGCACAAATTCTGTATCATTGTGGGCTGACTAGTTCCCTTCACATTTCCTTCAAACACAGAAAATGAACAGTGTGTATTTGTGTGTGTGTGTTTACCCTGCCTTCTATGTGTTGTTTACACAGAGAATCACTGAATAAGCTTACACTCATTTGAAAGGTGTATGTCTGGGCTCTCAGACTCCAGGGCCTTGAACTAGTTGCATCCATATTTCCTTTTGTCCAGGCTCAAATCTCAGTCATTCCCACAAGGTGCATGCAGTTTTGGACTCACAACAACAGCTGAACCTGCTCCAAGCAGCACAAGAGCTCATGTGCAGAGACTGCAGCCTGAGTAGTGTTTACAGTCAGGATCCCAGCTAGCAGGACAGCACAGACGTGCATGCTATGAGTGCAGCCTTTCCTTATATGTATATATGTATGCATTACCTAAGCAAACAAGCTTATTTACAGAAGTTTCATTTGGGTAAGGAAGGAGTATTCATCACCTCAGATTTGTCCTTCACAGCTGGCTCCTGTGGTACAGTATATACAGACAAAGGCTTTGCCATGACATCTGCCTGATCCCTGGATAAACATGGCTGTGAACACATGTGCTCCTTCTGCTTCTCTGTTTGTATTAGGGCAGTGTATTCACCTACAAAACTTGTGTGACCATTAAGATACGGTCTGCCTTAAGATGCCTCTTTCTGTTTAAGAAAGAAATTTAGTAGGAGGAAGAAAAAAATGTATTTACTGTACATTCAGAAAACAGAAACAGTGAGTGGTGTTTTCCAGGAAAAGAAAATGCTACTGTTTATTTTATGGGCAATGGTTTCTCAAAGTGAGTACAAAAACCTGGCTCTGCAAAGACCAGTGTCAGCAACGTGGCAGCAAAAATGGTGTATTCTTTTAGCTGTTTCTAGCTAAGGTCTTGTTCCTGTGAAGAAAACTGTAAAGACAGATACTTGCATTCAGGTGCAGCTCCTACTGAAATAAACACAACTTGAAGAAGATTCCTTTTATCCTAAGGACTAAACTCTCCCTCCCTCTGCAAACTGCACAGACAATTCTGCTATGTCCTCTTATTTTACTCATACCATGCTAATAGAGAAAATGTTCTGGGCAAGCAGATACCCTCCCTTATAAGTAGTTTTATTATAACACATCCCATGATTCAAACTGGACATATTAGACTATGTGCTGTGCCAAATCAAGCACAATTTTTTTTTTTCCCAAGGAGAAATGGGCAAGTTCCAGGGCTAAGCACAAATCACTTTCTGCGAGTACACAGCAGTCTGTCCCCAGTGCTCGGTTACATTTGGCCAGAAAGATTATAGAAGTCTTTTGTTTGCCTGGATGGATGAGCATCCAGTTTAAGATAAACACTTGCACATTTGAATTTTCATGCGAGAATACTTGCCAATATAGCTGCAGATTCACTTTCTGCAAACACACAGGCAAGGCAGCCTGACTGTAAAATACTCATGAAATTGTACGTGTGTATCTGAAAACAAGTGCAATTAAATATGAAGACAAACCCACTGCAGAATATTTGCTGTGTCTGTTCACCTCAATTATTTTCTGCAGTAAAGGACCATGTGTGCTTGTAATCCTATGGAAAAATATTAGTCTTATATTAATATTAGGTGAAATGAAGTAGAATCATCAGCTTCATCTGAGAAAAAGTGAAAGAGGCAACTATAGCTGATCATTAGTAAAATGATCGGCCCCAAATTAAAAAGGCCAGTAGATAAAATTCTGTTTCAGCCTACTGGGTTTCTCAACTTCTTCTTTGTCCTTTTTTCCCCTCAGATCATCTTTCTCCTTTCCAGGGCCTAGTAATGGGTTAATTGCATGCAACACATGTTCTTGTAATCAGTGAAGTTTGTTTTCATCTGTGTGCCCTTTTAAAGGGGAACTCACTTGTCTTCTCTGGTGTTGGAGCAGTAAGAATTTAATTAGCAGCCAGAAACGTCGTTACTGAAAGATTCAAAACCTGAAGCAGATAGTTCCCAAATGTGTGACTTGTAGTAAACTAAACTAACCCAGCATAGACTCAGGTCCTTTGGAATGACCTATTCCCTCCCAAAGCTTCAGGATGGAGAGAGTCACCAGCTCTGCTCCTCATTATTGTTGTCTCAGCTTACTGCCCTAAAGTGAGGGGTAGTGGGAGGATGAGAGAGGTGCTAATCCACAGAGCAAAACACAGAAAGATTTACACCAGAGCTGAGTAAATACGGGTAAAGGAATGAACCCAATGTCTTTTTGAACCAAATCCTCTGTAAGTAATTTGCTTGATAAAACACAGCTCACATTTGGGCGGGGAGCTATGTTAGCAGACAGAGTGGAAATAGCATTAAACCTCCTTTAAGATGGTTTGCATAATGTCAAATAGGTTAAAGAAACCCTGCTTCCTAAATTAAAACCATATTACTCTTAAAGGAAAAATTTACTTTGGACAATGGTAGTGGAAAGAATGACTATATAATATAACTGTAATTAATTATTCACACGTGAACAGCATATAATGTTTGTGATTGCCCACAGTGTGTAATGTACATAGGGAAGTAATTGATGTGTGCTTTTGTATTGTCTGTGCCATCAAACAGTGCCAAACCAGGGGAGGAAAGGGGAAGCATGTGTTTGGAGTTTATGCACATAGGAAGGCCCATTGCAGCTTTAGACAGATCTCCAGGAACACGTGTGTCAAGTCAAGAATTCTTCAAGAATAACTGTTTGGCTCGCCCTTCCAAACCTGTCCCCCAGCAGCTTCTCCTCCCTCCAGGGGGAAAAAAAATCCAATTCCAAAGTATGGTTATCTTCAGGGCACCTTACACAGAACAAAAACACCTAACTGAAACCAGGACCTGGACCTGCCTTTGAGGAGAAAGCAAAGATTTCCAAGTGCTGGTCTTCCTCTCTTGATCTCATATACTTCTGTTGTTAGTGAAAACTGTAAAACAGTATTTACAAGCTTCTGCACAGCATGAGGCTGCCCGTCTGCAGCACGGCACGAGAGAGCTGGTTCTCTATACAACAGTGCAACCTAGTGGCTCTCAATAAAAGCTCTGCCCTTCAGCCACAAAGCTGTTTGGCAACTCTTGCTGATATTTTAGTATTTGAAAAACAGTACTTGCATCAAACAGTCTTGTTTTACACATTCACCTACGTTGTTAGCACAGACATAGGACAGAGGTCTCTTCAATAGCATCGCAGAATCTCAAAAATGTTGGCATAGCAGAGTGAACTTTGGGAGGGTAAATGGTGGTTGGCATTGGGTTGCGCCTTGCAGGCTATTACTCAAGTTGCGTAATTTATGCAACTGGTTTTGATGAAACTAATGTGATTATTCACGCGTGTAAGGATTTCTCTCTTGCTTAAGGGTTACTGGACCAGTCCCCAAGTCAGAAATTCTTCGGCAAGCTGTCATCAGTACCAAAGCAGGGCTACTGACAGCCTTGAAGTCATCTGCTCTAAGCCGGACGGGTATTTATTGCAAACTGGTGTTAAGTTTGCCCACATTGTATGGAGGATTTCAGATTCGAAGGATAGGGAATACTGCAAGGAGTGCAGTAATGGCAAATATCACAGTGTGGTAAATTACATTAAAAAGAAAACGTTGTCTAAATAAAGGCTTGATCCAAAGCCCATTTAAAAGTCATTGCAGGAAGGGTGCTTTACACGTTCTGATCTGCCCATTAGAGAAAGGCAGGGGGGAAAAAAAGCCTCATTTAGTGCTGACACAATGTTTTCAACTCAGCCCATTTGTAATAAGATGCTCTTTAGCCAAATCATTTAAGTCATTTGGAAATCATTTAGAATTCTCTTTCAGAGCAATTAGTAAAAAGCTAAAAGCCTCAAATGGTTCTTTGTGGTAGTTTCATAATTATTATTTTAAACCAGAAAATATCACCTTAAAGCAGAAAAAGAAAATCATCCATTGCTACTGAAAGTATCTGTGCGCATTCTGGAGATCTGAGGGATAGAGAAAAGGTGACCTTTTCCAGATCTATGCATTCCATATAACAGTCTTTTCCTGTCTCCCAAAGAACACACTGGGGAGGAAATCATTCACTATACTTGTTTATATGAGATGTTATAGTAAGAATTAAATGTAATTTAGTGGGACAATAAAATCTTCTCAAGTACTGATATTCGACACAGTATTGTTGTGTTTGGGGTGGATTTGGGGATGATTAAATGAGTAAATCACACAGATCTGAAACATTTTTTTTTCACCTCCTCAGATGGCATCTTGATCGTGCATGCACTGTGAACACCAAAAGCCTATAGGTCAGACCTGAAATTATAGCTAAAACTCAGGTCCTGAGGTACATGGACTGTTTATATCGATGAAAATTTATGATGTCTATACCTTAAATCCCCGGCCTCTCTTTTACATTGACTTCTTTACTATTTGCTGCTTTATTTTATGGTGATCCCTTGCCCTCTATAAATACATCACGGTTATTTAACCCTAGATCCCAACCATAGTTTTCAGTATTTCAGGAGGGATCTATTTGTTACATAGTCTGCTACTGGGGGTTTTATAATCCTATACATTAACAGTTATTATTTCACTGAAGCTAAAAATTTTCAACTATTTTCATCTTGTCATTTAACTTGATGTTATTTGGTATTACAGCCAAGAACAGAAAACTGTGTGCTGTTTTTCTAAGATTATATTGAGGTACAAATCTTCTTTAATCTCCTGCAGTGATTGAGTTATTTTCTATTAAATATTTATCAGTAGAAAAATGAATAAATTTAACTGTAATAAATTATAGTTTGGCAGACTTAATTGCCTATTGTTATTTAAAAAAAAAATCAGCCTTATAAAAATCTGACCTAATCCTAGAAACATGCCATGGAGTAATTAAAGTTTTCTGTGGGGATAGACTGCAATAATTATCTTGTTTTGACTGAGCTTCTTATTATTTTAGCCTGAAAAATAAAACTGAAAAACAGGAAAGGCATATAGATTTGCAAAACCTATTGTCTGATGTTAAAATTGTTAAGAAAATATGAGTCAGTATTATGCAAATTCTGACCTAATCCCAGCAACATATTGGTAGGTAATTGTATTTTTCTTTAAAAGGGGACAGACCCTACAATAATTATGCCTTGTTAGTGTCCACATTGCTATATTTTTGATTTATGTATTTTTGTGGGAGCTGACAGATAAGCAAGAAAAATTGACATATTATAAACTAATAAAAATAAATAATATCTGAATCTGCCTAGCAGCAATGCACATTGGGAAGCTAAATCAATGCATTAATCACACAAATTTTGAGTAAAGTATAGTTTGTGCTAAATGAAAAAGTGACCTATACCAAACAGAGCTAAATATTGAAATCTTAGCACTACTTCTGTTTGCACCTGCCTTAATTCCTGAGGTCAAACAATGTAAGAATTCAACCTATACTATTTTTCTGATTATCCTCTGCAATATTGCAGGACAAATTTGTGCCCTGCTCATCTTTCTTATGATTTTAATAACCTTCCACCTGTTAGATCTGCCTTGTTCCCCAAGGTAAGAAAGAATTACCTTTAAGAGAAAAATTTGGTTAGCATCTCACTCTCTCTCTGTGTTTTAGCACAGCATTTATTTTAGGGTGCTTGTTTACTAAAATGCTCTTGCTTTTCTGTGGGAAAGCATTGCCTGTTAAGTGCCAGAACAAAAAAAACCCAAACATAATTTTGGTATCCAGTAACCACTAAGTCTGGGAGTTCTGCTCTAGTGCACCAGCATTGTGGACAAATTGACAATGTAAATATTACAGAAATGAGCGTGGGGTTGGGCAGAATCTAACAACTGGTATTTTTTAACACAACTGGTAGGAAACTGATGAACTGTACACAGTACCCTCCCTTGCTTCAGGTTTTTGCCCATATAATCTCATCACACACACATGGCTGGGCCAAATCCACATGTTAATAATGTCACCAAAGCTAGCAGCCTGGGTCTGAATTTTCCTCAGTGATTGCAATTTGAATATATCGAAAGGAACTATCAAACTCTCATGAACAAAGGATATACAGATTCCATTGTCTTCTCTTACCCTGTCTGCAAATGCCACTGCATGTCATCCTGTTTTGGCATTTCCAGAGTAATCCCTCGCTATAAGGGCTTTAAAGCAAGGATTGCACAAGCTCGGTGGAGAAAAAGGAAACAAGGCCTGAGAAACAGATCAGCTCTAAGGCAATTCCCTCTGCAGCTTCCCAAGGCCCAGGTAAAGCCCCATTCCCCACACGCACCCAGGCTGCACATCGGCTCCAGCTGCTGGGTCTGGGAGCACCGCACAGCCTTGCTCTTTGTACCAGCTGAGCTGAGCATCAGCTGAGGCTGCCCACAGTCTCAGGAGGTGACACCTTCTGAGAACACCAACCTGAGCTGCTATCAGCGTGTAATGCATGTGGTCATGGTGTATCACAGAATCACAGAACAGCTCAGGTTGGGAAAAACCCCCAAGATCTTTGAGTTCAACAATTAACCCTGGACCATCGTGTTCACCACTAAACCATATCCCCAAATGCCACATCCACATGTTTTTTGAACCTGACTTCATAAGCCCCTTGAGGGCTGCTTTGTGCCCGCTGCTGCCATGCAAATGCATTTTATTTAATGTGTCATTTCAATGAAAGAACTGAGGGAGATCAGATGACAGTGCCAAGTGGTGAGCTCAAAATAATAGATAAAAACCCCACAAAATAAAAAAAAATAAATACAAAGGAAGTAGTTTTTCACACAAAAGCAGTTGGTACCTTTCATGAGTTAGTTTAAGAGGTGAAAGCCATCCAGCTGGCCCTAGATATGTTGGCAAGCAAAGAGCACTCAAAGTTTACATTAATTCAAAAGGTGAACAAAGTCACAGAAAAAGCTATCAAATGCTGTTAAAAAAAAATACTGTAAATGTAGAAATAAGAACATACAACCATGTGCACTCATATATTATGTGCACTTAAATACACATTTGGCAAAAGCAAATCATCTCAAAGAGGTGTTTCAAATCCTTCCCTGACTTTGCTGTTTCCCACTGGCTTCCCTGCCTCATCAATATATTTGGTATGTGAATCCCAGACCTAAGTATTTCTCTGTCACAGCAAAAATGCAGGCATGAAGCTCAGGATTAAGGACTTCATGTCTCTTTTGGAGATGTCCCTGAGATCATGGGATAATGATCATTTCCATCATGTTCCTAAAGGAATGTCCTGCTTCAGGGTCCTTCATCACCCACACTGCAGCGTAAATCAGGGAATGTTAGGTCATGTAAGACAAGAACTGTTCCTAAAATGCCCAATACGAAAGTGGTTTCCATCTGGATTTCTGCAAAGAACATCTAAAATAATATAATTGATCTCATTAACTGAATCTACTCAGGAATCTCATAAAAATATACTAACAGAGGTCACCCAGTACCTCCATCCTAATAATATATTGTGTACCTATAGAATCAAAATTATCTTCTGTTTTTCTATCATTTCAACATATGACACCACCAGTGCCAAGATCGATTTCTTCCAAGACAAGGGAGAAAAAGGAGTCCATGTCAGCTCATCATGGGTCTCAGGGGGGAAGCCTGGAAGAGCCAGGCTGTGAACTTGCTGGTCTGATGGAAAGGATGGAAGCAAAGTTTTATACCCTGAGTAGAGCAGCAGTAGGAGCTGTCCTCTCCCAAATGGACATGGACTTGGAGCCTGAAGCCAGTAGGAGAGGGGAGGAAGAGCAAGAACTGCTGATGGAGAGAGTCCCGGCAGAGGCCTCAGCACCTGTGAGAAGCGGTGGTGAAGAAATAAATATCAGCCAAATGTAACAGTTTAAACAGCTGGTTCTACCAAGTGGAATAAAGCACTGCCCACATAGTCCTCAGATTAAGATTAACACAGATTTGAACAATAAATTCTCACATAAAGCTTATATAATTTTAAGTTTAGTAAACCAACACCAAATAAATTATGCAATTAACTGCTAATTTATTAACTCTGACACTGTTCTCTGTCCCAAATATATACTAGGTAGCAGCCATTCTGCTGGGTGGCTGGGTGATGGGACTTCCATGCTGGTGTTTAGGAGTCCGTAGTGAGGAAAAATGTGTACATTGTGGCAAACAATGAGACCCACATTTCTGACTCTAGACATTTGCACACTCCATGTTACTTATCTAAATATGTAAACGTGTTTCCTCCAAGCCATGGGCCAGTAGAACCCAATGCTTCTGCAAAGCAAAGCATTGTGAGACAATTATAATAATACCTGTATTAATGAATAAAAGTGAAACATTTTGATACAAGAATATCCTACATAATCTGAGACAATTTGGTCATGGGGCTGTTTATAGCAAAGCATTAAGTTTAGCTATAACAGCAGCTGACTTGTTCTCTGGAAACTCTATTCCCTGAAAGGCAGCATTACAATTAAAGAGTGAAGAGTATTTCAGCTGACATAGCATTCCTGATATAGGCACAGTCAATCAAGGGAAAGGCCAAAGCAACAGTCAGATAAAAGACTAATAAAGCTACGAATGACAATAAAAGTCCACTGAAAGCTTTATTAGACTGGTGAAAACCCAGCTCAGGACATAAAACAGCCCTTACACAGAGCAACCCCCAAACCTTTTACCATGGCTTGCAATAGATGTCACACTGTGCTGGTGAGGGCCCCAAAAAGCATAACAGGCACCAAAAAAAATCAAGGCCCAATCAGGACTGCAAATAGACTAGTATGCTGAAGAAGTTGCTTTATTGTAATATTCTGTGATAGAGGTTGGACTACCCCTGAACTTCCTGGGAACAGCAATTCCTTAGCTACCTTTTCTAATCTGTAGATCTCAAATTACTTTGAAAAAAATGAAATGTCACATTTTTCATTTTCCTGGAAAGGAAGCTGAGGCATGGAGGGATGTTGTAACACTTCATTATAAATTTCTCTTATGTAATGTAACCCTCAGATTATGGGAAGGTGTTATGTGACCTAAGCAAATTCATGTGCATATACCTTTTTAATGTATTTCTGGATATCCCACAAGTTTAAGCTTCAAATTCTTATAGTCAGGGCATTCACAGGTCAGTAGCTTTGTGTCAGCAAAACAAGTAGGCTGCTTTCTTGTTAATAATAGGTGCATTTTTTTTAAGAAAACATTATATGAAATACTAAATATCATCTATTTCCTTGTAGTTATAATGGTGCTGTGTCTCAAAAACATCTGAGAAACTGGCACACAGTAGTGTGTCATTCTATCACTTAGATATGTAGATTTAGTAAATATTAAAAGTTTCTGCAGGATTAATACTGTAGCAAGTTGAATTTGTTTTGTGTTATTAGAAGCACTCCCAGTAGAATGAACCCTGCCATGCTGAACAATATTTGGATGCAAAAGAAAAAGTGCACATGCAAAAGCTAAACCATGTCACAGCAAAACATACAATCTTCCTGCATCAAAAAGGGGAATGGCACAATGGTGATGTAACCAAATAATTCAGGGACTCTAGTAAAGGGATAAAAGAGACTGGCATTCATGCTGATTGATCAAAGTAACTGGGGATCCTGTGTTTTGCACTGTGTATATGGTTAATGAATATATGCTTAGTACAATGAGGCATTTCAGCATTCTTTGAACACTTCTATCTAATCAGAGCTGGTGAAAGGTTTCCTTCTTTGCAAGAATAATTCACACCGAGATCTGCTCCTAAAAGCCATCACATGTTGAAATTTCACCAGATTTCTTTCCTACCCTATAATACCTCCTCCAATAGTACCACAAGAGGGTTTGTACCCTAACACAGCCCCATTGTGTACCCTCAGTTTCATCTGACCCTGATCTTGGCTGCCAATACAACTTCACGTTACTGCAGATATTCTGAATTAAAATCATATTTTTTTCTCTGACTGAGGAAAATATCACAGTGGACACAGCAAAATGTCCAAGTAGGTAGTACAAATATGGTCAATTTATTCTAGTGGGAGCTAATTCTGAGAAGTACAGCCACAGGCGAGTCTGCACCACTTGATTTTGGGGTTAGAGATTGTTCCTGGGTTCAATACTTGGCCTTCCTCACTCTGCAGTGTGTAAGCACCCAGAGAACCCAGGAAATATAATGTATATAATGTATCAGACTGTCTTTGGATCTGTGCTCCCCAAGGAAAATTGGCAATAGGCAGTGATCCTTGAACCACTATGGTTTGGGATTTTTCAGTCCTATTATATTTCTACAGCAGATTCAGTGGTTTCAAGGAAACTCCTAAGAAGGATCTTATCTGCTGCTAGGCAAATTCTATGCATTAAGTTGTTGGCCCTTACTCTAAACACTCCCACTGAGGTGTCAGTTAGAGGGGCATATCTACAATTAATATTGCACAATTCTGCTAAAGAACTGAGATCATAAGGCCCACTGTGCTGAAATGTGGGAGACAGAGCCCTTTCCCAAATAGTTTTCAATCTAAATACAGACAGTCCTCAAGAAGTAACAGAGGAAGCACAGAAAAATGAACGGACTTGCAGAGGGTATGTACCAAAGAGGCTGAGCTAAGATTAACACCCAAGACTCTTGACACTTATTTTTTCTTAATTTCAGTTAATTATATTCACTAATTCTGCTAAAATATGGCAAGCATTGTTTGATGTGATGGAGTTACCATCCTCGGAGATATTCAGAAAAGGTCTGGACATAATTCTGAGCAACCAGCTAAAGGAGGCCCTGCCTTGAGCAAGTGGATTGGACCCCATGACCTTCTGAGATCCCAACCTCAGCCATGCTGTGCTTCTGTGAACATTAATAACTCATTTTATCTCTGAAAATTAGTACATTTGCCCAAATTTAAACCAGTAAATGTGGGTAAAAATCTCTGTATTTCTACTATCTTACATTACATATGGATACACACATACATATCACGTGGTTTTTATATATTTAGCAATTGCAATAAAAAAACTTCCAGCAATACTCTTAGCATGTTCCCCTTTTTTAGATTTAATAATGTTTCAAGGAAAGGAAACATCTGACTTTGGAATTATAGCAACACAAAGCAGTTACTTTTGGCTTCCAAATATGATAGGAGCATATAAAACATCTGCAAGTCATTGGTTGGAGCAAAGATTAGAAGAAAAAAGTCCTAGGATATTATGCATATGTACAATTCATTTGGCCTTAAGTCCAATTTAAGCAGCATGCAGTCCATGTACCTTGGCTTATAAAGAGTTACTTTAATGCACAAACAAGGTGAACACTGTTCAGACTAAAACCTGTAGAACTTGCTTCAGCTGGCACCTGCTAAGCAGCACTACGCATTCTGAAAACATTCTGAAAACATTATTCCAAATGCTTCAAGAACTTCTGAACACCTTTTTAAGATGCAGGTGTTGTCAAATTACGTATAAATTCTTCAAAAGATCAATTAAATTCCCCAGGTTTTATGCAGGTTGTTAGATTTGAGGGCAGGGGTGCTGAAGGGGTGTTATATAGCAAGAGTCTGGAGATAGTCTGTTTATTTATGACATAATCAATTAGTGCTTATTCTCTTTGCACAAGGAAACTGTTTCCAGTTAAAAAAAACTAAGAACAGCTTAAAACATATCTTAACATATTAGAATGTGGAACAGGGGCAGCTAAGGGAAGATTGCCATTACCCCCTCTGTTTTTTCTTTTTGATTGTCACTGCTAAAGAAAGCCTGAGTCATGAAATAAGCCAACACAAATGCTTCCATGGGGAAAAGAAAGCATAAAGTCTTAAACAAAAGAAACAACAACCTATTAAAAAAAAAGAAGAGAGAAAGAGAGACAAAAAGAGCCAGATATCAAACTTCTTTACACAATCAAACAGCATTTACAGTCAGCTTTCACAAAGCTCAGAACAGTTATGAATAATCCCCACCCAATACAAGATGAAGTGTATATCATGTTGGAGCATTTTCTATCCTGTGCAGTCATCACACGCTGTGGAAGGACATGGCTAGGGCACAGCACGCTGTGTCACAGAGTTTTAAAATAGCTAACCAGATAAGAGATTTGCTTCCTTCTGTATGTTTTATCTCAAGCATTGGAAACGATTACTGCTCTTTATACAACACTAATGACAGTTGCTTTTCTACTGTAACTTATAGGGCTAAATTTGTCAAACCAAAAGACAGAACTTATCTACGCATATTTATTTTTAAGCAATCAGTTCACCTGAGTAACAGTAAAAAACTGTGTTTTAAAATACTATTTCTTTTTTCAAACATATAAAATATATAAAGATTAAGGAATGTTACAGCAGTTCAAGGACCACTCAGAAGCTCTTGTCACCCCAAGTCTGCTACATGTAAGAACAAAAACATTTCTTGTATAACGGATTAAATTCAAAACCCTCTTGATTCACGTAAGTCTCAACTACAACCCCCGCCTTCCTTCTCCCTCTCCCCCTCTGCCACCCCCACTCTGCATTTCCCCCTAAATTTCACTTTCTCTTCTTCCATTCATGCATGCTTTGGAATAGCCCTACAAAGTGGGATGCTGGCCTTCCTCCTGATTAGGAGCTGCAGTTTTCTTTTTATTGACTGCAAATAAAGATGAGTCAGTTTAGAAAAGACTAGTTTGTCTCTCATTCTTTTTTTTTTCCTTGCCACTCCCTCAAAAGAAAAAGCTGTTTATGAATTCCTATCCATGAGATCCCCACGTGTTTATGTGTGTACACACACATCCCTCAGTCTGATGAACACAAAGTTGTGATTTAACATATAAGGCCATGAAATTAGCAGACCACAGGTGTACTTTTTTTATTTTTTTTGGAGGGGGTGTTTGTTTGTTTGTTTGTTTCCTTTAATACTAAAAATTGCTTCCCAGATGGACCAGGTCTTTTCAATACCAGACCATAAGTTCTGGCACAAGGTCATAGCAAGGACAAATGGTTAGCAATTGAATCACTCCGTTTGGTGCTGTCTTTGTTGAAGCTGGTGTAGAACCATACCCTACATCTTCCCATTTCACACACGGAGTGAAAGAGAAGCTGTGCTGAAAGGTGAGTACAGAAAATCCCCTTACATTCCCAGGACTCCAGCAGTTCAGATGTTTGTCTGCCAGTCAATTTCCCAACTTGGTTTTTTTTTCAAATCGTTGGATGGTTTCAATTGGCTAGATTTAACAGGGGTTTAGATATTTCCCAGTTGTGAAGCTTATACAAGATTTTGGAAAAACAGTATCTGTGTTTGAGGAGACTTAAAGAGCTCAGCATGAGAAAATAATTTTTAAAAAGCAGTCTGAACTAAAGTGTTATCTGTTGTCTCTGACCAATCAGCACAAGTGGGCCATCAACACAAGATGTTGAAAATCAGCTTGGCATAGTTCTCTCTCTTGTGTAGGCAGTAACATTCCAGGGAGATGAGGTTACTGTGATAGACTATTTGAGACATGGAGGAAAACTGGAAGTTCACATCAGAAAAGAGAACTGAGATCACACAGGCCATGAGGAAAAACTGAGACAAATATGGTCAAAGTGTGTGTATGCAGAACACAAATCCACTTAATTACATCTATCATTCATGGAAAATTTTGCTAAATTATACTCATTAGTTCTAGCTGCTGGAAATAAAAGTGTTCTATCTATTATTTTTATTTAGGAAAGTTAACTTTAAAACAGTTGAAAGAATTTTTATAGTTTTATTATGGCATACCTACTTACATCATTCAATGTAAGAACAGAAAATAAAGTCTGTAGGACACATGGTGGAATTACAGATTTCTTGGCATAGTCAATGATGTTAAAACCTGATCCACACCATTAAAAGGACAGCGATTAGGAAATCTCAACAAACTGGAAAACTTGGATACTCACTGCAAACATCAGAATGAAAACTCTCCTGTGAGTCCTGCAAGTTCTGACATTCATCTAATAGCTATGAAACCTGTGTTGCTATGTCATACCAACCCAGGGAGCTATGACACACAAATGCAAGTACTGAAATGAAAAATAGGCAAGTAATGGCATCCTTAAAAAGTCAACAAAGCTTCAGGTCATCTGTTTTCCATGTTTACAGAATCATTCATATTGGAAAGGATGGATCCTTTCTTTATGGAAAGGATGACATATGGATGGTTCCTTAAAAGCATGCTGTTCTTTCCATCTCATCTGTTTTGAGACAGAGAAAAAGATGAGCAGGAAGTAGAAGTTGGGGGTTTTTGCAGGGTGACTGGAACTTCTGGTGGGAATTTGAGTGGATAGAGGAAGCAAGGAGAATAAAGAGTAAGGAGCCCAGTGACAAAGCAAGCTTAGGAGAATCCAATCCTGGGTGATGAGCTGAGGAAAGCAGTGGGGATAGGAAACAAGTTAAAATAGGAAGCTCAGAGAACAGTTTAGCTAAACTGCTTCCAGGAGATAGTGTAGTCATTTCTATGGTGATTACTACGAAATAGCAAAATTACTTTGTACCCTGCCTGAATGTAAGCCTTGCATTCCTAGTGTACATAAGAGTCTGAATGGGAAATATGCCATCACCTTTAACATGAAATCTTAATGGACTCCTTCAAAGGTTAATGTAATGTCAAGAAAAAAAGGCAGGACAGAAAATTATCATGTTCCATTTCAGAGTGTATACCTATCCCCAAGACTTTCAAAAACTCGGGAAGGCTAAGGTTTTTCTTTATGTTGCCCAAACTATTCAAATTGTCTCAGACCCATCACTCTCTATCACCAGACTGGCAACAACTTTGAAGACACCTATCTAAAAAGGACATCTTGCAGCAATTAAATGTAGCAGAGTAGAAAGCTCTGATCTAGACAATAAACACCCTTTTCAACACAGTGCCAGGTCTCCCAGCTGGGAGCAAGCCTAACTAAGGCTGGACTGAAATGATGCTGGCAGCCAGTGAGCTGTCTAAGACTTTTGTCAGTGCTGCCAGCATTTGTTCAGTTGAATTGGTGTCATCAATGGAGAGATTTTTATTTTTTTTTCCAAACTTTCCCATGTGTAAACAAAACTTAAGATGCAGAGTGATATGGGAAACATTAATTTCACACTGTAGTGACACTATAAGAGAAAATAAAAATGAAAACAATCTAACAGGAATGGTTTCATCTAATTGGACTGTGCAAAAACAATTACAGGAAAATAATTGCCTGATTGTTTAAAAGGATTGCTAATAGGCAGAGTTAAGGTTATCTGAGTGCATTAGCTGTGTCCTTCTGAGGCTTAGATTTCTATTAAGATTTGCCTTGAATTTAAATTTCCAGAATTTATTCTTTCTCTTTCTAGTGAAATTGTAGCATTTCTGTAATGCATTTCACTTTAGCTTACTGATAGATCCTCTCGGTCTGATTCCATTTTATATAGATTTAATTTAGCAATATACACAAGAGGGTTTTTTTTCCATCCCATTTGTATTTGAAAGATTTATATGTGTGGGTTCCATTAAATACAAATTTTCACAAGTGTGTTTTTCACACACATCCTGCTGTGGCCCAGTGGATGAATACAACTATGTTTTACAGTTCCGAGATGCCTTGACACCTATTCATTTTAACAGTCTGAACTTCAAGCCTAGAGCTTGAACTCATGTACAATCCTGGAAATCTGGAATAATGATTTTTCGAGGTTTCTTACTATAAGATCAGACCATGAAAAAGATACTGTATTTTACATTACATGTGTAACTGTATTTGCTTCAAGTTTTGCTCCTTTTTGCTTTGTTTTGGTGGGTTTTTTTGAGATTTTGCCTTTTTTTTAATTATTTTTTTTATTTAGGAAGAGGTAGAAAGGAAATCTCACTGCATATTTAAACCTCAGTTTATTTCTACCCTTTGTATTACATATCTATTTCTCATTTTACTCTGGAAAATTTTTATAAAGAGATGCATTAATAAAAAATTTGCAGTAATAAACTCCTTGCAGAGATTTTTAAGCAAAAGTTACTTTTTTTTCTTATAGATATCTACTTCTCCAAAATGCAGACTTTGAATTGTCACTACCTTATAGAGCAGGTGATACCACAAAAAAAAGTTTCCACTTACAATTTATGATCAGGTGGTTGTGTTAGGTGACATCACATGAAGAAACAACATCAGGCTTTGAGAGCATGGCAAGAAAAGTGTGCCCTCTTAAAGTAAAACATATCTTTACAGATCAGATGCCAGCATCACGTTGGACAGTGTTTATATTTCATCATCTAACTTTTCACAACAGACCTAAGAGAAGTCATCCAATAAATTAATATTATAAAATTATCCTTGATCAAATTTCTTTTTCCCTGCTTGTGTGACTAGCTTTCCATTTCTAAGAATAGATTGTAGTTACAAAACATGATGCATTTCCATGGTTGTAGAACCTTGTTTTCTAGACAGGAAAAAGGATAATTATTCTCTATTCAGCTAATTGATTTTAAATTATCCTTGACTATTTTTCAAAGATCTCCAAGAGATGCTTCATGACAAGCTATAAAGTAACAGCAATCAATTTAGCAGTAAATAAAAAAACTTTGGTATTCAATTAACATATAAAGCCACTTGAATGGCATGATAATGTAAAAACATCAAATCTCTTTATCTCTTGTCAAATACTAATTTGCTTCCAATTTAATAATTATTTATTTAGATCTGGAATTCGCAGCTCAGATTTGTACTGATTAAATTGAATGTGAATATTTACAGACTACATTTATGTAACATTACACACTAAACAGGCACAGTAACAAGTATTTATTAGTAGTGCATTATTTGAAAATAATATATGTATGAATGCATGTGATACCTATGTTGTGACAGACTTGGTCATTTGCTTGGTGTTTGAATTGAACATATGCAGCTGAATAGAAAAAACATGCTTGTTTGGCTTGGACCTTTAGACCCAGAATGTACATGAAGGATTTTCTGAAACTGTAGTGGCATGTTTGGACTATTTTTTAAAATTTTATTTTACTTATTTGGATTTAAAGAATTGAACAGGTGACCAGCCTGTACCCTTAGAGTTCTTTAAGTAACAATCTCATCAACAAAACAGCAATACATTTCTCATCCTTTCTAGGAAATTTCATTCCCCCAGTGTTCCAGGTATCAAATAAAGTCCCAAAATATGCATCATGCACTAGCAGCACAGTTTCTCTTGTATCTGGGGGAAGGGATGAAAGAGGCTTTGCAGTACATTGCAGAAAATCAGTGCATTTGCTAGTGGTGTATTGAGAAAGGAAAAGTAAATTGGACAGGCAAAAAGCCTCTTTCAAAAGAAAAGGACCTCAATTCAAGCATTACTGTTGGTTCCAAATACATCTATATATACAAAGAAATCCATGCTTTTTATCTTTTTAACTTTAAAAAAAAGTCACAAGTCTGAAAGACTGCTTATATTCTGGGAATGTAAGACTAGTGACAGTCTTCTGGTACTGGATTGTACAATCTGAGCAATTACTGTGGTTTCTGGCTTTGTCAAAGAATTTAGAACAGACGGAAGATTCTTTGATGTCTCAGTATTTCCTCTTTTCACCTGTGTCCTATATATTATGTTAGGACAGGCTAAACATGGACATGAACTGGGTATGTTACTTGTTCTGAATGGACTTTCTTGAATAGAAATAGAGTTCAGTAAGACACCTTTACAGCACACTGGCCATGCTATAAATGAAAGTACCAGTCACAGAAACAGCCCAAGACATCCAAAAATACACTAGAAGGGGTTTTGCTCTAAAGAATTCATAGGAAAATTTCCAGTTTTCATAGGAAACTTCCAGTTTCTTGTGTATGTGTTTGTACAAAATTAACCTTGTCTCCCTGGACACAGTTATGGTTTGTAGAACAGTTTCATGGCAGTTCGACTGTGGGCATGCATCCTGTTATTCAAGCAGCCTAAAGGTTAGCAAGAAAAACAAGAAAAGCAGAAAAGTTTGCTGTAATTTTTTACTTCTGGATTCTAAATATTGATGTTGTAAGAATCACGAAAGGCCTAAAGTAATCAAATTAGCATCCAAGTTCCATGAACTTGAATTCATGGAGTTCAGACATCAGAAAGGAGAGACACAGTAAATGTGTTATAGTTACAGTTTAATTATGTAGAGAATTTTAATAGAAATGTTAAAATTCGTATGAATGGACAATGGCTGAGAAAACACAGCTGTGGAAACACCAGGAAGATAAAGACAGGAAAAAGCTGTATGATGAGCAGGCACAGATGCATGTGGTATTAGCAGATCATTAAAATCCTATCACAAAATTTAGGCTGGACTTCACACGGCATTCAGGTGGAAACAGGAAAGAAAATGATTAAATCCCGGTGCTCACAGAGGTGGGAGAGGGTGAAGAGAGTTATTTTGGTTATTTTCTAAAGGAACAAAAAGCCCCATCCAAGGAAAGTGTATGGTTATTAACCCACGAAAAATCCAAAAACATCAAGAGGAGAACCCACAAACTGGTGTCTCATCTCCCATCTTCTCTTAGACAGATGACCTGGATACCAGCATCTTGGTGTTTGTGAACACATGAATATGAGAGAGTGATCTGGGAGGACCACAGTGTTTTTCATGTTTCATTTAATTTTGAAATAAAGTCATCTGTCACTTATACACAGTTTCTTGTTGAGATTTCCTGCATCGTTATTGCAACATTGTCTCTTATGATTACTTTTCCTTGTTTTAATTGCAGCTTTTATTTTGGTCTAGCTCTGTCAACTTCATGTGCATACCAGCAAACTGCAGCAGAATAAGTCTTCCTGTATAATAGATCACAACTGCTTCGTGGCATATATAAAATAATTCAGTGCTTTTTTTTTTTAATAAGAGCCATTTAAAATGTTAGTAGATCTGTAAACTACCAACAATTTTTAAAAACAAACATTTTGTTAATTATCCATAATGGAATACAGTGTCTTTTGCGTTCTCTAATACAAACATCTTTTCTTTGGTATAGAAATGTTTTCTCTGGTAAGAACAGGAAACCATTTTCAACAGCAGCAGAGATACCTGGATGTAAATTAGAGCTTGAATCAATAGTGTACGTGTTTATTTTCAGAGTAGGTAATTTTAGTGTAGAATGTCTATGTAAAATGAAAAACCACATTTTGCTTTGTTTGGTTGCGTTTCTTTTAATGTTTCTCACCTATCAGTATACTTATACACTGTACAGTGACAATGAGGAAGGAATGCATCTCACTCCTGCAGAGTATATCCCTGCCAGTGAATGTATTAGCCAATGCACATATTGTTTATTATTCTCATCCTGAAAATGATGTCTGGGAAGATTTTGAGACATTATAAGAGAGACCTTGAGATTTATCTCAAAATATTTGTAACCTAGATGCATTTTAATCTGACGAAACTCATACTCCATACATAACTCATAACTCTGCAGCCACTTAAGGGGAAGAGATTACAAGTTAGAACTTTTCTCAGTTTCTCAACATCAACATCTCCATCTGGATCTTTCCTACCTAACCATCTCTGATGGCTAAGATTCACCACTTGTCACATTATACCTGTTGAAACATGCAAGTTTCATACAAAAACTCTGCATTTGCTATCTCTTTTTGTGTGAAATGTACTGAAACATAAAACCATACATATTGGTTTGGCCCTGCTATCATTAGTTTTCTTTAAAAACGTATTTGTTTTGAAGAAAAACACCACTACAGTGTGATCCTAGTTCTCAACTTGTCCTGATGCTGCACTGTAATTCTGAAAACAAGAGGAGATACATGCTATGAGTAGGACTGCAGTGTTGAAAAGACTTAAACCTGTAAACAATGCTCTCTCATGCCTGTAAAGTGTTTTTCTGCCTCATGCTTTAACTGAAACTGAAGCAAGTATATGTTTTCAAAACAAAGGAAAAATACCTAGTTATGTTCAGCATTCATTCTCCCAATAAACTACTCAAATAAGGATTAATTCAATACTAATATCTAAGTATTCATTTTTTATATTATTTTGAATAGCCTTTGCTCAGTATCCTTGCATAGACACAGCAGAAAAACAGAAAATAATCCTTACATGTAATTCATGAAGAAAGAAGTATCATCCGAGAGATAGTAAGATAGTATTTTTTCCTTTTCTGTGATGAAAGGATGAGGCAAAAGAAAAATATGAAGAATTATCCTGGGATCATAGGCTGCCTTCCCAAATCAGATGACAAAATTTTCCATGCCAGACATTCTTTTTGTGCAAGTAAACAACAAAACAGAAATTCACCAACACATTATTAATATATTAGGAAGGAATTCCATAAAAAAACCATAGATATTTACCAAAAAGTATGAAGTGATTACAGGCAGAGCCATTAAATTTGTTCATAAGCTATTCACTGCTGAATAAAACTTCAAGAGATTTGGATTCATCCCTTTTAATTCACTCCCAAAGTTATTTTCAAACCTTTTTGTTCTCTAAGTCATATTTCAATACCAGATGATAAGAGAGAAAGCTCACTGCATAAGTAACACAAAAATAAACCACACCAGCCTGTATTGGAGGGTGAGACTGAGTTGTGGCACTGAGATACAATGCCTCTGTATATCAATTAAGGCCCTTCTGCATAATGTATTCTATTATTTCAACCTTTCGATAAACAAAGAGCTAAATTGCTTCAGGAATAGCTTTACCTGATGTTCTTTCTGCACTTACCTCTCCATGAGTAGTCAAAAGATTTTAGGATCTGAAGCTAGTGTTCCTTCCAGCAAAGGCTATGGGACAAAATGAAAAACTGCATCCTCTCTGTTGCCTCTCTGATGCTTCAGTGACTAGGCGATTTATAATCTGGAAGCAGGAAAAGCTAGAGTTCTATTTGACTGAAACAGAAGTAAAAACAGAGGCTTTGTATAATATGGATTGGATTCAATTAACAGTTTAATGAACTTTCAGAGAGTGGCTAAAGTGCTTGCAAAAAGCCTTCCTCAGTGTCAGAGAGGAGATGTCTCCCACAGATGTGTAAGCTTAAAGGTCTGTCTAGAGAAGACAATCATAAAATTTCAGTAAAGCTATGTGGAAAACCTCCCTTACTAAGTTTTGTATTTCTCATTCTATAGCTCCTTATTTTAATCATCCCATCCACAATCCTGATTACCATTTAGGACATTGCGGTTTAAAAAGGTCAATTACAACTGAAAAAGCAACACTGAAAATGCACTACAGTGGTCAGTACTACTTTCTTATATGGGCAAAAGTAAAGAAACTTGACCTCTTTGGCCCACCAGAATAAGGATTGAGGGGAAATATGATTACTGTCTATGAATAGGCAATGGCAGTAAACATCCAACAAAGCCTGTGTGAATAACAGTTTGAGGACTTGTACTCTCAACAAAAAAAAACAAAAACAAAAACAAAAACAAAAACAAAAACAAAAAACCCACACAAACTGACCATTAATAAATATAAGTTAGATAGAAGTTTCCAAAACGCTGGGGCAATCAGCCTTCTCGTTGGCAAAGGCGTAAAATATACGCCTTTGAAAATGGAATTTTGTGAGCTTCTGAAGACCTACTGCCTCTAGTAGTCGGTGAAGCCTCTGAAGAGGCTTTTCCTGGTACTTGTCCCATGGAGTGGAATTCACAGGAACACATACATTGAATAGAGAAAGGCATAGTCTAGTCTTTAGGAAATGCTGAGGAATGATGGGCCCCTATTGCAGAGAGAACTGGAAGCCAGTGCTCAGGAAACAGGAAGACCTACAGAAAACAAAATCCTCAGTGTTTTCCTGTAAACTACTTTTAGGTGTCTCCTCCTTTGGCTTGTTTGCAATTTGGTGGTTTTTTCAACACATTGCCTGCTACATCACTTAATCTTCCACACACTTTGCAAAGAGGGACATGTAATAGAACAAGGCCAACACAGAGGTGCTGTAATTCTCTGTGTTGCAGCATCTACATCCGCTTAGATTTTAACCATTACTTTTACAATTCAAGTCCCACCAATGAACTCTTCTAGTGTCTGGTGGTCACAATAAGGCATTGTCACACTTGTTTCAGAAAATGGCTCACGTGTTTCAGTACACACAGGATCTATATAAAATAAAAGCCCTGAAAACAGGAGGTTTAGGTCATCTTACATAAAACTGCTCTCCTTGAGAAAGCAAGAGTTTCACCTCGTCCATCTTTTGGAAAAGCTCTTCAGTTAGTGCAGAAGGAAGAGTGGCTTCTCTTCAATTACAGGCAGATTTAAAAAAATTATATTAACCATTATGAAAAGATCAAGATGTATCAATGTCATAAGAATGTGTTCTTTAAAACACCATTTAGATTATACTAGTTTTTTCTTCAATCAACATTTTGAAATAGAATCTCATAAACATACTGATTGCAGCAGGATTTTTCTGTACCTTGGAGTCCCCTAAAATAAGGCACATGACTTTTTATTTACATTCAGTTCAAAGCTAAAGTCAAAAAGTTCATTTTGATGAAGAAAGCAAATAGGTTTTTTTCTGACGTTTTTAAAAATGAAGAATTTAATTTTTGTTTGTTTGAATGTGTTAAAATAATATCTCTTATTTTTATGACACAAACTGTTTGAGCTCCTAAATACTTGTGGTCCTTCTGAAATTCATTTGATTTAATATTCATGAAAAAATTCACTTAGCTCTAATTTTTACAAGTAAAAGATACAGTCAAGAGCAAACTCTCCATCAAACACATCATCTTTTCTTACTGCCCCGAAATGGGTTGTAATCTCCTTGAAAACAGTTGGTATTCAGATTTATTTGATGAATAGTTCTTCTCAGGAATTCAATTTGCTAACTTATAACCCTACTCTTGATGGGGACTGCATAATCAAAGTTGCTCATTTTGCAGCCACTACAGCATGAGCTTTTTCACAGCTTGGCTAGAGTAGAAAGCTTTTTATAATAAGGCTCTGGTAGACAGCAGTGTACCGGATATTAGACTTGTCCCAGAGGGTCCATTCTCCTATAGCTCTGCATGCATAATGGCGGAAGAAGGATATAGCCCCTTGATCTTTAGCACAGAAAAAATAAGAAATCAATTATGTCTGACTTTCTAGCAATGTTCTGCTATTAATTACATTTAATGGTTACAAAACTCACATGTAGGCATCCTTATGAAGAAATAAAGAAGCCAAGGGCCAAGGAGCCAACACATGACTAAATAGGGCACCAGCTTTTGAATTAATACATGTACAGCTGCCAGAGGTGTCTTACATACACAAAATATTCAGCTCAACTCTACCCAATGTCTGAGGAAATCTACCCCTGTTGTAATTTTTCTTTTCTTGTTAGGTTGTGCACAACTAGTGAGCAATCTGAGAAGTGCCTTAGAAAGTAAATTTGATTAATCCACTTACTGCTTAAAGTATCTACCTTTTAAAACACTGAATATTGGCTCCAGCAAATAAAAGTCTAGCAGCATTTTAATTTCTGGAAATGCTGATTTTTTTAAATCTATACTTTAGTCTAGGTGCATATGAAGTACATCTGTTTGTTTGTTTCATGTTCATTTTCTGATAAATAGATAAATAAATGTTTAAAAAGGGAAGTCCCAAAATGCATTTTGTTTTTAGCACAAGGCATTAAACTACTTGAGCTTTCAAATACCTTGTGGTTTTCCTAAAAACCATTTGTTTTAGTATTCACTGAAAATCATGCATACGCGTAATAGCATTCAAATTATTTATTACAAATTTTTTAATTATTGTAATTGTTACTCTGTATTTTGGTGGCTAGCAGTAACAGTGAGTAGGACTAAACAAATAATTCTCATGTAATAATTTATTTGCTAAAATATGTGAAGTTAAAGACTCAGACATTAATTGTGAAGTCAAATATGCTTGAACAGGGTGGGGAGAATTGAAAACATCTACAATATATTTTCCTATTTCCTAACATTTTTGTTTTTCAGGATAATTTCACAAGGGGACATAGACATCATTTGCAACAGAAGGAGAAGGCTGATTTTCAATTTAACTTTTCATTTCCTTTGCTTTGGATACATATCTCATTAAACAAAATATTCCTTGTTAATCTGCACTTTTTAATGGACAAAAATCCTTAAATTACTAAGTATTGTTAGGAAATCAGAAAAAAAAACCAACCCATAGTAAATGTATTGAGCACTTCTTCCTTTTTTTACTATCTTTAAGTGAACAGCAACAAAACAGACACAACGGACCACTCTGTTCTTTGCTCACTTAATGCCATTTAATTTTATGATTGAGGTTCTCTTGTATTGGATGAGGATATTGATATAGGATCTCCTACCTTCTAATCCAAAAACAATTCTATAGCTCTGGTTCCAGCACTGCCTCTGAGTGAACTTGTGAAGGACATTTCTAGTGCAGGCAGTGAGCAGTGTCTAATGAAATACAGCACCTGTGCTAACCTTATCACCAAATTTCACTGATCTTAGAGCTGCTTTAATTACAGGGACTGAGAACTGGGAGGGACCTCCTGGGCCATTGAGAATAATCTCCTGGCATCACAAGCAACCACCTCATATAATATCCTTGCTAAATTGATTGTACTCTTCTTACTTCATCTGTTTCACACACAATAGAACAGGATTACAAAGAGACTCAAATGAGAAGTGTCTGATGGGCCAGGCTGAGATCACATGTCTCTGAATAATGTCAGATGGATTTCGGTAATTTAAAGGACAGTATTTCCTTTTAGTGAAACCTTAGTGATGCTGATTCACTGCAAACCAACATATATCTAACCAACACATAGCAAATAAACAACCTATTTCAAAAAATAGAGAAGGTGTAATGTTCATAAAACCATAGGAAAAAAAAAAATCACCATTTTGTGTTTCACCTTCTTGGATTTTAGATTGTTGCCTCATAATCACTGCAGGGTCTCTCACACTGGCTTTTCTCTTCCATGACCAATGCCTCTTACATCATCTTCAGACGGTGATTGTGAAGCAGAAGAGCATGACTGAACACTGTGCTCTGATGGGAAGTAATTACAGTTTTTGTCTGCCACTACAGTGCTCTTAGCTAAATGGTGTGGCTCCTGCATTCCAGATGCATTTAACCTAGGCTGTTCCTCATTTAAGCCTTGGGATACCACAGACAGTCCAGACTAACAATTACAGCTGCACTCTAAAATCCACTGTTGTGTACCCCAGACCTTACAGACAAACATCCTTCAGCCTGGAGAGGTAGCCAGGGCACCCACAGCTTGAATGGCCCACCTTGGAGACATTCCCTTCACACCTAAAAAGTTAAAAATCTTCAAATTCGGCTGGGCATCACTGTTCCTGTCTGGACAAGTTATTGGGCACAGGCACAAAGAACAAGGATGAGATTTTCAACAGGAGAGGAAATCAAGAGATCTTCTTGGTGGCACATTTTAGTGCCATGCAAAATATAAGCATTTGCTTGGCCCACCTTTAGAATAAAATTAAATACTGCTAACAATAAAATGAGCACACTTTCATTCCTGAATAAAATAAGATATTTAATTTTTCTTTTGTTTTTTTTTAAATTATTTCAGATGCCCTGCTGAGATGTTCTGTGTGCTTGAAAATAAAATGGAACAAGCACCCCATTTAGACCTCATCCCACAGCTTCTTGAGTGAGGACAGAACACCAACCTTGCATTTTGACATTACTCTGGCACTCACTGCATGAAGGCAGTGACTGTCATGAAGCTTCTTACTTTGGGTGGTGTATATATGGTATATATAAAAACTGCTCTTTTTTTTTGTTTTCAGAACTGTACAGTCTGCACCTTCAGTAAGTCTTTTTAAAAGCATTGTTTCTTGAAAATCCACAGGAAATCTACACCCTTTGAAAAACCACCAAAAATGTCATTAAGGAAATAAGGATAGCATGATGTTGGGGTGCATATTACAGGAAGAAGCAAATTCTGAAATGAAAATGAGACTTGAGGGCTGTGCAGGGTGACGAAAGAGAGAAGCTCTGGGTTAAAAGACCACTTATATTTACCCTTAGACAAATATAACCTGTACTGATCCCGAACAACACTTTTTTCATAACCAAGCTCTGATTGTACACAGGAAAACATGGTAATATTACTATTATTATTATTTTTAATTTGGACACTCAGTTTGACAATCCCAAGAAACAGCTAAAATTCTCTGCATGTAAATTTCTACCCTCAGCTAAATACCTAGGGATGTTCAGGGAAGAATTAATTGGAAGCAACCAAAAAAACAGAAAGAAAAAAAGAAAAGAGTTACAGTGCCCCAGTGAATAATTTATAGCTGTTTCCTTTTCAACAAAGGGAATGTTGAATGTTTTTGACAATAGCAGGTACATAATTGTTTTATGCTGGAGGCATTTATTGTAACTCATTCATTATATCATCTTGCTAGTTTTCATGGCATGCATTTATTTGTTCTCTTAGTGGAACAATTTGAATGACAACTAGGAGAAATAGTGGGGGACTGAGAGTGAGCAATAGCATGTTAAAAGATTTAAACCAGTTTGATAGACAGCTTGAAAACACCATCAACACCATTAGCACAGGGAGAGTGAAAGGCCTATATCCAGTGACCACCATTTTTAATAAATGACTCTTTTTTTTCCGGAACTGTCTTTGTTCATTCATTTCAGTTGATCTGGGTCAGAAAGGAGACTATTATACAATGAAAAGCTTAAGACTGTGAAAGAGGAAAAAAAGACAACACAGAACCACATGTGAGAAAATCATGAGGGAAAGTCAAATCCATGAGCTTCCTCCAAAGAAATAACTAAACCTAGAAGTTTGACACAGACAGTGAGACCATATATCTGGCAGAATTGTGAGGGTTTTGTGACCCTTGTCGCTGGGAAAACATTTTCATTATATTGAGTCATTACCCCTCTAATTTTTTTAAGTTGTAAAAACTCAGAGTTCTCTGCATCCTTTTCTCTCTGATCTTCCCATCAGAGGAAGTGCAATAGTAAGGGTTGGTGGAAAGACACTGAATATGTACTAAAAAATATCAGATCCTTCTTCTAATGGTTATGTTCTGCTAATATGTCAATTTTTAGAGGTACAAGCCAGTGTTGTTTCTGTGACCTTGATGATGCTACCATAACTTCCAGCATCTGATTGGTAAAATCTACCAAAGCCTTTGTAGATTCTTTTTTAAATATTACTATTAATATTTCACAGTAAATTGTACATCTATTTTTGTTCTCATTTGTGTGAACATAGGTGTATAAAAGTATTTATGTGTTACCAACCTTACTACAGTCAAATATTCTTCCTGGGTTTTACTAATTTATAAATAAGCCTTTTAAGATTTGACTATTGCAAAACCATAGCAGGAGTCCCTAATAAGTGAATATGAACACAGGTAACTGTGCAACATGTCAGGTACACTGCTCTTCTACCTGTGCTTCAGTAACCATCTTCTCTTGCTTTTGCAACCTTCTCCAGTCCTTTTTGTAAAAAGGGACTTCATGTCTTGTACAACTGCACTCATTAGTTCAGTAGGGTTTTTGAATTATTATATTTGACATCATACTCATTTAGTCAATAGTCAGAACTATTCCCTAATATGAACATACAGTGTAGGAAAGTACCATAAGTTATTCTCTTTCCCTGTTTACTGCTGAGCTATTTCTGCCAACAGCACCTTAAGTTGATATGAGCCTAATCCAAAACCCTCTGAAGTCACAGCCACACCACTGACTTCAATAGGATTTGTACACTTGAGGCAAAATCATGGCAATTATTGTTGAATTAAAAGACCTTTTTTGACTCACACCAAACTCTTCCCGAATTAAAGAGTATAGTTATGTGAAAAAGAGCAGGGGGAAAAAAGTAATAGGTAAAAAAATCACAGAATCACAAAATTCTTAGGGTTGGAAGGGACATCTGGAGATCACCTAGTCCAACCCTCCTGCTGAGGCAGGGTCACCCGGAGCAGGTTACACAGGAACAAAGCCAGGTGGGTTTTGCATGTCTCCAGAGAAGGAGATTCCACAACCTCCTTGGGCAGCCTGTTCCAGTGCTCTGCCACCTGCAATGTAAAGAAGTTCATCCTCAAGCTGAGGTGAAACTACTTGTGGTTTAGTTTACAGCCATTGCTCCTTGTTCCACCTCTGGGTACCATTTAAAAGAGTCTGGCACTGACTTCTTGGCACCTGCCTTGAGGATATTTATCTGCAATTGTGAGATCCACCCTCAGTCTTCTATTCTCCAGATTAAAGAGGCCCAGCTCCCACAATCTCTCCTTGTGAGAAGCTCCAGACCCCTCATCACCCTTGTGGCCTCTGCCAGACCCTCTCCAGTTGCTCCTTGTACTGAGGAGCCCAGAAGGGGCCACAGCACTCCAGGTGTGGCCTCACCAAGGCTGAGCAGAGGGGAAGGATCACCTCCCTTGACCTGCTGGCCACACTCTTCCTGAGGCACCCCAGGATACCATTGGCTCTCCTGGCCACAAGGACACACTGTCAGCTCATGGTCACCTTGTCATCCAAGACCCCCAGGTCCTTCTCCACAGAGCTGCTCTCCAGTGGGTCAGTCCCCAGCCTGTGCTGGTACTTGGCGTTATTCCTCTCCTGGTGCAGTACCAAACACCTGCCCTCGTTGAACCTCGTTAGGTTTCTCTCTGCCCAATTCTCCAGCCTGTCAAGGTCCTGCTGAATGTCAGCACAGCCTTCAGGTGGATCAGCCACACTTTTCAACTCATCAGAAAACTAGTCAAGGGGGCATTCTACCCCTACATCCAGAAAGTTGATAAACAATTTGAATATCACTGGACAAAAAAGAAAAAATACAAAAGTGCTGAGTTCAGTCAAGAGGTAAGAAACTCACATTACTGTAGAAGAGCTAAAATCCAAACATCTGTTGTCTGTACTACAAAGTTTTCACCCTTCCTGCAAGTGCCTGAATCATCGAGACTACATGAAGGAGAGCCTAGGACATGTCAAGAGGCTAACAAGCATCAGGCTCTTTCCCTTCTTGAAATCTGTAGCCTGTGATGAAATTGTCACTTTCCTTGTGTGTGAATACTGGCAATGTGAATGATAAACATCATCTTGAGGAGCAAGATGGGACAATGTTTATCTGCTTATTTAGATATATCACTGAATCATAGAACGGTTTGGGTTGGAAGAGAACTTAAAGATGATTTAGTTTCGACCCCCTCTCATGGGCAGGAACACTGCGCAATGTATAGCAGTCTAGAATCCTATCAGAAAAAACCTTGTTCCCTTGAAATTAACTGGAGTCTTGCCACTGAGTTTAGTGTGGTCAGAATTTCCTCAAGGGGTTTTAATGGGACTGACTACCCAAATAATAAAGCAAGGCCGTCAGTGACCTATGCAGGATTTCACAGTCAGCAATAAAATCCAAATCAACTAACTCAGATCACTATCCTGAAACCACAGACTTCTTCCTTCAAACCCAAATATACAGGAAGTTTTGATAACAGAAGAGCAGTAAAGTAGATGGACAACAAAGGAAATGGTAAGGGAAAAAATATATTTAGTTAGCTATTTTGAGAGCTGTAACATTTAGAATTTCAATATTTTTCATCTTGTAATCTCTATCACATACTACTTTGATTACATTTAATTGCCTTGGACTAGGGTTGTGGGGTTTGGTATTTTTTTGGTTTGGGTGGGGTTTTGTCAGTTCATTTTCTTTTTAAAAAACAGGCAGAAAGTGATAAAACAATTTTGAAGCTCAAAACAGCTTTAAAATGCCTGAAGCTCCTTAATATCAAAAACAATTTTATCAAATAATTTAAACATGTTTAATGTTTACTGTTTCAGATGTTAATTTTTTTCCCTGAAATTAAGTTTTCTGCTTTTACTGTGATTTTTTTTTTTTTTTTCCTAGCTTGTTGAATTGTAGGAGAGCTGAGTGTTTGGTCAGAGTACCTGAAGGAAAAAAAATCACCTTGAATTTAGTTTTTTTATCTCAGGAAGAAATATGATAAATGAAGACAGAGGATAATAGTTGACATGTTTATACAAACTAAATTATAGTGAGTGCCACCATCTTCCTGCATTAAATGCATTACATATGCATACACATGCACACATGTACATGTAGATTTTTAAAAACTGAATGCATTTTTGGAAGAGGAAATCAAAGCATTCTTTTGTTTAAAGACTATATGATTTTCTTACTCTCTAGGCTACAGTTAGTGCACTGAAATTTAGTTAGATGCTTAGCTTTCCTGGTTATGGATCTAATGCAGTATTTTTTTTGATTCCCATTCAAACCATCTGTTTATTGTATTCTAATGTATCATGCCATAATTCCATGTAATTATGGACATCCAGTCTTCCAAGACAAACAGCTGACACCTGGAGACATGTAAGGAATAACTCATAAGTTAGGGTTATCTGCCCAACTCTCATTACCTTGACATTTTAAGTATATTCTATGAAGTTCAAGTTAAACCAAAAATGTTATTCAGTGGTTCTTGGATTCAGAAATAAACATACAATAGGCTAGACAGAGATTGTCAGCCTGTCATTATAATACTGGCTGTTAACAACCACAATTAAGGAAGACTACATATCAATTATTATTTGTCTGGAACATGAACTTCCCTAAGCATGAAAGGAAGTGATGCAGTCTGTATTACTGTCTCCACTCTTCAGCTAATTAGTACTGTTTTTAATGGCTTCATCTGCCCAGGATCAATTGTCTAATGGGGAACAGTTCTCTGTCAGTTAATAAGGTGAGGAACTGTATAATATGATTATGTCTGGCTCCAAAATAGTGCTTCAAACAACACTAAAACAATCATGTGATGGAATAAATAGACTGAGGCAGGACTGCCAGATAATTCTGGAGCAAGCAGATTGTTCCAGTAAGGGTACAAATGTCTGATACAAGAATGTGTGGCACACAGTAAGCGAAGACTAGGACATTGTCTAGAAATGCTGTAAGTTTAATTAAGAGAAAGAGCCAGTGGCAATGTGCATTTAAGCTGGAGTTTAAAGAACATTAGCACAAGGAATGTGAAAGGGAAGGGCTCTATTTCCAAAAATACTTGCTGCAAAAATAAACTGCTTTGTGGTTGTCCTGCTTGGAAGAGCATGCATTTTAAACTTTCCATTCAGACAATGCCAGCCAGTACTGAAAAGGGTAGAAAACAGCTTGATTATAAATACTGTATGTCTCTAGGCTGCAAAATGTGGGCTATATATAAGCATGCTTACATCATTCCTATTCTGCAAGATAATTGGATGTTCTCCTTTTGGTCAGTTACAGGGAGTTTGGTAGATTATTGCTTATGGGGATGTCAGCATGGGACAACTCAGCACTGATCAGCACAAGGCAAAGCAGGAGGTGTACAACCTGCTTGACTTCTTTCTCCTACAATTGATCACCTTTACCCACAGGCAAATTGGCATTGTTCTTGGCACTTACAAAAAAATGATTATGCCAAACCCTTATAAGAACAAAAAGCAGACTTTGTGGTAGAGGAAATAATGAAGCTTTATAATTAACCAAGTATGGACATCACTGGCTTGTCTGAGTTCAGGAGGGAGAGGAGAGTAGTTGGTGAAAGCACAAGAGCAATACCCAAAAAATGCATTTTTTTATTCCAGACCTAATTACCTCATCTACCTTCTTTAGTGACATCCAGTTTTTTCCTTTACTGTCCTTTGAAGCACTGTTTTTCTGTAAAAGATACAGACTATCCCCTTGGGATAGAAAAGAACACTGAAAAGTAATGAAGGGGAAAAAGAGGGGTATATTTAATAGGATTTCCTCTAATGAAAGAGCTTCTCTCAAACACTTGAGGTTTGCACATTTACAGTTACATTCAAATATATTAAAGGAAAATAGCTATAAAGGTTTACCCCTTCTTCCACAGTTGACTTTAGCCTTTTGAAAACAGATCACATGCCTCAACACACAATCACACAGTTCTCGAGCCCATCAGAGGAAGAAACTAGAGCTTCAGATCTTTGGGTTTCAACAACACCAGACTTTCCCAGGCAAACTGTACTTCAATCCTGTTTGAAATGATTGTGTCCGGAAAGATCATCAGCCACAACAGTGGCTGCCTATACCTTGCTCCCTTTCTAATACGCTGAAAGGCCTAGATCTCACAGAAGACCATTTCAGTAACCTGGACAGTAGAAATTCTACCAGCATTTCAGGGCTCCCCAGCTAAAAATTCCTGGTTTTCACTGTGCTATGTAAACAAAACAGAGCCTTGGAGGAGTGGGCTGTTTGAACACACAGGGAGGGGATGAAGACTAGTCCATCATCACAACCTGGAGACCATTTATGTCACAGCACTGGGGGAAAAAATCAGGAGTGGTATGTGTATTGTATATTTTTGCTGGAAAAAAGATAGCTCAGAGCATTTTTTAAAATGTTTCAGTGCAATACATCAACAAAAATGTTCCTCCTACAGGTAGAGTATCGCAGGGATACAGGTTAAGTTTTAACCTGTGCTAGTCAGAGCACATCAGTTATAAAAGCATTGCACAAAAGACTGCAATAACTTGAAAAAAAGACATAATAATCATTACATGGGGCACCACTGTGAAGCCCATATTTCCAGAAAGAGGAAGCTATTTGCATTCCTTGAACAGAATAGAATGCAGAATGCAATGAAACAGAACAGCAGAGTCAAAAGCTAAATGTGTGAGGGGAAAATAAGAAACAAATTCTTCCATCTGAGCTATATCACCTAAGAATGGATATAATTTTCAGCACATGGAGTACCTGACTCCTGTTTTTTTCTTTCTATTTTTGATACCATTCACTTCCAACTAGCACCTGAGAATATTGTGGACAACTGGAATTTGCATCCAAGGAGAGATTTTAGCTTTTGCACGTGGAAGGAATATCAGTGATCTATCTACTTCTCTTGTGCTAATGTCACAGCTTAGAAAAGAGAAAGGTCTGGCTGGTACTGCCTTAGGTCCTTCTTTCACTACTAAAAAATGGTTTTTGTAGTCCACTACAGCAAATAGCTATATATAATATAGGGTGGACAGTCCAGGACTCAGTCAAGGCAGAATTGCAGTTACAGAGACCTTCATGGCATTATAAAATGTACTGGTTCTCAGAGGGGCATTGGGATCCACTGCTTATGCATGAAAATGCAAGATATGTTCAATGGACAATGAGATAGATTTGTGAAAGAGATACTGTTTTGGATTGGAAAACAAAGCAGAGGTTTTGAATAGGAAACAGTGTGGGGACAAATGCAAAAGGACAGAGGAGAATAAGTTCTAATTTTCTCCCTTATCCAAATGTGTCTTTCAATCATCACTGAATAAATTTCCTTAAGTAAACTTGGAGGCATCAGCAGTTCACTTAATTTATTAGTGAGAGTTGGAAAATTTATCACCAAAACAGTAGTGAGCTTTCTGGGAAAAATTATAGAAGTTTAGATATCTTGAGATTCCAGATAATTTTAAAAGTACAATAACAAATACATCCAGAGGAATAAGGAAACCAGCTACTCTTTTAAGCAGGAATAATTTTTCATCATGTAATGTCTGTTTTTAATCTGATTTTTTAACATGCTCTCACACAGTCTCTTTCAATGTGTTAAAGGGTTGGTTAAAAAAAAAACAAACAATAAATTTGACACACCGTATGGTACTATCAATTCACAATTAGATTTTCTTTGCAGATTTGGCTTAGGTGGTTTTTACTTCAAATAGAACATGCAAAGATACTTTATAAACCAAAAAGAGTCATCAATTAAATGCGTCACAGAAGGACTTTTGCTTTTGTTACAGAGCAAGTGAGAACATGCTAAATAATAGCATGAATATATCTGTGCTCTAGATATCTCTACTTCAGAAATAAGTTTTATAACTACTGACTGACTGAACACAAATTTTGCTTTCCAAAATCAGAGGACCCCACAAATGCTCATGGTAAAACATTTCTAGTGTTTACTTGTTTCAGCAAGTTACACAAGGTATTAACACAGAAAAATTCTTAAGATAGTATTGTAGAGGGCACAAAGAACAGTGGTACATGTATAGCTTTGAGAAACATAAAGCAGCAACCATTTTAGTCTAATCTTTTAGTGGCACTGTCATCCAGGGTCTTTTTAAATGAAAACAAAAGAAGTTGAAACACACACAGGCATTTCATCTACTAGTGAACACAAGAATAAGACCTTTCTTACACAGGCCACTGTTTTGAAGGAGAACCTGAAGGATTCCTTCACCTAATGTGAATTCACACTCCTGAGACACAAAACTACACCAGACCCAAACTTAATGGTAGTAGTCTCACAACACCTCTACTAGCTTCTTAATGAAAAAGCACTGCCCTCTGTGTAACTCAGAACATAAGGAATTTAGTATGTGGCAAAGGTCCCAGCTTTGAGAGGAGAAACACAGGACTCATCAGCAGTGAAGGCCTGGAAGCAGGCTACATGTCTGGCAGCACAGCTGACAGTGACACAAACATATACATGAAGGATTTCTTCGTCAAAGTATATAATAGATTAGAAGCATGTAACAGAAGCTCATGATGCTCAGTTATTGCAGGAAACTCCTTCACTGATTGGTGACAAGACACTAAAAAACAGGAAAGCAAAATGGCAATAGCTAGGTTTAGAAGTGGTGCTCGCTTAGAAAGGGAGGGCAGCAGATTTTGCTCCTGCCAGGTCCTTTTACTATCTGTAAAGCTTTCTCTAGAAGATTAGAGAGTCCAAAAGTGAAAAATATCAGCACAGAGCAGCTATTCTCACAAAGACAAGTGGAGAATTCTGTCCAGGTGGTACCTTTAGGTCACTGGAGCAGGAGAAGGAGGAAGAGATGGATTTATTGAATTAAAAGTGAGAGAAACATCTTGACACTACGGCAATGTACCTTATCCTTGTAGAACAAGAAAGGCATATTTACTCAGAAGTATATTTTGCTTCTTTTTGATACTTGGACCATTTTGTATCACTTCCCACTCTTCCTCCTTCACTTTTAAGGTACTTTCCCACAGTGAGTTGGAATGCTACCATAGTATCCTCTGACCCTTCATAATTCACTTCATTTTTCACTTCAGAAAGGAGGGCCCTTATGAAAGGAATTGACACATTTATACTCACAGGATTAAGAAAAGGCCCCAAGGTTTTGTTTGTCAATTCAATGCAATAGAAAAAAGTACTTTGGATGTCATCATCCTGACACCTTTCCTCTTTCAGTAGCTCGGTGAAAAGCTTTCCATCAAGTAAATTTCATAAGTTAGAACAGTTTTCTACAAATATTTTAGACTAGCTACTCAATGTGATTTTAAAATCATGGCTAGCAGCGATTGATTTGGTTCATAATTATGGCTCAATTCAGAAAGGTGATTAGCAGCTGCATTAACCTCTGATGAAATCAGTGGTGTGTAAATACCTACTTTCTTATCAGGTATTGGATGTATTTACCTTTCCCTATGTTTCTTCGATATGCTACCTGGCCAGAGCCAAGGCTTCTGTTGAATAATTGTTCTTTGCCAGAAGGGGCTTAAACATAATGTGTGACATAACCAAAAATAAATAATCCAATATTAAATATTTAGACAATCTTACTAAGGGCTGGATAGTGAATAAGTGAGAACAGATTGCCTGAAGAAATTGAAGAGACTCCAGAACTGACTAGGAACAGATCAGCATCTCTCACGACTGGAACTATTGCTGCTGTTGTCCTGAAACCAGAGGATTGACATAATAACTTTCTCTTTCATACCTATCATCTTATTCCATAACTACCCACTGAAAATTGTCAGCAGTTTACAGGTAAGTCACATGAAAACAAAATTGCACAAGCCAAGGTGCTAATTGCATCTTATTTACTTTCTACCAATAGCCTCAGCTTGGTTGTTTTCTTGGTCAGTTAGAGAAAACAAGTTTCTGATGTAAAAGCAAAAGTGATGAACTGTAGATATAGGAAGGCTTCAACATAATCTGGATATTCATTATTTTACTAATATTAACCTTCTGTCTATATACTGCTGATTGACTTGGTTTGGCAAGATGCAAAAAACAGTAGTTGCCTAAACAAAAAGTGAGAATATAGATTATTGCTCTGGTAGGGTAACGGAAGAAAAATACCTCTCCATTATCATAGTATGATTGCAGGTTAGCAATACCTGAGCCCTAATCCTTTTAATGATGGTTGGCTGCTGCCCCTTTCGCACCACAAGTGGATAAGTTGAAAGCCTGCCTCTCTCCCACCCCTCCCTCCTTTGTGTCTGACTGCACAGGAATAAAGTGGAGGGGGGGAAGCCTTTCTGCAGGAGCAGTGTGTGCAGGAGGAACGAAGAGCCTGTCGCCAGGGGGAGGTCACCACGTCCTTCCCAGCCCCTCAGCAAGTGCCAAACACATCTCAGGATGTTCACATGATCCTTCTGGTTGCTGTCTCCTCCTTAAATCATGCTGACGTTTCCTTATGGCCCTTTACCCCACCATGGATTTATTTCCAAGTGGGATAAACCGAAAATTTTTCAATGCTGCTAAAGAAAATCAATGATGAAGAACAAAAGAAGCTTAGGTCTGATTTAGGCCCTATTAATATAAAACTGTTAGGTGGAACAGCCAGGCTCAGCAAGAACCAAGCTGTGAGGAAGCTACACATAGGAACAGCTTCACAAATCTCTCCATGGGCCACTAGCAGCTTAACAACTGCATGCAATTATTTAGATGTATAGTTTATTTCTGCATAATTTATGCAGATACATTTTCAGCAATATTGCCCAAATACAAAATAATAGTTTCATGATTACAGCATCATCTGGGGACATCAAAGCACTCCACCATTATGATTCACATCCCCATTAACGATAATGCACAAGACAAATGTGAATCTTTATTAGGTTAATTCTATTTTGCCCATTTTGTAGATGAGTAAGTGGGAGTACAGAGAGGTTAAGTGATTTGCCCCAGGTCGAAGTGAAATCTGGAAGTAAAAACAACGTGTGAGTTTGGCCTAAAAGCCATATACATTACAATTAAATAATGAGGTATCCAATAGCAAAATAATTCTAAAAACTGGGGCTTTGTACCCCACCTAGCTATGGGTTTAACAGGTAATCTTGCATTCCCCATAAATCACCTCCTCTGATCACTAAATAACTCTAAAGAATGGGGAAGTGGAAAAAGAAAGAAAAACTGCACTTTTATTTCCCTGCCTAAAAAGCAAATCAAACAGGAAAAAGTGCTGCTAAAGTTGCAGTGATGAGAAATGATCTGTCCTAAAGTGACAGTGATTTTTTTGCAGTACTATCCCTATCTCAAATGTCTTTGAGAAACAGAAAGCCACATAAAGCAAAGCCCTGTGGTCTACAGGAGAGTAAAAGAAAAGGAAAGATTTATTCTTTAAAGAACAAAGTTTTACTGAGCTCTTGTTGACTTATTAATAAGGTGGGTGTAATTAACTCCATCAGTTTTAACTTAAGGGTCAGTAACCTAAATTGTTACCTACTGCTTCTCCAATTGAGTTTCTAACAAATGCCTGAATAACTAGACATACAGCAAAAAGCATTCTTTCTCTGGTGTAAAGGTATTTTCAACACAATTTCTATAACACACTGAGAAAAGTATAGTAAACTAACAACAATACACAAAAATGCAGGTAGCTCATAGTTTTGAAGCAATCATTATTTTCCATATTTTTATTTGGTTTTCCTTCAAGATAGAAAGCTAAGAAAAGTTACCATCTTCAGCCATGTAAATGAACACAAAGTTTAAATGAGCCCACATGCTTCATATTATTTATTTAACTATGCTCCGTTCCTTAGATTGAGTAGAATTTTCAAAGTTTTAGTCACAAGAGACTCTCAGAAGAGAGTTCACAGTGCAGAAACTTCCACTGCTGAATGAAAGTTATTATTTATGATGCATTAGAAGCAGACAAACATATGGAATAAACAGGCATTGACTCCTGCTGTATTTAAACTATCTCATATTTCCCATTAGATCCATTAGACACTGTCGTCACTTAAAGTAAATGTTTTATCATTAAGTAGGGAAAAATCCGGAGAGTCCCTTCTTTTTCTCTCCCAGAACCCCATTAAGACTTTGTGGTGTTACCATGCTGAGAACTGACACATCCTTTTGCTGATTACACAGCTGACAAAAAATTTAGCAGCACAGCAGAAAAGTCAAATATATCCCTTGATATGGGAATCAAGGAACACGGTTCACCTTGGTTTTAGTATTATCTTCACTTCAACTATTGCAGTGTCCAAACAGACTCTGGATTTCGGTGTTTCCACAATATTCCTGGGTATGTTTTAGAGGTTTTCTGTTCAACTGTATTGAGAACTCCTGGTCCCAAGTGGCTGCAAAATTGCCCCCTCTGACATGTCATCAAAGCATCGCAATGTTCAATGGTACTCTGGAGTTCAGTGCAGACTGAGGGAGTAGAGAGCAGAGTCCCTTGGCGTGGCATGTTTAAAAGGCTTTGTCTACATGATTCTTCCAGAAAGCCCAGTGTTCTCTTTGAATAAATATATTCTTTCCCAGAGGGACTGGGTGTCAGCCAGATCTTATCCACACCATGATCAAAAGTTATTCCCGACTGACAGACCAAGCATCAGCTGGCCAATTTTTTTTTTTTTTATCTGAATATGAACTTTCAACAAAAAGTCCCATGGTCAACAAAGGAGGAGCCTTTTGTCATGAACTCCCAGAATAATAGTCTCATTCACCAGAAAGTACTGAGCAGCTCAGCGATAAAGTCCGGTATAGCTGTGTTGTTTTTCTTGTATCTCATTTTCATATTTCTGATAAGTTCTGCTTCCTCTGATTCACAAGGTAGGGAGATCCACAAGGAGGGAATAGCTTTATGAATTACCAGTCCCCTCTTTGCCTTGAGCTAATGCTCTCATTTCAAAACTGCTCTGCTGCAATCAGTCCAATATTTTTTGTTAGCTTTAGGTTTGCAGATGAATCACTAAAGGTTAATAATGTTTTCTAGATACCTGGGAAGTCCATTCATGCAATATATAAAAGACTGTGAACTTTCCCATTCCAATATATGTTTATGAATCCGCTGTAAAATTGGTGACATTATTAAGTTAGCTGGCTCAAATTTAAGACTAAAGTAAATAATCAAGCTCATTACCTTTGGAATCAATAATAGCCCATTTCACCTCCGGTTTCCTTCACTAATAATTTCCTTGGAAAAAAGTTGCTAAGTGTAGTGTCAACATCAGATCTAGATACACTTCTGTTCGAATTATAAAATTCTACTACGTAGGGAACTGATCAAAACTGAAATATGAATTGATTAAATTATATTAACATGATATATCCAATAAAATAATTTTATTTAAAGATCAAAGATAATTTTTAAAAGCAGAAAGCAATTATTCATTCCACATGAAAAGTTAGAGGTTTACAGGCTAATGTATTTTCCCAGCTTTTGAGTGATATATTCTCACTTCTCACAAAAGGGATTCTATCAGTTATTTTCATAGCTGGTTCTCATGGATGTCTCTGATCAAAGAATTTTTATTAGTATGTGACATCTACAGGAATACCAAAGTAATGTGTTACAATTTTGCAAAGCATTTAGCTAGAAGCAATAAGACATATTAATTTCCTTAATAAGTCAATCACTCCCTTATACATTTTAGTATGAAGCTGGAATTGATAAAAAATATTGAGTCCTCTAAGAAAAGCTACAAATAAATAAATAACAAAACCAAAATTATGCATGTTGGGGTCAACATAATCTGACCATTTCCAGCTAATAATTTCCCTAATTTCATGATATAACTGAAATAGAAGAGAATAAGACCACTGATATACATTACTTGAATTAATGTGCTTGGTTTTTTCAAATCGGTGTTACAAATAACTGTAGTTACTGCTCATTATGAAAAGAACTGGACTTTGGCTAATTTTTAGCCATAAATTATTTCAAATTATTTTATTTTTAAAAACTGAATAAGAATTTTTTTTTTTAGATAGATACGGCAGCTGTCACGAAACTTTGTTCACTCTCATTTGGATTTGCAATACTGTAGGACTTAGCTCAAAATATTTCTTATCACAGTTCAGATGAAAAAATACATCTATAAATGACATAAAATACTGTTCAAAATCACCTACCCTATTGCAAATCAAGTATATTTCCATACATTTCTGTCAAGCTATGCTGGGTTTTCACTAATATAGCAAGGCATAAAGATTTTATAATCTGAATGTCAAAAAAGCATGAATCAGACATTTCGTAGAGAGAGATTTTTGCAAAATTTCATTTCCTCACGGAAAGCCATGCAAGAACTTGTTTCTATCACAGGCAAAACCTGGAAATATCCACATTTCTTCTCTTGTCTTCTTTGTCTCTTGGGATTGACTGGACAGAGAATTTTGACTAGTTCCTACACTCTTCATATTCAGTTCTTTTTTACTTTGATGCACATCAGAGTGCAAAGATACAACCTGAAGAACAACATATTCACTTTCATTAGGCCTTTTAGGGTCAGATTTTATGGCAAATACAAAACAGTTTAATGAAGTTGAAGACATTTCTGTCTATATCAGTGGTGAATTTGGAAATGGTTATCAAAAACATTATTTACAACTTTGTCTAAAATTTAATGCATTTTTGGCAACTCCTCATTTGAAACACCCTTGCTAGAGGGTTTAATGAGACGTAAAAAGGCTGAACATAGGTTAAATAGGGAAAATGAGTTATGAATATAAAAAAGGAAATACAAATCATTTTTAATTTTCTCCAACAGCATAAGCTGATTAACAGGGCTTGTTAACAATTCATAGGAAATCTGGTGGATATTTGTGAGATCTTGAACCCTGGGACTATAAGCACATACAAAAGAAAAGATGAAATAGAATATGGCATTCTCAGTGAAACGGTTGCATCTGGGATTTTGCTATACACATGTTAAAAAATGGTTTTGTATTTTGGCATATTAAAATCTTTTTTAAAGCCTTCTATTTCCAAGTGAAGGTACACAGATATTCAACCCAAAGAAAAAAGAATATTAATTATATAGGCACTGCTGAATCCAAATTCGTGTAATGTCAACATTTATTCCATGGAAGAAGTTTTAAATTAAACCTTAAAATGAACCTAGTTTATGCATCCCTCTCACACTGAAAAAGAATATTAAAAGTGTATTCTACTTTTCATTACAACATTGTATGTATAATAACAATACAAGTAACATGCAAGTATCAAAGAACCTTTTGATAAGGTTTTCCTCACCACAGTTATTTATGCTTGCAACAAGTTAGGAGACCACATTGTTATATGCTGGTAAAAGTATCCTATGGTCCCTGTTTAATTCCTAGAGAAACCTGTCAGAGGTAAAAAATGTGCTACAAAAGGGATAAAAAGTAAAGAACATGTCTATTATCAATTTAATGACAGGATAGACGTTGCCTTCAAAGTTTTTCCTGTTACGAAGCCTCACCAGTGAATAAAAGTATCTAATGTATTATTCAGATAAAGGCCTCTGAACCTTAGACAGAAGGAAATCCATACCGCCTTACATTGCTTTATTAAGTCTATATTAAGGGCTCCATTACTTTAAAGAAACTGTTTAAGTAACATTAAGGCTGTGACCCAAACTGACAAAAGTAGGGAAATACAGATAGCTGAATTTCCATCTTTAAAATATGCTGCTGTGGGGAAGAAAAAGGAACAATGGAATACGAGACTTTGCTTCTCATCTTGGGCTGAGAGAAATATTTGGGACAAAAAAAAAAAAAAAAAAAGCCTGAATCTTCACCTGGCATTCAACTGAATCCAAATAAAAACTGTTTAAAGTTTGGCTCTCTTCCCATTACCTCACACCACGGGTCACTGGCAGACAGAGGAGCAAGTTTTCAAGCTGCTATAGGAATGCAGACAATTCCTTCCTCCTTTGCAACAGCAACCGTTAGAATAAAAGACCCAATTACTGTGCCAGAGTTATATGTAAAACATTGGTGCTTAAGGGTTTTCACGTGTTCTCTGCCCAAGAGATGTTTTTTACTCTAGAGAGTGAAAAAAATACATATCTACCTTAATTTTTCCTTTTATACACGGGGAATAGAGGAAAGAGGATGTAAGGGGAGAATTAGATCATCAGCAACAAGACTGATGGGTTGAATATTTGCCATCATGGTATTGGAAAGGAAAACACCAAAAGACAACTATTTCTTACCTGTACCTCCTAGTTAAAATAAAGATTTAAAATTAATTTCCCTTTATACCATGACACTATGATATCTGATGAACTCTAACACAATTCTATCAAGTAATAAGTAAACTAGAAAAAACTGTTGCCTAAATGTTGTCTTTTAAGGTTGATATTAAGTGCAATTGTATTACTCAGGAGAAAGGCATACATCTTTTCATCTCACCTGAAGGCCTGCAGTACAATTACATAATATGTATCTGTTGCTGAAAGCACTGATAAAGCCCTAACCAATATTCCTATTAGTGTTTTAGCAGGCATTTAAAACCTTTGCTAATAGAAGTGTAAGAGTGGCCTGTGGTTAGGAGCATCTTTAAATCTATCACCAGCTGAATGATAGTTTTAATCATAAATTTTGGCTTTATCCATGCGGTCACACTTCTGAATTGACACAAAATATTTTGTACCCTCTGCATAAAAACATGACATAGCATCTTTTATAACAAAGCCAGAGACCAGTGTCATTAAGGCAGAACAAAAAAGTCCCTCTTCATCAAATTCCTAGCTCTGCAAGTGGGTCTTAGCAAAGCTGTGTCAAAAAATTTGTATCATTAGGCACCAGTGCTTAACTGTGGGTATTAGTGACAGTAACACCAAATTTGGAAATTAGACATTGATAAATTCTTTGGTTCCCAAATCAAAATTCGGTGGCTTTCTGAAACATAATTTTGGCCAAATCTATATTTAAACTGCAGATGGGGGTAAATTATGAAAGTGAGCAAGTTGCAGTGTTTATGTAAGATCAGATTCAATGATCTAGGACCTCTTTTGGCTTTATGTACAATGATATTATAATAAAAGTATATGATATCCAAACTAGAGAAGCAATGATTTGTGTAAGTGCCATGGAAAAAATAATGAAAATACAAGAGACCCATTTCTACAAGACACTCACTCATACGGACAAAGGGTTAAATGGATAACAGAATATATTTAAAAGATTCAAAATGAGCAAACAGGCTCAAACAAAATAAAAATTAATCACCCATGATGAGGCAAGCAGCTATCCTTCAGTTCTCATCACTTCCATTGGGATAGAAATAACACACACTACATTATCTTTCCTAACTGGTGCTCATGTGCCTTGCACCAACAAAGAAAGTCCCAGAGAGCTACCTTGCACAGATCCTGTCTCCATAGTTTATGAAACTATGGAGAAAACAATATTGTAGAAATAATATTTATTACCTTGCCCTTGGGCCACTCTCCTTTCAGTCCCACATCTGCAAATCCCTCGGCAGTAAGCTGCTGGTGTGGTTCCTGCATGCCTCACCACTCACCAGGGTTACAGAGAGTGGTCCTGTTCCTTTCCTGCTTCAAAGATACTGTTTTCTGGCAAGTATCTGCATCCTTTACTGATATGATTTCATGCTCCCTAGAGAACCTCTTAACCATCTATTTCTTGAGAAAACACATTGGTCCTAGTCTTGCTTGAATTCCCAAGGAATCTTATTTGGAGCCACATGGTCTCAGACGTGTACTTTCCTGAAGCTGCTAATGAAAGTAATGAGTGATAAGGCTAATTCTTAAATTATATTCTATTACTCTCTCACAAGATGGACTTCTCTTCCCTCTTGACACAAAAAGCCAAGGAAACAACAGGAACTGCAAAGAAAGCAAATGACATGGCAAAGTCCCAGTAGGCTCTGAAAAACATTACTCCCTGACAATGATCAGCTACCCTGAACAAGCAGAAAATCATTCTTTCTGTAACAAGTCTCATATACTTATTTGCATCGTCCATAATTTCTCAAGAAATAGAAAGTGTAGATAGAATGTGAGGCCTTTGATAAAGGCTCTTGCTCTTGAAAAGCCAGTGACACACCTTCTGCATCCCCTTACACCTCCTAACCATTCAAGGTGTGTTTTTCTCAAAAGGCAGTTGGAACACTCTCCAATATTTTACCAATCTACATCATTAACAACAGTTTAATTTTTCAAGGTCAGTAGAAATCACCCAATAAGTATGGAAGAACAAAAGATGATGAGTGACGAGATTCTAGCTGTTTGGCACAATGTGTTATTTACCATGTCTCAGTATTTTCTTTTCTAAAATGGGAAAAACAGCTTTCTACATATCTAAGTGTAATTTCTAGTAAGTGAAAAGTTAGTAAATTAAATTGTTCTGCAAAAAATGACAAACAGCAATTCTAAGCATTCTTCTACTCTTTCAATTCTTGCACCTGAAAATATAGGGATTGATCCATTCCTTCCCTTCTTCTTGAAGGAATCTTGCTCCTTTATCATACCAATGCAGTTTTTTAACGAAAATATTCTTGCTCTCCCTACCTGCATAGTTGGTATATGCATAGTGCATTTTATACCACAAAAGGCAAAACTTAATCTTAAGACTGGGACTTCTGTGCAAAACACGGACTGCTTGCTCGACCTGGCAAGAGAACAGCTGGATCTCCATCCTGTTGATTGAGCAGGTGTAAAGACTTCATCCTGCAAGGTGCTGTTAACCTGTGGAAAGTTCAGGCCTATATTAACATTTAAGCATAAGGGTAGTCCTCTTGCAGGTTGAACCACAATAGATACTCACACATATGCGCACAAACACATTGTCATAGATCTCTACGTATGAATGCATACACAAATAAATGACTGACAGCTGGATACAAATGCAAAAATACATCTCAGGCTGGGACACTTTGAATTATTTCTATCATGTACAATGCAAACCAGCTATTTGAAATGTCACAAAGAAAGTTTTCTCCCAGGATGCATTCTTGTATGCTAAAATTCAACTAACACTGGACTCCTTTCTGGAAAAATAAACGTTAAAAAGACTGTGTTTCAAATGGAAGTGCTAACAGGCCTTTGACTATCGCAGCTTGAATAGTATCACCACTGTATATTAACAACTGTAGTCATAAGATCTCAACGTTTTCCCCCTCCCCATCTTTCCCTGGAGCTGCTCAAAAAGCTAAGCCCCTTTTCACAATCTTAATGACCAAAAGTTGAAAAAAAAGAGAGAAAGAAAAAAGTAAAAAAAGACTTAAAAGTTCGGCTGGATTTTCTTCTGGTTTCCTAATGAGCTTAACATCTCATAAGACTCTTTGGTAAAGGAGAAAATCTTTTCAAAAAGACCCATTTTCCTGCTGACAGTACAATCTTTCTGAAGTAACATCAGAAGACCATAAGGGTGACATCCAAGCCACCTGAGCTGGTGATACAAGATCTTTAACCAATAGATTTCTATCCCCTCTTTACTCCACACTTTCTAGCAACGTAGTTCTTTAGAATAGGGTCAAAAGAAAAATTTCTGTTTAGTCGTTTAAAGGAAACAAATAACTTTGTCATCAGATCTCTGCAAGAGTTTGACCAAAGTCAAAGTATACTGCAATTTAATTTGTCATAAAAGACCTGAAGTGGGAAGCTCTTAATAAAACAGGAGGTCAGAAATTTATGTGGTTTCATGCCACCTTGCGTATGCATGAACAATGGTACCTAACCTATTTCATGACTTTTTTTTTTTTGCTGTTAAATACAACAAACTTGAATCCTGCGCTGTGGAAAAAAGAAAGCAAGAAGGAGCAACTGCTACATGTGTAACATCTGTAAAAATGAATGCTGTCCTGAATGCAATGACATCTACACATGGGATTTGAACATGTAAAAAAGTTACTTACATAACTGTCATTACTCGTATTAGATGTCTGATGGAAAAAGAGTGGGAATACATCAGTCTTTGGATTATTTATGTATCAGAGCTGCTCCAAACTAGGCCTTTCTACATATTATTTCAGGTAAAAATATCTGGGTTTGCCATTTGTGTTGTGATTTGGTGGCACTACAATACAGCAAGACGTGGCATTCTTAAGGTACATAAGTGTAATGCCATGTTATTTAATTAAGAAGCTGCATTATTGGGTCAGAATTCATCAAATTCTGCAATTTATTTTTGTTACAGAAATCTATAATAGGGGTGTAGACTTTAAGGGGTTTAATCATAAAGTACACCTAAATGAGCAAGAGAAGAAACTCAACAATGCTCACTTTTGAAATTTGCCAAAAGAGTACTTCTCATTCATCTTTTTACAAGTTCTATGATTTTTGCTTTAGTTGCTCTTATTCTATGATTTCAGAAATTATGGAACATCTGTTGTGAAATAAGCCATTAACAATGATTTCAATGTATTTGAAAGTCTATTTATTTTTTTTCAGAAACAGAACACCAGACCAAATAGCATGAAAAATGCAGTTTTCTTAACACCTTGAATTCCTGTGTGTTACAAGTCCTTCTTCTAGTCATTCTTTAACACTGAGTGAAGTTGGAACACCTGGCCAGAGTGGGCAAGAGTCCAGCAGGATGCACTTCCAGAACAGGGACTTTCCAATGACCTTCAACTTTATTTGATAGTCAATTCCAGAGGTGGGAATTAATTCCGCCCCCAGGTCAGCTTAATCCCCTTGTGTAAAGAACCCTTCAATTATGATAAACTCTGTTAAATTATTTATGATATCTCTGTGATCTAATGAAGCTTTATTCTGCAAGACCTTTGTCTCAGGCTCACACAGGGAAAGAAATGGGGCAGCGGATCATGAAACTCAAGAAAATGTAGACTCCAGAGCAGAAGTACTAAAGAGGCTGGTTCAAATTTATTCTTAAAAAATTATGCTCATTTGTGAGGAGTAAATATAAGAAGGAATCTAGCCCATAAAACCCAATTCTGCCCTGTTTTACACTCAATATGGTCACAGAGAGGCAACTGAGTCTGCCAAGGCAACATTTCAGTTCCTGAGGTAGACTGCAGGAAGTCCTATAGTCCTGCAATTTTCGTATAACCTTTATTGTCTAATTTTCAACTGGCTGCTGTAGGCTGTAAAAATGAATTTGTAAAAAAAGCCAACCCAAATCCACAAGACTGGTGCTTTGGGATATCCAGTCTTAGTACCTGACCCAATAAAATATATATATACATTCAACATCCACACCATTAAAGACAGACATTTTCTTTTAACAAAAACCTGACCCTCAGTTGTAGTCAATACCATACAGAGGCATTTAGAGAGTAACAAAATCTCACAGGAAATTCTTTATATAAAGAGATTCAGAAATGAAAATACCATGCAGGTCGCAGTCATTGGCACATAATGGTGCAGTTAAGCCATTCATTTTTAATTAGGTCTGTGATCAGAAAATAGCCAATTTTGCTTTCTGCTTCTTGGTGTGTTCAACAATTTTGTCAGCCAAAAACTGTTAGCTGCTGAATTTTTAACGATCCTTTATTGGATAATAAGGTTTTGTTTTCATTTCTCTCAAACGGCTGGAGCCTCCGCTAACAATTCTATTGGGGAAAAGGTTTCCACAGTAGGTGGGCCCCACAGTCTGTCTAAACCTTGGATTAGCATTGTAGAAAAAATAAAAAAAACAGAGAGAAAAACAAAGAGCACTTAAGAAGGGCGGATTTGGTCTTGGGTGCATACAGAATTGGGTTACTTCATTACATAAATTAGGCAAAGGAAATGAATACATTCAATACAGTGAAACTTATATGAATCCGCTAGTCTCTGACTTGGCAAGATCCAGCCACCTAGTTGAAGTAGTCTTTAATTAATGGTCAAATAAAACTATACTTGTTACTTCAGGAATAATATGAGGTTTTAACAGTAGAGCTGGGCAGGTGCCTGCCTGGCTCAAAAGCTCCTTCTGTCCTACCGTGATGTTTCAGTGACCTGTTTCAAAGACAAAGTCCTTTTGGTTTATATAGGCACTTGTTCTCGTTTAATTCAGAAAAACCTGCTGCTCTTATCACCTTAGAAACAACTTCTCTTCAGACCAAACCAAGTTTTACCTCTTTCCAAGGCAAAAGGAGGGTTTCTGATTGGCTCATCAAGACATACTTCTTTGTTTCTTATGCTCTTTATTTCAGAAGACAGTTTTGAGGCTCGTGTGTAACTTCTGCTTTGCTCTCTGGTCTCACATATCAGCCAGCATCACTTTGGGATCTTTGAGATGGCAGATCAAGAAAAATGCATTTTGGACACGGGCCTGAGTCCTGAAATTTGAGTATAAATGTGTCCCCCAAATGGTTCCCAAATTGGAGACACAAAATCAGTGACTGCAGAAGGAAAGATGACAAAAATAAGAGAATTTGAAGGAAAAAAATGAAGAAAGTTCAAATGCACTGAAAATAGGGACAGTGCAAACCATAGAACAAAGGAGATTTTTTTTCTTTTTAAGAGTATATCCAACTTTTTTAAAATGGGTTTGCAGAAGAATTGTGCTGCAAAACCTCCAAGTCCGCACAGGCAGGAATGTAGACATAATATATGTAGGGTTCATTGCATCACCTTTCCTGAGAAGACTGCCTGGAACTTTACATTAAAAAGTCAGTGTTGCTTTCAACTTTGTCAGGCTTTAAGAATTTACCATACAAGTACAAAAATGAATGATAAAGTGAAAAATATCCAGCCATACCAGACCAAGAATTTTTATGCATAAGGTAAAAGAATGGTTTGATTCATCAATATAAAAAATAATCTAGTGTCCTTTTCTTTATTTCAAAGACTTTTCAAAGATGTAAAATTCAGCATTTTGGTTCTCATATTTGACTTGACTCAATATTATAGTCAGCACAGTGTCTCTCTAAGGAATCAAATAACATAGAGCCCATCTGCTGAAGAGCTGTATTTAACCTTCTATGCAGTCAGGAAATTGAGATCACTCAGGATCTCCTGCCCAGTTGCCTATGGTTTTTTCACCTTTTGATTGCACTGGTCCAGATTCTTTCAAGTCTCAGAGTTGTTCAGTATCTGCTTCACCTGATTTACCAGGGTAAACTTTTCTATCTGTGCTTTGCACTCACCACGCTACTTTAAAAGGCATCTAAGCCTGAGATCCAGATGCAATGAGCTCAGTGAAATCAATGGGAAATATCTGTGTGCACCAAAGGCCAGATTTTGATCCATTGTGTTCAAGCAGAATGATCCTCATTAACCTAACAGATAAAGGCAGCACTGAGCAACACTTCTGTAATATCCATGAAATCACTATTTCATGATACAGTGAGAGCCCAGGGAGGAGGTTTCTTGGTTGCAATAATTAATAATTTACAAAAAGCTTTAACTAAGCAAGACATTGCCCACCTGGAAATTGGAATGAAAGGATATTAATGAAGCTGCAATGCAGATGGTCATGTTGAAGATGATGAAGAATTTATTAGGGAGACAGCCATCAGAGGCTGTGTAGTATATGAAGCATAAAACTGCTATAACTAATGACAGCAAGTAGTTTAGGCAAGTAATGGACAGCACAGCTACAAAAGGGAACATGGAGATATATTATTTAGTAATAAAGTTCTCATAAAAATGTGAAATATGAAGTAGAAAGATTAATATGATTGCACAAGCCATCTTAAATATCCATCCAGAACTTCTGCCTATAAAAGAAGTAGACTGAATTTATGCCCAAGTCGCAACATGTAAGTCATGGCACTTATTTACATAGTTTATGCAAACTATTACAGATCTATGCGTTTAATTTATTGAAATAATGTTTGAAAGTGGTAAAATTTATTGCATTAACAATACAGCAGATGCTATATTTCTACCTGCCAAGTGATCCAAGAAGAGTAGGTCAGGTTATCAATCATCATATCATACTGCAGAAGATCCAAGGACCTGCAGGTTGGCGGCTGCTTTCCTTTAATAATTACAGTCTTCCCTGAGATTGAGCAGTAATCCTTTCTTTACATCTCCACTGCTGGGTTTAATCTTCACACTAAACCTGGGTGAAAGAGTTGGCTGCAGAAGACAACGTGAATATGAACATCGCTTAAGACACCTTTTTTTCCCAGCATTTTGCATGCAATTGGAGCTAGAAAATATTTTTTGCATTAAACCACTTCTTCTATGGTTTTCTTTTATTAGTAGAAAGCTGAAGAATTTTAGATTATGCTAACATTGGCATGCAGAGGAGATGAGGAGGGGGAAATTACAGAGGATTCTGGGCTATTTTTAAGAGCTGTTTAAGCCTGTTTTCCTCTCACCCATCTGAATTCATAATACATTAGGAAATGTGTCTTTAATGCATACATTGATCAAGCTGCCTAATTAGAGGAAGCCATTCTTTTTTCCAGTTCTTTTTAAAATGCATGAATGCTTATCCAAGACTGAACCCACTATACTTGAAGGAGAATTTTCTGTCCAAAATAAAACATTTTCCTACTGCATATATCCTGCAATAAAAAAAAGTATTGCAAATTGCTACACTTCAGTCCACAATAAATGTTTATCCTTCTTCCCAGATTAAAAGGAAAAAATTGCCTAAAATATTTTTTATGCTATCGAAACAGAGGATTTTAAAGCATTTGCCCAAATTTAGCCATAATGTTTATCTATAGTGGAATTACGGTAATGCCACATTGGCACAAAGTAAAACACTAAATTTTAAGATTTTTTTGAGAATGTTGACCCCATCATTCATCTAGAAGGACAGCTATTTTCTCAGCCAGTCTTTTTCTTATTAAGTTTTTAATTACTTTTTGTGCCATATAATTTTCTTGTATCAAGTACTTCTTCTTGCCATTCAGATGCCATCAGTACTTGGAAACACTGCTTGCATGTCTGGTTTGCTGAAACGATTTTTGAAAGAGGCAGATGTTGAACTGGTATATATTTTCGACTAACACAGTAACTGGCAAAAAAAAGTGATGTGATAAGACGCTTTCTGTCAGAGTTTTCTCAGTTGTCCATTTCAATGTACAGAATTAAAATGGAGCTCTCTGCTAACACTGAGGTTAGACCTGTCTCCAGAGCACTCATTCTTTGATTTTAAACCAACACTTAAGGAGTGAATAAAAATATATATATACGCACATACATATATATCCAGATAAATAAAATGTTCTTTTTCTGCAGGCCCCAGCTCTGCAGAGTTGGGACAAGGAGCTAAGAATTGTAGCTTGTACTTGAAAATGTAGACTTTGTCTCCAAATGCAGGTGATAGACTTGCATAATGGTGGTTATGGAATTAATACCTCCTCAGTCACAGTCTAACAACTGTGTGTTTGGTTTTTTAAAGAAATGGAAAAACTACAGTGTCAGTCATTTGCATAATTCAGAGACATACTGAATTAAAGAAAATGTTTATTTTGATATGTCAGCAGTAATATTTTATCAGCAAGTTCTGGGTCACTCACAATTGAGAGATTTATAAAATATTCTGAAGTGTAGTAGTATGAACAAATCTATAGCTTTTGTTGCTTTGGGGCACTTGTTTACACATCATATAATGTCTTTGATAGGGAATATTCAATTTTCCTTTTAATCTATTTCTATTCTTCCCTTCTTTTTCTCTCATTTTTTTTTCTCTCTTTTGGAGGGGAAAAAAGCTTAGAAAAAATTAACCTACAGGGTGGATAGTTTTCTTTTTCATAGTACACTGAATTATTTTGCTACCACAATGTAGTTTGTTATATTTAGTAGAGGGGTTCTTTTTAATCATAAATGAACAAACTAGTTCATTTAACTGTTACTGGAATTTTGCACTTTCCCCTTGTGAGTGGTTTTGCTGGCCTTAAAATGCTATTTTGGCTAGTTGAAATCTCATGAGTTATGAGTGTTATTTCCTTACAATTGCACATATTTTCCATATTTCACACAAACCAATTATTTATCACACACTTATACATGTGTTTCAAATTATTTTTAAATTAGTTCTTTCCTATTTTATGCTGTTTTAAATTACTCTCAGTGTTTTGAATCTTAAAATAAATGATCTATTCAGCCCTCACTAATGTTTTTCAAGATTTCATAGAATAGCTGCTGGTTTGTTTACGAAGAACACACTTTCTCACCTAGGCATTATATCCTCTTGCACCAAGGGGTTCCTGGCAGCTGGTTCTCCCTTTCTCACTAGGAATGGTGTAAAGCCTGACCAGTATGATAGAAATTGGGAATACTTGAGGTTCAAGACATTCCTTAAACCATCCTCATCTATTTTTGTTGTGCCAGATGGCATGGGCTGCATAATTCTACATGTCAATCCTGCAAACAGTGGGCATAAGAGAAAGGCGATACGTGAGTGCTCATGTGACACCATAAGGCAGTGTTTAATAGATAACGTATTGAATATATTTTAGTATAATTTAAATGCAATGTTTTATATAATATTTTTATATTGCATATTTAGATGAGATATATAGATATAGTTTTAATATATAGCTATCTCTTCTTCCATTCTAGCAGTTAGATGAAAGGGGGCAGTCAGATATAGGCACAAAATGTCAATCAAGTTCTGGCTTTGTGGCTGGTGCTTTTGTGAGGGCTTTGGCTTTTATAACTGTGGGTGACCAAGACACGGACCCCGACCAGCAGGGAATCTGAATCGTTTATTCAAAAGAAACAAGCTGGTTTTATACACTTTTTCAAGGCACAGTATTTCCTTACATGGTAATTCTCACTACATGACCTATCCCATGTTGCCACATCAGCAACACACTTTCTCAGTGTCCTTCTATGGGGTGGTCACTCGCTGTTCACCATCTGTCAGCTCCTGGCAGGCTCCTCTCTGTAGGGGTCTGCTGCATGACACCTCGTCCCTCAGGGTCCGGTGGAGACAAGCTTCTGTGTGCTGCCATGTGCTCCTTTGTGCTGCCATGTGCTTCTTTGTGCTGCCATGTGCTTCTTTGTGCCATCATGTGCTCCTTTACGCTGCCATGTGCTCCTTTGTGCTGCCATGTGCTTCTTTGTGCTGCCATGTGCTCCTTAACGCTGCCATGTGCTCCTTTGTGCTGCCATGTGCTTCTTTGTGCTGCCATGTGCTTCTTTGTGCCGTCATGTGCTCCTTTATGCTGCCATGTGCTCCTTTGTGCTGCCATGTGCTCCTTTATGCTGCCATGTGCTCCTTTGTGCTGTCATGTGCTCCTTAACGCTGCCATGTGCTCCTTTGTGCTGCCATGTGCTTCTTTGTGCTGCCATGTGCTTCTTTGTGCCGTCATGTGCTCCTTTATGCTGCCATGTGCTCCTTTGTGCTGCCATGTGCTCCTTTATGCTGCCATGTGCTTCTTTGTGCTGCCATGCGCTCCTTTACATTGCCATGTGCTCCTTTACGCTGCCATGTGCTTCTTTGTGCTGCCATGTGCTTCTTTGTGCGGCCATGTGCATCTGCAGGCACGTCCCACAGCCCGCAGCTCAGTTCCATCCCATATCTTCCCACATATAACAATGGTATATACTTTGATTCCTCTAGACTACTAGGGAGGAATGAGATCCACTTGTCTAGAAGAGGCAAGAGAATCTTTGGCAGCAGGCTGGCTGACTTGGCAGGCTTTAAACTGAAGGACTCAGAATGCAGGGTCCAGAAGGGCAATGCTCATGACGTGGCATCCAACTTGTGAATGAGCCTGGCCATCCTGAGCAGCAGCAGATATTCCTTGGCTATCTCCCAAGATGAGAACCAGTGGCCAACAGCCTCAAGGGTGTGTGTGGGTATGGCAGATCTTCTTGCACCCCTCTTGGGAAACTTGCATGCACAATTACTTCTCTGAAATGCCTGCACACAAATGCATGCACCATGGGGAAGACACAGGAAGGATTAGAGATCTGTGTGCATTCACAAGGCCATGATCTTGCAATTGCAGAGAAATGGTGGGATATTTCAGGTGACTTGGATGCTGTCATGGATAGCTATCTCCCTTTTAGGAAAGACAGGCCAGAAAGTGAGGTGGTGGAACTGCTTTTCATGTTAGGGAGCAACTGGAATGTATCTCTGCCTGGGAGGGGATCACAAATTAGCTGAGAGCTTATGAGTAAGAATTAGGAGGCAGGCTAATATGGGTGACATTGTTGTGAGAGCTTGCTACAGGTCAGGAAAATGGTCACCTGGTCAGGAAAAAGAAGTTGATTAGGCTGCCTTCAGACAGCTGAAAGTAGCCTCATGACCAGGGGGCCTGGTTCTCTGGGGGAAATCAACCACTCTGGTATCTCTTGGAAACACAATATGCCTCAGTGCACACAGTCCAGGAGGCTCCTGCAGAGCACTGATGATAACATTTTGACATCTGTGGTGGAGGAGCCAATGAGGAGAGGTGTGCTGCTGGACCTTGTACTAGCAAACAGTGAAGGACCAGCGAGGATTTTGAATGTTTGGGGGCAGTCTTGGCTGCAGTGACCATGAGAAGTTGGAGCTTAGGATCCTGCATGAAGGAAGCAAGGCAGTGAGTAGGATTACAGCCCTTGACTTAGGAGAGCTAACCCTTGAGTTAGGCGAGCTAACTTTTAAGGACCTACTTAGAGGAATCCCTAGATTTAGGGCCCTAGAAGAGAAGGGGGTTGAAGAGAGCTGGTTAATTTTGTGTCTGCCTTCTTACAAGGAGTTGACTTGAGAAGTAAGAGGGGACCTGCTCTCTGGGATGGTTGAGTAAGCTAATTCACAGTGAGCTTTTTTCTCTCAATATTTTCCCAGTACTGTTCTGGGATATAGAGAGAATCTTCAGAAAACAATTTTTTTGCTTCTGAATTTGTTTCCTTTTCTCTATAGTGTTTGGGCAATTACCCAGATTTCCATGTCTTACCAAAAATGATTGCCTGTGGCAAAGTAAATGAATTTCCTAATTGCCTTTCTAAGAGTTGGCCTGAACAATATGCAAATTTTCCATTTTCCCAAGTGTTCTTTTGTCTAGTCCTTGTCAATGTATATTTGAAAATGTCATTGTTCGCTAGTTATATAGGCTTCATCTTGTATGCCTCTTGCTTAACCAAGATCTTTCAAAGAATGACTGAATGTCAATAATTTTTAACCATTTCTAAAGTCATCGTCTCCCTAATTTTCTCAACTACATATTTTTTCCATGTCGTTTTTTTTCCCTCACAAGAGAAAGATTAAATCCTTTTCATTTACTTAACTACTTTGGAATATGAGAACAAACATAGATTAATTTGTATTGCCTCTATTTTCCTTCCCCAAAATTCTTTTTTTTTGTTATGTATTCCTCATACATTTTGCTTAATTCCTTTTTTCCAATTTTGCATTCTGGAAATAAAAATGTTTCATACTATTGACAGATCCTTTCAAAAATGATAAGTATGAACATTTGTTCTTCCTTGCATTCCAAATCTAATTACAAATCTAAATATAAAATTGAATATAAATTATTATGATATTCCATTAAACTATACTTTAAATGAGCTGCTCTGAAAAATGTCAGGGCATCCTAATGAACAAGTCACAGCATAGAGTTACAGAATCACAGAATGTCACAGGGTTGGAATGGACTTTAATCATCATCTAGTCCCAGCCACCTCTGCTGTGGGTGGGGTCACCTTCCACTGGACCAGGTTGCTCAAGACCTTATCCAACCTGGCTTTGTACAGTACCAGGGTTGGGACACCCACAACCTCCTGGGAAACCTGTTCCAGTGTCTAACCACCCTTAATAAAAAATTTCTTCCTAATATCTATCCTGAATTTCCCCATTTTCAATTTGTACCCATTGTTCTTTCTCCTCTTATTGCAATTCTTAACCAAGAGTCCTTCTCTGGCTCCCCTGCAGGCCCCCTTCAGATACTGGAAGGTTGCAATGAGGTCTCCGTGCAACCTTCTCTTCCCCAGGCCGAACAGCTCCAACTTTCTCAGCCTGTCTTGACAGTGGAGATGCTCCAGTCCTCTTACCAACTTCACGGCCCTCCTCTGGACTTGCTTCAACAATTTCATGTCCTTCTTATGATGGGGATACCAGAACTGAATGCAGCACTCCAGGTGGGGTCTCACAGGGGTAGAAGAGGGGAAGAATCACCTCCTTTGTGCCATGCTCCTTTTGATGCAGCCCGGGATTTGACTGGTTTGCTGGGCTGTGAGTGCTCATTGCTGGCTCATGTTGAGTTTTTCATCAACCATCATCCATAACTCCTTCTCCACAGGGCTGCTCTCAATCACTTCTCCATCCAACCCGTAGGTGTGTCTGGGATTGCCATGACCCAGCTGCAGGACCTTGCACTTCGCTTTGTTGAACTACGTGAGGCTTGCATGGGCCCACCTCTCAAGCCTGTCAAGGTCCCTCTGGATGGCCTGCCCTCCCTCCAGCACGTCAATTGCATCAGTTTGGTGCTGCCAGCAAATATGCTGAGGTTGTACTCAACAGTGCACCTGCAGGTTGTAGCTGAAAAATTCTAGTAGTCTGTAGATAGTCCTGCAGCTTGTATCTGAACCGTTCTTTCCTCTTTTCTTCACTAGAGGAAAACGACAGGCCATGTTCATGTACTCATGTCTTAGTTGCATAAAATTCTTATGAAGAAAAAGGATTTAGAGGGGAGTAAGTGCTGAATAAAGATTTAGACATGTGGAAAAAGATTTCTTAATTTTTCCATTTTGTGATTCCTGAGCTGTGTTGCCCTCTATGTCTTAAGAATCCATTTGCTTAATATTAATTTGAATTAAGAGAATTACTCAACATTGATAACCATTCTTATATTCTCTCTTTTTGTTGTACTTCCATAAAGACCTAAAGGAAGATTTAAGATTAATTCTCCACAGATGAATTTAGTTCATCTGTTTTATTAACAAAGTGATTGCTAGCCTCATTCCCTCCACGTATATTTACAATCAAATAACTTCTGTGAGCTATAGTTGTCAAAGAATTTTTTCTCTCCATAACTCTGAGAAATCCATATTCAATGGATGTGTTTTTCCTCATTTCTTTCTCAAATAAAATATATTTCACAACAATGTTCTCCATTACACAATTCTAATTCACTAACATTACACCTATTCCAAATTCAAATTTCTGGCGTCCTATTTGAATTTTACCTACAAATTTTAATGTATGGTATCATATTCCCTTTACAGGAACCACACTTACAGGCATTGGTTAATTTTGTTAGTACTAATAACTAGCTATTGACCATGCCTATTTATCTATACTAATACCTGTAGATAAATTATACCTCTTCTTTGTCCCCAGTTTTGGGGAGGTTTTTCTGCTCCTTTTATAACTCTGATGATATTTACAGACAATAATTCTCCTCTTACTCATTACTTCCTATTTCATAAATAGTTCATTCTCTGTCTTATTTTTAACTTACGTGCCAAGCCATACCAGAAATTGTAAAACAGATTTACTATAAAGCAGTGGATGCACTATAGAAACTTAAGAATAGAGTGACTGCATGAAGAAGATTTGTCTCAGAATAGCTGAAGATAAGAAAAGATATAATGGCAGTTTATACTGCTTATTATATCTGAAAGGGACCTGAGACCAAGAAGGTGAATCACATGCTAACAATAGGGAACTTACCTAGTCTCGCCCTCAAGGTGGCAAACCACCTTATCACTAGAGAAGGAAAAGATCCTAAAGAAAAAAAAATAATAAGGAAAAAATATGAGTAGAATAGCAAAGATATGATCTTGCTTTTGGTATCAGAAGTGGAGTCTATGAGAGTTTCTAAGATGCTGAATTCTCTTTAAAAATCATTAAAAGGTAGACTAACATTGAGCAGGTGGTGAAGGTTATCTGTGTTACATTGACAATGTTTGGAGCAAAGGATCTCAAAAAATTCCCAGGTTACCATGAAATTCTAGCAGCAGTTGAGTTAAAATAAAATATAAAAGAAAAAACCCAACCCTTACCTCTCTGGAAAAACTCAGCACTTAATTACAGTCAGGAGCTGTCTGCCTAAGCTGCCAAAGTGAGAGAGAGAAGGCAAAAGTTTACCATAAATCACTTAAAAGCTGGAGATTATTTTAAAAGCTATATTTTTAAAAAGACCAGAAGAGGGGTTTCTATTAGTGTTGGTCAAACAAACAAAACCACAAAACAAACAAATACAAAAAACCAACAAAAAACAAGAACAGAAAGTTATATATCAGCCTTAGGAAGTTAACACTCAAGGTAAATAGCACAAACCTTTTATTTCAATAAAATATATACACATTATTCACAGAATTGTTTCTGCTAAGATAAATCAATACTGAAATACTGCATTTTTAGAAAACATCAATCAGTTTAGAGATACACAGAATTTTCTTTTTAAAATGAAATATGTAGTTGAAAGATCTAAGCATCAGAAAATGCAGAAATAATTTAAATAATTAAAAAGCAGCCTATCATAAGATGTGCCATATTGGAAGGAAACTGACTGTCCATCAGAAGTGTATATAGATATAAAATATCTCAGGATGCATGACATATATATGACTGTGATGTGTCCATCACAGTGCTCACATGATCTTAGCAAGCTTTACAAGGGATGTTAAGATGAGAAAGGATCATAAGTCATCAATCCTGATTTCCTGCATGATAAAGGGCTTAGCATTTTCAAAGTGCATGCATAATTTAGAAACATATAGACGGTGGGGTTCTCGTTAGATGCCCAACTCCCACTGATTCCACATTTGATAAATGACATTGAGTATCTTAAATCTCCAAGGTCCACATCCTCAAAGGCACTTTGGAAGCTAATTCCCCCTACAATCAAAGAAAATCAAATGCCTAAATGTCTTTGAGGACCTGGTCCTAACCCATTTTTGAAAAATTTGCCCTTTATGTCTCTCTTGATAAAGATAGGTGTAGTTAGATGAGGGGCCATTTTCATTTTCCTTCATAAGGAGGAGATAATGCAGGCACTTGTCTTTAAGCATTCATCCAGGAAGTGGATGACTCGGAATCAGCCCTCTCCTCAGTCTGAGGATATTCTCATTACATCTTCTGCCTCCCAAGAGGATGCCCTAACCAGTACTCTCAGCTAAGCTATATTCTACACTTTTCAGGAGAGGATGCATAATACGCTGGTTTTTACACAGCTGCCCTATTTGAAGAATAGACAATTCAAAATTCACTGGGCCAGAGAGGGAAAAACAAGCAGAAACATGGCACACATTTGCAGAAAGAGAGACAACATGCCTGTGGTCCTTTCTTGAGTTCATGCCTCATCTATACTAGTGATTTATCATGGCAAATATGGCTGTGAATGTGGGAGCAGGACTCCTACCTGCTCCCAGCTATCAGGATAGTACCTTAGCCATTGGGCTGCTTTATAAAAGAGAATTATCACCGGGACTAGCACTAGCATAGTCACAGGGCCTTTCTCCTCTTTTCACATGGGCAGATCCTGCTCTTTCACTCAAAGTTCGAACACCTATTTTCAAGAGGTGGTAACAGCCCATGGATTCCAAGCAGGACATCTGAGCAAGGCTCCTAATTCTTGAGTACAGGCACAAATGAGTTCTTTTAAGAGGATGTTTGTCATTGACATTTTCTACTGTCAGCTATTACTAACTTCAGGTGTCTCCTTGCTAAATTAGCCCAACTTTCTGACTCCCATTCTGAGGAAATGTACCAACAGATACAGACACAGAACCTTGGGCTCCATTGTACAAGACAGTGTGTGGGCATGGCTGGTATTGCACCATAAATATACCTTGTCTCTCAGGAAAAAAGCAAACAACCTACTCAATGTTCTAATTAATAAAAATCTAGATGGGAAACTCCTGTACTGTTATCCTTCTGCTGGAATAGCACTAACATACTCTGTTTAGAAGAATCAACAGTAGGCTTTAGGCAAGACACATAAGAGGGCCACAATAGGCCTGACCCTACAGTTATCCTGTGATTTATAGTCTTCTTACAGCAATGTACTGTATTTGACACTGGCTAAGGGGTTAATCAGTTCTGAGCACTGGCTTGGTAATAGGGTCCTGCCCTCAGGGTCTATTCAATCAATCAGAGTTGTCCAATGCTGTAATGCCTCAGTTCTGTGTGTAGGCAGATGAGTGTGCTGTCATTCAGCATCCTGGAGGTATATAGGCTTTGAGAAGCTTAGTGGAAATTCCACCTACACCAGGGCTGTCAAGCTCACTCCATGGAGAGCACTGACTCTAAGAACTGAGGTGACCATGTTGAGAAAGGGGTCACTAACTTCTCTGAGGGCAGCCTGAAGCCTTGGACCTGCTGAGAATAGGAAGCTACAGCCATTTTGAAGAAGGAAAATGCTTCTTCAAAAGCATCCTCTTTAGAAGGAATTGTTCTTCAGGCCTTGTTGCAAAAGAAATCTTTTATCTTGAGCAATAGGAAGGAAAATTGCTATTAAGTTGAACTCATTTCTTCCCAAAAATACCAAAAGTTTCCTGAAGGCATAAGCTCAGGAGGAAAAGGAATCTGGAGTACTTCTGTAGAGCACATGGGAGACTAAAGAATATATGCATAGGCTTAAAGGGACATTATGTCAGAACCCAGAAGACACTAACTTGGATGTTTCTGTTGTTCTATTGTACAATATGCCATCCAGCTTGTAAAAGATATATCTCAACCTATCAGTTCAGTGCTTATGGGCAACATTTTAAACAGTTCCTAAAACAGCTAGGGCTGGACCATTGAACATAACTAGATTGTGTTGCTTAGCTACATTACCCTCGTGTGCTGTTGCTGCAGAAACTGATATGCATCAAGTTCCCCAGACCAGTGGTCTACCTGGGTTTGCAGATGCCTTTTACCCTGAATTTAAGGGGGATTTGAAGCAATATTAGGTATTTGCAGTGCTGGTGGTCCTGCCATCAGCTACCTCCTCCAGGTGGCCTTTCAGAATAGCTAGTACTCGTAAGATGAGTGCCCCCAAAAGAGACACACACTTATAAAACTTACTGCACTTATAATACAGCACATTCAGACAGTGCTTACGTTGTCCAAAACAGCTTGGCTACTGTGGAGAAGCAAGGTGTTTCAGATGTAGTAGTGAGGGTCAGACCTCCTGCAAAGCACTTTGCTTAAACCTTTTGTTAATAATCATTCACAAGGATATTGGAAGAAAAATAATAGCTCTCTAAAGACAGTGTTCTTTATTTATCCTAATTACAGTTCTGTGTGAGATTACCCAGAAGAAGGTATCAGAGGAAAACTAAAGAAGCTTTCTGCAGTAATAGTACATATGTGTGAGGTCAAGAGTTTTTCAAAAAGATTCTGAAATACTCTCTGAGCAGGGGAGGAGTGGAAATGTGATCCTTCTCTCTGGGTGGTAAATAGGAGTTGTGTGTGTGCGTATGGGGGAAGGGAGGAATAAATGTTTCTGTTTAGACCTCAGCAGAGCTTTCAGCAGCCAGTATTTCAAAATATAAATGGGAACGCATTGGACATAACTACATAAGCTCTGTCTTTTCAGTGACAAAAGATGACATCATTTACTTGGGTCAAAGTAGTGATGATGACAGAAAAGGTAATCTCAATACATTCAACAAGGGTTTTACCATTGGTTTCAATGGAGATAGGTAGAAAATCCATTCTTACTAAAATTGGTACAAAATGTACACATATGTGAAATGTGTATATTTCAGAGATGGATCAATAAAACTTTAAAAATACAGACCTACAGAAACTGCATTTACTTTTGTCCTGAAAAACCTTTAAACAATGTGATTATTATGTAATATCTAAAATATCTCTGCATATGAATTATTAGGCAGAATGCATTTCTTACCTCTTTTTTTCTTTTTTTATTTGCTTGGGTATAGGACTTTTTTTCTTTTGTTGTCAAACAAGATATTTGTATCAATAACATTAATTTATACATATGGAAATAGAGCTGTGGGTGTCCATGGAAACATGATCATTTTTTGTGTTTGGCCTCACAACTTGGCCTCATCTCTAAGAGAAATAAACTGTAATTTGAAGAGGGTAAAAATTTACCTGTGGTTTCCTGCTATATTTCATTTCTGCTGAAACTCCCAAATTACATTTAAAATAGTGTTAGCATGTATTTGGTGGGGGGGGAGGGGGATGTGGGATTTTTTTGTTTTGGTGGCACTGATGTGCCATGGAAATGATTGAAAATGTCACCATGAGGACAGGATCAGCCATTAATTACCTATGATGTGGCATTCAGCAAACCCAAGGAAAGTCTTAGTTGTCTTTAAGTACCTAATTTTGAAAACAGTTACACAGCACAGTTCATTAGACAATACAGGTCAGGACACAAGTTTTTCCTCAGCTACAGCAACCTGGAAATGGTCTATCTTGTCCTCTCTAAGTGTCTGTTTATTTTTACCCCTGCACCTGCATACACTTCCTCTTGGGTTTGTAGAATGTTCATCTCCAACATAAGATATGTTATATACATAACATGTAGGATAAAACACCTCCAAAGGATGTACAGACATAGTTATATACTCCTTTTTAAAATGTTTCTTTGAAATATAAGAATGATCTAACACATCAAGTATAGAAAAAGAAAATTAAAAAAAATTTTTTTTTTCTTTTTTTTTTTCTTTCTTTCTTTCTTTTTTCTTTCTTTCTTTCTATCTTTATTTATTTATTTATTTATTTCTCTCTTTCTCTCTTTCTTTCTTTCTGACAAAATATTTTTATATTATTGGTGAATTTTTCAATGTTTTTGGGTTTTTTCAAAAGCTGGTCACTCTATTTACCACTGGATGACAGGTGAGCTCAGCTAAACATCCATAACCAGTACAAACTTGTTGGGGACAACAAAGTCACATTAGGTAAGGAAGAAACATTTGGAAACACTTCTATTGTTTTAATATTTTCAAGGCTGGTAGTGTTAAATGTGGCCCATGAAATTCTGAGGTCATTTCAGTGGCTGCTTTCTAATAGAAGAGGTAAGAGAAAAATAGCATTATACCAACACAGTTGCTTCCAGTTCAAGCTCAAGATAATTCATTCTTTGTTGAGAGACAGGAATAACAACGGTTTTTGTGAATCAAATGGCTATTATTATTATTATTAGCATTGAAATATTTAAATCATTCTGTATGAGAAGAAATGAGCTGGGGAAAAAAATCACTAAATCAAAAAAGCACAATTTCTGGACAATGGCATGCAGTTTTTTTTTAATGTTCAGAAATAATCTGCAATATACATGACCAAACAGATAAGTAATGAAGGTAGCATTTTTAACAGGATGCATTTGACATCTTTTTCTTTGACATCAGCATTGTAATCAGCCACCAATGCTGCCATTTCAGCAGACAGTACAAAATTACCAGTCAAGAGAGAACAAAAGGAGGCAGTTGATCTTTTTATAATGCTTTTAAATGTTACAATTCACAAATGAATGCTCATGCAGTGCATCATATAGTACTGCATAGTGCTGTGAAGCTTCATTAACAAATAAAATATTTTTCAGCTAACTGTTCTTGAAGTTAGCATCATGTATAAACTGGCCATGGTCTGATTATGATGACAAGTCCTGGAGAAAAACATCTTCTCTACCTAAATCAGTTTGCTTTTGTTTTGGTTTCCAGTGTAAATAAATATTGTAGATTTAAAGCTGAAATATATGGGGTTTTTTCTGTCACAAAATCTTTCTGTGCAAAAAGTTCTAACAGCTTCTTCTTCACCATGCATCTGGGTATGAGAATATTGTGTGTATGATGCTGGAGCTCAATAAAAAAACATCTATCACCACAACAAACATAACTCTGTAACAAAACCACTATATAAGTACTTAATATTTTGTATCCAAATGTAAATTTTCCAAGATTTTGTTGCTTTAGGTGGGACGATAGTAAATCAAATAGAAACCAGAAAATACTCATGACCCAAGAGTTTCAAAAACAAATTATTTTGAATACTTGATCTTTTATTCATTCTAATTGCTATAATGTAGAGGGAACTAAATTTCAAGTACTGAGAGCTGTCTTCTATACACAGAGTATTTTAATTGCAGCATGTTTCAGTAACACATGATCCATGCAGAAACCATTTCAACAGTTAAGATATTTTAAATATGCTGCTGTCATGGCCTTATTGGTCAGAGACATCACTGATGTCCTGAGTCACCACAGCAGTATAAAAATCTGCTAAGTGAAACTGGACAGCAATTTCATCGAGTGTATTCTGGCCCACAGTTAAAGTGAGAGGCAAAATCCAAAAGGTCTGTGTGAACTTGACCTTGCAAACATTCTTAAATCAAAATCTAGAGATCAGCTTAGTCCTAAATGACACATATCAGCCAGACCTCTGAGAGTTTCTCAAATGCCAGTGAGACCTTCAGCCCTTCTTGCCCTTGTTGCAACACCTTGTGCTTCAGAAAAAGGTAGAAAATGTAAACCCAACAAACCATAATGAATGTCAGAAAGGTGGGAAAAAATCCTTTCTGTCCACTGCTAGTAGACCTGAAATATATGTTACAAAAATGGCATGAAATCCTCCTTCCATTCCTCTTTAAATAAAACTAATTTAACACTCAAAAGTTTCTGAAAGGGAATTTTAGGGAGCCTGCCACACTGTTCACTCTTCACAGGCTGGAGTCTAGATCCTGAGACTGGAGCATGCTAGGTGTCTCCTTTGGGGCTGAGGGCTGCTGAACTGAGCTCCTTGACAGTGAAGTTTACAGCACCAAGCAGCTGATAGGATACTGATACCTGATTTAATGTCAGCTGAAGGAACCTTCAGGCTCTGCTGATGACATTGGCCATGTGTCACTGATTACAGTGGCAGCTCAGACACACCAGTTTAAGTATCTTGTGTGAAGATACTTAAACGTAGCATACTTAACTTTGAGTTTACTTTCATATCTAGCCGGAAAGCTAGAAAGTGGGACTAAAGAAGTAGTGAATTTTTTCCCAAAGAAAATGCACTGTTAATGACAGACATATTTCATAATGCATAAGTGACTTAAAATCACTGAGCTAGGAGTGCAAATTAAGACACTGCAAATAAAACTGACCAAGTAAACATGTGTTCATAAGCAGTATCCATGTGAATAACTCCCAAAAGCACAGCAGAGAAACTGCTCTCTTTCCTTACCAAAAGGTTATGCCAGTCTCTAGCTATAATGCATATAAACTGTATTTCTTGTATCATTTGTCTCTCAGATCTATAGTATATAATGTCTTCTGTTTTCATAATGTCCTGTGCTCTAATAATGCCTTTTAAGTGCTTGGGAAATGGTGACTGAAGCATAGTCTGATAAGGAGGACAGGAAAGTGCATTGGCCGTAAACAGCAGGACACAATCCTGCATCCTGTTACAGACTACCATAGAACGTCTGCTCCATGTCCAACTTTTCCTTAGGAGCACACTAGGTGTTGCTCTTTTTTCTTGAATTTGCAGTTGTCACAGACTGGGACTGACTAATGAAGCTGGCAAACAAGATACCCAACGAGGTATCTTTGGTCCTGCTGCCAAAGAAAACGGGCAAAGAATACATATAAGTAAATGGTTTGCTGGATTTTTTACTGCTTTAAGAGTTACTTATGAACTTTATTGGATTGAGCCTTCACTAAACTTACAATATCAAGTAGAAAAATAAAGCTGCTCACAGCTACTCGAGAAGCTGAACAAGCACAAGTGGAAAAGGCCAAAACTTAAACATCAGCATTTAGGAAGCTAACCATTATTACTTTTAACACTGCTGAAAAATTCTTTCCAGACTTGTATCTGGATTCTTACTCACACAAGAAAAATGATTACATTAACTTTTCTTAATATTGTGGCCTTTGTGTAAATGAAATGCTATGTTAAAATGTCACCTATTTGGAAAAAAATGACTTAGTGTATGTTAGACAATCATATTGACAGAATATTTCCTGCCTGAAATCAAAAAGAAATCTCTGTTCCCATGGGTATTTATAAAGAAACTGGAAGAAAATAAATAGCCAATTGTTAGTTAGGGCATGTGTGGGTGAACTTTTCAATAAGGTTTTTCTTATTTTATTATTTTTAGGTGAACTATTTTCAATGATAAAGTCTCATTTAAGGAGTTGATTGGAAAGAAGAGGTGATTCATTAGTTTATGTATGAGGTTATTTCTAGCTCTTTGAGTAATTTCTTTCTTTTTTTTTTTTTTTAATTTCTTTTCTCTTTCCAGAATTTCCAACACAATTGAATTTTTATTTGTTCAAAAGCTGGAAGAGTGCTAATAAAGTTGAAAACTGGGGCTGTTTACCCTGCAGTAATCCCTGTTTTCCTGCAGAGATTGGATGGCTTCCTCTGAAGTCCAGACAATATTTCCTACCTCTCACTACTACCTAGGTTAGCTGTGTTTCACTTATGAAGGTAACTAAGTTTTCTACTAAATGTTCATATACATCAGGTGTACAAAGCTCTAGAGCCCTCCAGTGGCCTGTCATTCTGCTTCCTGTGTATATCCTCAGGAGTAATTCCACTGATTTTAATGGAGAGATTAATTCAGCCTGCCCAGGCACAACTGTGTGCTGCTGCTGTCATCTAAGCTGGTACCACAAGAAGAAAAGCCAATATGAACCAGAAAAGGACATGGTAAGGCTGTAACTGCTGGAGCTTTGGGATGCTGTGATGGCCCAAATAGTGCTATAGTTACCTGGATGGCAGCACACTTCCTTTTGGAACTGTGCTGGCTGGGGAAGAACAAAACAGGTTCTGTAAATTGTATACAGTTTTATATGTGTAGAGGTTATTGACATAGGGCTTTTCAAGGTTATAAGCTCAGGAGTTCGAATGAGTCTAATTTAAAATACAACAACATTTGAAACAAAAATTGAGAAGGATGTGTTCAGTGAGATTTGAAAATAAAAAAGGAAAAAAAAAGCAGGAGGTTTGGATGAGAATATTATATATACTGCAAGATGCATTTCCTGGTGAACAAGAATAAAACCTTAATTCTGGAATATACTATTCACCAGAGAAGTGGTGGATCCTAATCACCTGCAGACTACATTGTCCAGTTCAAAGCAAAAAAAGTTCACTTTTGAAACATTGCACATCTAGGAAGCAATGCATAAGAAAAGTTGAAGACTATCACCATTTTTGGTCTACCAACCCCTGACCAGACTCCAGACGCACAAAGAAAACTAAAGAGTTGATTCATCTCTCCAAGTCCTTAAAATGTTCCCACGGGACTGTTAGACAACACTGGACAATGGCAAAAACAAACCACTTTCCTGGTCAGAAGCTCTCCTCCAACACACTGCCCATACTCATGGAGTCAAGATGGACAGAGACTTCACTGGAAGTATCAATCTTGCATTATTCAAGTACACACATGTATAGGCATACTCCAGCAGAATTTTTCAATGTACAGTTAAACAAGACCATGCATTCTGCTTTGGCAATAGGAAATTTTGTATGCATATTTATAATATCCATATTCTTACCTGGAAAATAATGGGCTCCATTTGCTGTTGATGTAGGGGTTTAGAGGAATTTGTTTATAAGGAAGCTCAAAAAGCAAAATTGTGGTTAGGATCTATTGATTACTAAAGCTAACTTCTTGCTGTAAGTCTTTGTATTTATACTGTAGGCATATATGCATTTATAACTTGGAGAAATTCCAATCATTTGGACCTCATTTCACTAGTCAGATTCAAGACAGTATCTTTTAGAGGACTAGGAACACAAGACATCAGCATTTCTGATTACAAGGTAAGGGGAATCACTCTCAGGGGAATCATCAGCAGGACATACAGCAGCCCTGCCCATCCTTTTGGACGTGGCGGAGGCAGATAGACTTTTATGGAAACACTCAATATCCTTCATATGCCAAAACCCTCTTGGCTATATTATGACTCTCAAATGAGAAGAAAGGTTTTTCTTTTGCTGTGTGACCACAACATATTTTGGAGGTAGGGCAGTTCACACATCAGCTCTTGTTCACGTATTGTTTATGACATAGAATGGAACACCAGCATTTGGAAAATGTGTGAACCTATATCATAAGAGTGGAAGAGGTGTGCTGAATTGCTGTCGTGAGTTATAGCCAACTGTCATAAAATAGGGTGTTCTTGGTACAGGATGTCCATAATCCAACTGTTGCAAACACAGGAAGAAGATTAAAGAGGAGACAAAGGGGGGTCTTAAGTCATTGAATTGTGTTTTGGACTTCAAACCTTGAAATGCACTGAAAAAAGTAGATTGTCTTACAAGCATCTCACATGAAATAGTAAGATAAAATCAAGGAAGAACCAGGGCAAAGGAGAACAAAAAAATTTAGATACTGGAATTAACTAGAAATTATTTGAGAGGGAAACTGAGTAAAATGAAACACAGGACACAAGACAGGTATGAATAACCTGGTGGACAGTGGTGACCATAGCCTGGGAAACTGTTTTCTTTCAGTCTGTACCACAGATCCCTACATGTAGAAGGTGCAAATAATGAGCAGGAAATGAGAGACTTGGAGCGATGCATTAAGCCAAATAATGAAAATACTTACCTATCACTCTGGAAACATAATTTTAGAATATTTTTCATGATGGTAATCACTCAGCAAAAGGCTTTTGACATAATAATGTTCAGCACTGCAATGCTTAACAGTCATGCACTCAGCATATTCGAAAAATGGAATTCATAAAGCTGAGTCAGAGATCCAACTTTGCCCTACATTGTCTGGAGGAAAAACTAAGTCTGTAGACTGGGATTCAAGGCAGAGAGTATGTGGAACATGAAGATGCATGATCTCACTCAGAGAGTTTCAGTGTGCCTAAAATGCCTTCCCTGCATTCAAACACCTGCTTCATGATCACTGTTCAGATTTCCAGGTTCCAAGGACCTGACATAATTTCCTGCTTTTAGACACCAGTTTGCTCCCAGGGTAGTTTAAATATTTGGCCTTTGACAAAAATGAGAAAAAAGAGACTGTGCAGGAATTGACCCCATATGACCCTTTCTGGCCAAATGCCCAAACAACTATTTACAGGGCAAGGCTCCTACTCTCTGGTCTGATCTCCTTTCCCTTTCTGGTTGTAATGTATCTCAGTGATAATAGGAAGAGAAGCTAAGTCATGGTCAAATCACTCCAGGGACTGTCGGTACAGATGACCTCCTAGAACACAAAAGCTGGATGTGGAAACCTCTTACGGTGAGCAGCTAGATCAAAGAGGTCCTTTGGCAAACAGCTGAATTATTAGGCTCTCATGCAAATGCGGCCAGAAGCATCAACTTCCCCTTGCAACCATGCAGTCAGATATGATCTCAGGGACTCTAATTAGCTGCTCATCTCCAGGGTCTGACATACGCTGCTGCCTAGCAGTGTGTATATCTAAGGGTGTCTCATACACCCCAGGACATAAGAATAAAATTTTCGTAAACTTAAACTCTTCACTCTGGCTAAGAAGTGTTGGGATCGTGTGTTTAAGTGGACCCTGACAGTCTGACTGTACATCTAGTAAAAATATATGTGAACACGTCTATAAGTGCTTTATTCTACCTAGACTGTGGATAACAAAAGTTGCATAGGCAGCCTAAACTGCACTTTTAGCTTTTGACTACTTGTCTCTTCTAGTGCCAAAGAAGAATATAATGTGATGCTTCTGGGCAGTAGGCTAGAGAGCTGAAAATGTAGCAGCATTAATATCAAAGGGCTATAAGAGTAATTTAAAACAGTACCTGTGCAATGAGAATTAATAAAATGAAACAAAGAAATCAAAAGATGAAGTGAAAAAAGCACCCTGAGCATTAGAACTATTGGACTGCTGACTAATTTCCCATGGGAAGTAATAGGTGGTTTTTTTGCATTTTTATATAAAGTCCAGTCAAATGCAAATGTTCTATATCAAATGTTCTGAAATTAAAGAAGAAAATGTAGTACTTTCCCACATATGCATCAAGTTTCTGCTTCAGTGCTTTGAGTAATAACTCAACTCACTTAACTTATTTATAGTGACATAAATCTGTAGGAAACGTATTGACTTAAGAAAATTCAGTACCCTATTTTGCAAGGTGCTGAGACCCTCCTCCCCAGCTCTAAGTTTGTACACATAGATTGGAGAAATACAGAAGGTTTTCTGTTCTTCGCTGCACTTAGCATTACAGTTCAAAGGTGATTCGGTGCACAATTGTGTAGTACTGAAATTTATTTCTTCGCTCAGTGAAAGCAAAAATCACATGGAAATACTACAAATGAAACCCAAGTCAAAACCATTTCTCTATTTGAGACATGAGTTAATTATCAGATACCATGTTTTCTACAGTTTTCTGCAAATAAGAAAAAGTTGCTAGGTAAATAAGCTCAAAAACAGAAGAGAATTAGTGAAATTCAGGGCTATACATAAGGAGTTTGAGAAAGTTCCAGAATTTTCCAATGAAAATTGTAGAACTCTCCACCAAATATCAACTTCTTTCAGATTAGTTCTTCCAAGGAAGATATTGATCAGTAACCATTCCTGTTGTGGTTAAATATTAACAACATTTTGGAGTTGATTATGGATCTCATGAGAGTCAAATCTCAGCTGAAAAGTATATTTTCTGTGCATCCACGGATTATCTGAATTCAAATATTTTTCCACTAACGCAATATTTTAGTGTTCAGGAAAACAAAGAAATTGTTGATTCTTCTCCATTTTTTTATTTCTTTAAAATAAGTGTTGCGTGTGGTACTCAAAACCTGGGTATAGAAATACAGAAGCTTCTGTTGGACTTCTTTCTTGAGACAGTAGACATTAGAAATCCTCATTGAGGTATATCAAGTCCCAATTAGTGCTGACAGAGCACACTGTCAAATAGGGCCCATTTTGACATTTACCTAGATCTACTGTTTGTGAAGAATGGCAAAATTAGCTTAAAGAAGTCTGTAGATTCTGGAGTTGAAGTAAAAATAGTAAGACCTATAAAAGGAAAGATTTGGTTTGGAATGAAATGGTTTCAAATCTGAATGCTTTCACTCAGTTGACAGTCAAAAAATGACCCAAGACAATTTGTGGTAAGCTAGAAGACATTTGAGAATTTTCAGCCACTTACTTGAATTGTATATTTCATATCTGAAACACTTTTAATTAGAACAAGTATTTGTGGGAAAGAATAGGTTAAATTCTTCTCATGTACATACACTCATGATTAAAGTAATCAAACTGATTTAAATCTCACTCAAAACATTAAAGGTACCAAGTTTTTGAGCACAGTGGCTGTGCTATAAACCCAACATTTTAGAACCCATCTTTCCAGTCTGCTGATGTGTTTGGGTTTTAAGCAAGCTCTTGAAAGTCAGAGTACTGACATAAGATCTATCTTCCCTACATAATGTATGCACTGGACATAATTTTGTTGTCATTTCACAATTTCATGCAACTATATTGCAAATACATATTTGACAAAAGAAGTCGGGACTTAAAATCAACAGGATATGTAAATCATTTGAAAGTCCCATAACTTTTCTTATTTTACCCTCTATTTTATATTGAAAAGCAGTGAGGGACTGGCTGGCACCATCTCAGAGTACATTGTGGTTTGTTTCCTCAATATGGAAATTTGTGGTTAACTTTGCATTTTGTTTTTTCTTTTCAACATTGTTTCATTGTTCTCTCCCCTTATGCTCAGAAGTATCTTGTTCAAAAAAGAAAAGATACTATTTCCCTGTAGAAATAAACCCAGGCCCACTCATGAAGAGAACTATTCATAATATAGGGTTAGAATTAATCTGCAAAATGCCCATCTGTGTTACAGAAAGCCCTCTGATTCATGAAACTGTACTGAATGCCAGTTCAGCTTTCTGAAAGAGCTAATGTTTTACTGCTACAAAGTTTAGACAAACATTTGCTCCCTCTAAGCATTAGTCCAGATCCTTAGAGGAGTAGTCATAGCATGGCAGCTAATTTAGATATTTACTGTTCTGTTTATCATTTTCCAAAGGTGGCCAATCTAGTCAACGGGAAGAAACAGAGCCCTACAAGGGCTAAATTCAAGTAACTATAGGGCTGTGCATCTTTCTCTTCTTCTTGTTTGAGGAGTAGTTAACGACACTGCTAGGAATGCTTGGAAACTAAAGAGAAGAATCACACTGTTATACTACAATAATATTATTCATTCAAGCTCCTCTGCCTCTTGTCCAAATAAGTGTTTCTTTCATTCCTCTTTTGCCATCATATCAGAAGGAAACTCAGAAAGATTCATGGAGGGCAAGTGCTGTGTCATAAAGTGAAAGGAAGCAGATGGTCACCCATGACCTGAACAGTAACACTGCAAATAAGCAGTCAGGGCTGAACATCTGCACTCTGGTTTCTAAAAGCAATAGGAGAGACAGGGTTCTTTGCTCAGCTTCATCTGACAATTTTTCATAGGTATTACTTTATATTTTTTTCATTTGTAGACTAGGATATTTATTTATAGACTGAAAGGTAAATTTCAGATTTAATTTTACAATTGTGCAACACAACAAAGACCTGAATGCAGTTTTATGCAATATACAATAAAAGGCAGAATTTGGGTCCTCTGTGTGGGTGTATGTGCACTTTTTGAGTCTGTGTATAAATACACATGAAAATCCTCATGTAAACCACAAACCAAACCAGGATTTCAGTTAAAAACAAAAAGCTCACAATGCAAACCAAAGTGTCTTACCCTTGGTCAGTGGTGTATCCCACAGACACTCTTAGTAACACTGTTCTTCCATGAAGACAAGAAGTCTACCAATATAATCAGAATCATCATTACACACCATTCCATTAGTAATTCAGAATTTCTGTGAGTCCTTTGCTTTATATCTCCAGCAAGGAATATGCTCTTCCTCAAAATGTTATTCTGCTGATTGACATATAAATTAACTTACTTGAAAGTAGCAAATAGCCTTAAACAGCAGAAATATATATCACAACCATTACTCATCTCTTAATAACGCATCTTGTCAAAGAGCAAGAAGTTTGGTTCTTTCATTTGGGATTTTTGTTGGGTGGGTTTGGGGTTTTTTTTTGGTAAACAAAACAAAAAAAAATTAAGAATGAAAATAATTAACTAACTTACAACAGAACCTGTCAAAATATTAATCAGTAATTGTTTCTAATTCATTGGTCTCATTTTCAACTTTGTACTCTATAGTGTAGCTATATAGAGTACTGTGTACTCTCTAGTTATCAATGGTTCATTGTCAAAAAAGAAGAACACACTGTGTGAGTATCCATGGGAGTCTGCTCCAGATCTGGTATCCATTGACCTGGACAAGAGAATAAAGAGGGTACTTATTTAATGTGCAGATAATTACATTTTCAGATAACAAGATAGGGAGGACAGCCAGGAATTAAAACTCACCTTGAGAAACAGGAGGTAGAGGTCTGGCCTTAAAACCAGTCAATAATAATAGTGTCAGAAAGAATCAGCTTCAGAAACTGTCCCTGATGCTAGAACAACACCTAATCAGAAGTACTATGGAAAATAATACAGATTTTAAGGCTACCATAAGAATACTAAAAGGTCTGGCACTATGAGATTACATACAAAGCAGCTGCCTTGTACTTCATGTAGACTCCAAACAAATATTATGTGTCCATATAGTCATTCTGTATATTGGCTGTTCATCTATGCTTAAAATAAATTTTAAAAAAAGCATTGGGGCCTTGACTGTGTGTAACACATTCAGCATGTGTCAGCAGCATCGCCCTGCTGCAAAAAATTGTAAGCACCATACCAGTAAATCTTAGCTGGTTTCCCTGCACTTGAAGGAAGGTGTGGACCAAGCAGAAACTGGAAGACAATGAGAAGAATCATCAGGTGTCTAGAAATAATACCTTGGAGGAAAGAATGAATACATTTAGTAGTTTACACTGAAGAGAAAGTAAAAGTGAGAGTATGATAACGTGGTCCCAAAAATATCAAAGATCAAAATAATCTGTTTTCTCAGCTTACGGTGGATTGCATTCAAAGGGTAGAAAAGAAGGTTTGGGTTAGGTAAAAAGACAAAAAGCCTGTATGATAGTAGAAGCAAATGAGGCATTGCAAGAGATGAGCTGAGAAATTTGTGGAATTTTCATAACTGGAGGTCTTTAATACTTGTCATGGGTTAGCATAGTTTGAGTTTTTGAGGAAAGACTCCTTCAGCCTCGGAAGTGATTTTTTTGCACAGAGGTGCTTACAGTTTCCTCTAGACCTGACCTAACCAATCAACTGGCTAGTTGGAATATTGACAACTTCTTTAAGCCACTTAAGAAGCTTGGTACGCCTCTGTGATACACATTTAAGAACGAAGAGAGCCCGGGAAAAGCTCTCTTCCTTCCGGCTTTCGGACAGGTAACTGGGGGAGGCCCGGGGCACGGCCCAGCGGGGCCGGGCCCTGCTCGGCCCGGCCGGGCCGGCCAGGAGACCACCCTGGAGCGGCCCTGTTCCCTCTGCGGCCCGGCCAGGCCCCCCCAGCCCTGCTCCGGCCCCAGCCCTGATTCGGGCGGGCCAGGCCCCCTCAGCTGCTCCGGACGGGCCATGCCCCCCCTCACCCACTGCTGCTGCCCGGCAAGGAGAGATAAGCGAATTCCAGCTGCAAGGCCGGGTGAGATTAACTCTTTTAGTGCTGTAAGATTTCTCCAGAACAGATGAAGCTTCCAGACATTCAATCCTCTCCTGAGTCAGAGGAAAAGGACAGATGATGGCACGTGAAATAAACAGCACAGAGACACCAAAGTCAGCAAAGAAGGAGGAGCTGAAACCCTGAGAGAGGAGAAAGAGGAGATGCTTCTCCTGGAAGCTGAAATTCTCTTGTAAGGCTGTGGTGATGGACTATAATATATATCAGTGTTCCCGTTGTAATTTCATGAAGCATGGTGGGGGGAGGCAGAGCGTTCAAAACCGCAACCCATGGGTAGAAGTACCTGTGCTGCATTAAGCAACTACTGACGTAGCTGTGATTTATTGAGAAGTTTTAACAGAGAGAGTTGAAAGTGATGTAGACTCTCTCGCTCCCAGAGGAAGGCCTCTGTGCCTTTTCAGTTGAAGGTGATGAGGACCCTCTTGCTGCCAGAGAAGAAGGGGGCCTCTGTGCCTAGAGATAAAGATGCACCTACAGACAGGTGAAAAGAACTTTTGTTTTGAAGGAGATGAGGACCCTCTCACTACCGGAGAAAGGGAGGACCTCTGTTCCTAGAGATGAATATGCACCCACAGATAGGTGAAAAGAACTTTTGTTTCTGAACAGCTCATCCTTAAAATGGTACCCCATTAGCTAAAGAAATTAACCCTCGAAAGCAGTTGTGGGGAAAGCTGCAAGTTGAGGGAAGGGACTTTCACGGGCAAGGAGAAACCATCCCGGGCGGCTGCCTTGCCGTGACACTGAGCCACAAGAGAACTGTTTAACTGTTTTCGTGTGGAGATGTCTCCATAGCATGAGCAAGAGAGACTCCTCTCCCTAGGTGGACTGAGAAAGTTCTTATAGAGATGGTAAACTGACTCTGGAAAACCTTGAGGGTTGTTTTTCACGTTGTCGGTGGGAGGAGGGGAGAAGGTGGGGGGGAGGGGAAGTGTTCTGAGGGTTTAGTCTAACTTTTTTTTCCTGCCTTTTAGTTCTGTTAATAAACTTCTTTATGCTTTTAAGGTTTAAGTTTTGTGCCTGCTTTGTTTTTCTCCTGGTTCTTATCTCACAAAAGAGAAATAAGTAAATAATGGGCATTTTGAACCAAACCACTACACTAAAATTGGTGTTTCCGCCCGGTTTCCCAAACTGAACCCGCTACAATACTGTATAAACAAGGAACCATCAGGAACAATGTAAGTAAAATTGATTATGTTTGATGAGGCAATCTGACCAAGTACCATAAAGGAATACAGCATAGTGAAACAATCTTTGAATCCCACCGTTCTACATAGGAAACATATTCCAATATGATTGAGACAGTATCTAAAACCAAATTTTTCAAGATATATATTTTTGATCCACAAAAAGTATTTAGACATTTGCAATAATCTTTGTGGCTTTGTTGACCCAACCAGACTGTTGAATTTCAGCTCAATAGTAACTGTAGAGCTAAAACAGACATGTAAACAGCAGAGTAGTCATGTAAATCTTCCATTTTTCCTGCCATGCAGTGGTATTCTCAAAAAATCTAAATAAACTAGGTGGGTAGTTCTCATTTGCAGCCGTAATTAAGATATTGCAGTCAGTGAGCACGCATAGCGTTTTAAGGACTGATTGTCCAGTTTTGTAAGTGAGGCACAAGTCATTAAAACTAAGCTTTCTAAACCTGGTTGTATCTGAGCTCCAGACAAACCCATTTCCCTACCCTGTCTGCACTTCCTATTACAACCAGAGGAGAATGGCTTTAACTGAACAAAACCATATTTTAAAATACTGATGCAAGGATTAAGTATGAAAATACTTTTACCATAATGATAGCACAGCAACAACAGATCATGGAGATTGAACTGAAATATCAGCTGCAATGTGATTTTTTTCTGGTATGCTATCAGAAAATATAGGGTTTTGATTGAAGTGGCTAATAATGCCGGACAGCACCTTCAATACCTCGCTGGGAAATTTGGAAACTCTGCCCCAGGAAGTTAACAAATCCCATGTAACAGCATTTCTGAGGTAGTTGTTCAGGGAGATCTCAGGAGTCTGATGTGAACCACAAGTCTCCAGTCACCTGGAACTTGTACTCATCACCATGACAAATGCTACAAGTTCCTGAACCATAATCCTTCCAGTTAGCTCTCTGTATATTCTCAATAGGAATGAAAATGTATTTTAGTTTGACCTAGCTAATTCTATACTACATCAGAACAAAACTACTACATTTGAATAAAAATAAATTATTTTGATGAAGTATACCAATGAATAGGGACAGCTAAAGTGCTTGTATATTTTTGTGACAAAGGCCAATACAATATGTTAGACAGAGAGATGTGCAAAATTTTACATGATCAGTTCCATCATGTTCATGAGTTTGGAATTTGTATTTTTTAATGAACAAAAATCAGAAAGAGTAGAATATGTGAAGATTCACAAATGCAATTTATCTTACAAACAAACCGCAATCACACCAGACTGAACAAGGTTAGCCGTGGAAGGAAGAAGAAATGGATGACAGCAGGGGAGGATTCATCTGATCAAATGTAGACTCCTACAGTGCAAATCTGATCTAGCCAGCTGGATTATCCTTCTTGCTAGTGGAGAAAAACAAGTACACATAGGGTGTTATTCCTCACATCTTATTTTGGATAGGTCAGATTAATTATGCCCCACAGTGCCTTTGTCTTTCTTAAGACTGTAAATGGAGCCTAGGAAAAGTAGTTCAAATATAGACAGCTAGATTGCAGACTTGCAAAGTGATGTGATATGAATTTCACTCTTAACAACCAACCAGAAGTTATGCAGAAAAAGGGAGCTAAAAACAAAATCCTAGTTAAGCAAGAAACCCATTATTTTCCTGTGAAGTTTTCTGAGGAAACATTTGTCAGGAACATAAACCTACAAAAAGCAAAATATTTTTCCTTAATATTTCCTTAATATAATTCCTTAAAATTATAAGATTTTTAAAAATAAAGTTTTCAAAAAACTATTTCAATTTAATTTTCATTCCTCTTCAGTTTTAAGCATTTATTAAGTTGTCTTTTCCTCTCTTTCTCCAAGTGGCTCCAATGGAGATAAAAAACCTGAAGATTTGGTACTAATGAGAGGCTAAAAGTACAGCTATAGACTCAACTCCATCGTGGTGTGTGTCTTTGTTGACTTCAGTAGAATTCCGCAAAATGAATTTGACCTTGGATGTTTTCAATCAGTGTGTTCCAAATGAGAAAAAATTGTTGTTAGTAAAGACCAAAGAGGGAAATAAATCAAAGACACAAAGGGCAGCCAGTCGTCCAATTCTCTCTGATGCTCAGTGGGAATTGGGTGCTTAACAGCCCTTAGTATCCTTGAAAATCTCCTCTTGGGATTTGAAAATGAAAAGAGAAATGGGTGATCTTTTTTACCTTCCAAAAATTACTCAGTGAGAAGTTGGGTCTTTCTGTTGTTTTGGGGTAGAGAAATGAAAGAGAGGCAGAAAGACTGAATAATTTTTTATAAATAAAATTTTACCATAGTGAAGCACTCCAGTAAGAAAGTGGGGGGAAGGGATGTCATTTGTTTGTTTCAGTTTTCAAAATGTTTGTTTGAATCAGTTTGTTTTCCTTTGTGAAAAGGCAAGGTAATAAAAAAATCCATGTCTAGATCAAAATAGTTGCTGTTCTGAAGGCAACATGTAAGGTTCCTGCAAGAATGACAGTCATAGCTCTTAAAAAAATACAAGCATGAGAAGCACATACTTTTGCAAGATTACATAGGTATTAATTAACTCAAAGAGCTGATCAGTCTGGAGAGCTGTGTCTCTCCCTTCTCATACATACATTAGATTCTCCGTCTCCTTTCATCAACCAAATTGAAATTAAAACAACAAATGTATATAATTTTCCTTTGCACATGGCGTGGGAGGTAGGAGAGAAGTCATTAATATATATAGACAAAGTTTAAGATTAAAACATGTATCTCATCCCAGTTGTGAGGATAAGTCAGGGTTGAAATGAATTCAGGTCTCTGGACCACTTTGCCTTAACCCAACCATCCATACGGCAAATTACCTGGAATGATTAGATTGCAGAATTGTACCCATGGGCCCCTTACCCATTAAGCAGGGGGTGCTAGAAATTCTGTCACTGCTTCAACAGAAATGAAAAGGGCAGCTAACATTATACAGGATGTTTCTGTTCTGCAGCAAGTGCCAGGAAGGCAGCAGCTTCTAATCCCTGCTAGGGAGTTCCCCTGTCCTTCCTCTTTTTTACATGCATTTGATTGAAAGCTTTTTACTCATGCCTTGCACAAAAAGGAAGGTAAACACAGCTGTAGGATTTTAATGGCCTGAAGATAAGTGCACATATTTTTGTTGTTTTGGTATTGCAGGCTGTTGACTGAATTTCAAAGAAAGCAGTAACAACAGAACAGTGAGGGATTGTACTGACTCAGGAGATGCATTAATATTCAGACCATTCTACCAAATATGCTTGGGAATATTGTCAAGTATAATAAATTCACCACAAACTCCTGAACTGCTATACATTGCAGGCTACTACAGGCAGCTGGTGAAATCTAAAGTAACTGACCAAAAGCATGAATACGTGCTTTATAAATGATTCAGGCCTCAAGCTCCCTTAGACTAAGTGAGAATATGCAGCCAGGTATAAAATGAATAGAGGGGCAATGGCCTTTGTTAAAACAATATAAATGAACACAAGCATGACATGGTTATAGCATGTGACTGTACTCAGATATGCTGTACATATCTGATGCCATTACATGTATTAAGTTCATTGTGTGAATGCTGACAAAGAAGAAAAGGAATTATTTAAGGTCTGTGAGTCTATTCTGTTTTAAAGATCATTTAGCTCCATGCAGTCAGGTTATATCTCGCAATGAACATTTGTATTTCTGGGTGGTAGAAAGCTAAACCAGACACCATACAGACATTTGGAGATGCTCTGAGAGCATGTCTANTGGCAACTTTCATGCAAAAAAAAAAAAAAAAAAAAAAAAGCAGCTTCTAGAATAAGCAGCATAGAAGGCTGAAGCAGAACTGAGCCATAATTCTCTACACATATGTGCATATACCTATTGTACCTGAATTGTCTCTCAGTACGAGTGTTTGCTGTACACATCTACTCTTCTCTTACCGATGTGAAACAAAGGATCTTCACTACAATCACTATGCAACTAGAATGATTCTGAATTATTACTTTATCCAGGCTCTTTGCAACTCTGTATCCAAGAAATACCCATTTGCTGAAATTTTCTTCAATTACATGTACAAAAATCTTTTTCACATTAGATTCTCCTTTTCCTATTGGAATTACATTTCAGAAATGCTACTTGACTCCCAAAGATAATAGACCCTTAAACATGCTGGGAAACACCACTACTTTCCTGGGAAGCATCCAGGTCTATGAGAAGTCCTGCAATTGGAGCAAAATGAGATGAAAGCCTAATAGAGGTTGAATTTTACTGCTTTGACCTGATTGTTGTTAATCCTCCAGTTAAACCTCCTAGTCAGAAAGAGCAAAAAAATAATTTATAAAAAGAATAAACAATTGGTGGTTCATTGCACAAGACAAATTATTATAAACTAGATGGGTGACTCTTTTTGAATTACATGGCTCATCAGTGAATTACAATATAGAAAATATTTACACTTTCTAATTTGAGGGAAAGTGTCCTCTCTGGTCACTATGACTTTATATGCTCTCCCATAAAGAGATCACCCGTCCTGAAAAAACTGAATTCAAGACGGTTATTCACTCAGGGATTACCTACAGTTTCACTGACAATATTCCTTGCCTGTACACTTCCACATACTGGTCTGGTAAAATAATATACATACCGAGCAGAGCATTTACCAAAGCAGTAAATAACTGAGTAAAACTCCACTTCAGTTACAGTCCAGCTGGAGTGTTCATTGCCTGTTACAAGTGTTTAATCTGCACACAGGATTATTGCAAATTTGTAAATTAATGGAGAACCACTCATATGAATGACTGATTGGCCATATTTATGCATACACAATCAAAAAATCATGTAGGTTGGAAAGGCACTCTAAGATCAGAGTCCAACCATTAACCCAGCACTGACAAGTCCTCCACTAACCTGTATTCTGAGTGCCACATCTACACACCTTTTAAACACCTCCAGGGATGGTGACTCACTTAATTCCCTGGGCAGCCTGTTCCAATGCTTGTCCACTCTTTCAGTGAAGAAATTTCTCCTAATATCCAATTTATATCTCCCCTGCCACAATTTTAGGCCATTTCCTCACTTAGTACTTGTGAGAAAAGACTGGCCCTGACCTTGCTACAGCCTTCTTTCAGGTAGTTGTAGCAAGTGAGAAGATCCTCTCTGAGCCTCCTTTTCTCCAGGCTAAACACCCCCAGCTCCCTCACATAATTTACTCTCTGGACCCTTCCCCAGCTCCGTTGCCCTCCTCTGGACTCGTTCCAGCACATCAATGTCTTTCTTGTAGTGAGGAGCCCAAAACTTAACACAGGATTTGAGGTGTGGCCTCACCAGTGCTGAGTACAGGGGGACAATCCCTGCCCTCATCCTTCTGGCCAGCATATTGCTGATCCAAGCCAGGATGCCATTGGCCCTCTTGGCCACCTGGGCACACACTGGCTTATGTTCAGCCAGCTATTAACCAGAATCCCCAGCTCCTTTTCTATTGGGTAGCTTAATAAAACCCTTAAATTCAGTGCCTGCATCTCTGCTTGAATCAGATGTCTCTGCGTTCATGCATTCTGCACATACAATTGCACAAAGAAAAAGGTATGAAAAAAGGAGGTTTAAAATGTGATGAGATAAAGCACTTTGAACATAAATCCAGCATTTCAGAACTACATTATTCTACTGGATTTAATTACAGGCAACATTGGAAGGAGTATCTAATTAGCTGAGCACTTGGGGCCTCAAATTTCTCATGATGTTTTCAGGAAAATATTTCACAAATATCTATCGTTTCCTGCATGGGTTGTAAACAGAAGGAAAAAAATCAAAAGCAGAAATTTGAGTGCTTTCAAAAATAATAATCCTTGTATACAATCCTTTCAAGCAATTTGGAATGTGAAAATAAATCCTTATGATGTGAAACTGAAAGTCTTCATGAAAACCTTAACTGCAGTCTTATGGCTGCTTCAGCACAGCACAGAATCAGTACCCAGAAAAAACAAGATGAATCAGCCCCTGATTCTTAGACTGTTTTTGCAGCCCTGGCTCAGTTCTCTAGAATGAGGCAGCTGCATTTACAAGGAATCCTCTCTTTGTCTGGCATATTCTCTTCCCTTCAAATCTTGAATGCTTTGAAACAAGAAATCCATGATCAGATTAATTACACAAAATCAATCAGGTACATTGGTTTTCCAGTGGTGTCATGGTGACATGACAGCAGGAATTCCCAAATTCCACAGACATGAATAATCCAACAGCCTGTGTTCCTAGGGTTATTCTTGATATGGATTTCACCATTAAACTCAGACAAGTGACTGTAATATAAATAGGAAAGCTTGACTGGAAACACAGCAGGCCCTTGGAGAGAAATTGGATTTTGACCCAAATTTTATGTCTGGTACCAATCTATACCGGGCTAAGTCAAATCATGACCTGACATTTGGGCAAATTCCCAGCTGGCTTTTACGGTGACAGTTCTGGCTCACCCTTAATGCTTTCTCTAGCTTTGGAGATACAAGATAGGGGTTGAGGGTTCTAGTTTTCAATAATATTCTCTATTTCAGGCCCAGACAAACAGAACTAAATTTAGTTAGAACTATGCAGAAAAGTCTTTCTCTTCCAAGTATATTCTAACATAAAGAAACATTGGAGATAATATCTTACAGAATTGGATATTATTTAAGTGAAATTCCTTACAGTATACTGTAAAGACATAGCTAGCAGTATTATCTTTGCTAATGAGATAGCTTCCTGAGAGTTTCGTATACACAGGATTAGAAACACCAATTGCATTTATATCAGTGCATGAATGACAAGTAATGACAGTGAAAGAATCTTTAATAAAAATCATGATAACTTCCTCTAGAAAACACTCCTATAACTTTAATTGATTTACAGTATTTTGTTAAAAGATATGTAAATTCTTAGGAACAAACTGAATATGTCTTATTATTCTGAGTTTTAAAGGACCTACAGTTTGCTCTGAAGAGATCTTATGAATCTATGAAAGAGCTTATAAGCAGAATTTTTATTACAGTTTATATATTTGCAAAGATTAAGGTGTACAGTAACTACTTTATTTACCGAGTCTTACAGTAGAGGGGCAAACATAATAATAGCAATTAAAATGGAAAACAGCAGGAACACTGAGCACAGCAGTCTGGTTACAATGGAATTCCTGCTGGTAGGACAACAGGAACAGATCAAACAAGAAGCAGTACTGAAGAGAAAAGGAGCCAGCAAAAATAATGAGCTTTTAAATTATAAACAGAAATGGACAATCATCTCTTTAAACAATGTAAAAAAGGTGAATATAAAATTCAGTTACATGAAATAGGCAGAAAGCCACTATGAATAGAAACACTGTAGACAAGTTATTATAGAATGAGGGTTGTTTGCTGCATGGTTGTCAGTGAAAATGTATTGCTCTTATATTCCTTTCAAAATTAAAATGCTGCATCTGGGGACAGCTGTTGACTGATAAGGAAGGACTGCCTGGATTTCAGTGACATTATTTCTCTGCAACAGCATGTAGAAATTAATTTAGTTAAAGGGAAGACATGAAAATAAAATTGAAATAGAATGGATTTAAAGATGCTTCTTTTCCAAAACCCAGAGTTTATTATTATTATTGTCATTGTTGTTATTATTGTTGTTATTATTATTATTTAGTTTTTATTTCCCTTCAATTTCTATGTTTCTTTCAGATGATTCCCTCCTGTCTGCAAATCCAAACAACTGAGATGTAATGACAGTTGTGAGCATTAGGAAGAGTATTCTATACATGTTTTGATTGAACATTTTTTCCATTCTGTATCCTATTTTTAAAGGCTTTATATTAGTTGAGTGAATATCAGCCAATATAAGATTTGCCTGGAAATGGACCAATAGCCACACCTTTGCTGTCATTTGTGCACAATGCCTAGGGATTTAATGGAATAGAATACCTGCTTTATATAAAAATACTCATTTTAAAACAAAATGAGATCAGGCTTTTTTTTTTTTTTTTTGCCACCTAGAATCAGAAAGAAAACCATAAACAAGCAATTCCCAAATGCTATATTGGATGATGGTTCTCATACATCCATGTTTAGGGATAGTTTTCCTGGAAAAAATTTGCTTTTGTGTTTATCTCACTGCAATTCAGTATCTCTTGCTTGGAAATAATCTTACTTAATATTTCCTAACATTCTGTGGGAATAAAGGTTCGTTCCCAATATTCCCACTGGAAATCTTAATTATAGGTTGCCATGAAAAGTTGAATTATTAAGATACAGTTCTACAACTTTCCAATTTTACTTATACTACAGAAGGTGGTTCTTGTACTACAAAAGATGGTTCTTCCAGATGCAGCAAATGCCTGAAAAAATATCCACAGATCAATAATTTAATATTTAACAGAAGAGACAGAACACTTTTCTCCTGCTCAGGAGTGGAGCTCAAAAACATCACTACTGTGATCCCTAGATCTCCTGATTCTGATGACATTTTATTGCTATGACAGTGTCCTACTCAAACACCAGCGTCTAGACTCATATGACACAGCATTAATAATTTACCCTTTTATTTATAAAGCTCATCCCCTTTTACAAGTCAAGATGCTCTAAGATAACTACTCAAGATGTTCAGTGTATTTTAAATGAGGTCACAATAACTTTTGATAACATGACAAAGAAGGCCTTTGCAAAGCTTTCAAATGGGAAAGAAATTTAAAAAGCATTAAGTTTGCAAAGGGAAGCACTCACTACAGAAGTACCAGATAACCTTAACTCTGCCCTTTCTGTATGTGAGTGCTGTCCTTCTCAATATATAACTACTTATTCTTATTAAAACAAAAGCCTGGTGCTTTCTCACTCAGTGCCAGGGTGTACTGTGCTCAGGGAACACAAGCTGTTCAGTACTCCGTTTGACCCACATAGTCTGCACACAGTCAAAGCCCTTCTCCAGGCACTTCAGCACAATTCAGTGCTCTTGGCCTTGTTGAGTGTCTAGCAGATAGTGGGATGGTCTGGTCATGAGCCTGCTCAAGGTGGTGAGGATCTTTTTATACATTTCACTGCACTCGTGTTTGACCTGAAGGAGGTGGATGTCCTATGGAAGAGCAGAACGTGGTCCTTTAAGCAGCGGTGGTAGCCTGACACACAACAATCGGGCACAGCTGAGGATGGAGTCATTCCATAGTGAAATTTATCTTTCTTGTCGTATAGATTTATGGTGGAAAATAAAGACTCCTCCCTGCCCAACAGAATAAACAAAAAGCAGTTTATTGGTAACTTGCTTTGAAAAGAAAAATGTAGTGATCTGAGCAAAATACATCTTTGTGAAATAACTCCAAGTCTATATGCACAGTCATGTGTGGCATGCAAAGAAAAGGATTTTTCTCAAAACTTTGTATTTTATGCATCTACCTTCATACACACATATTGAGTCTGAACACAGAGAATCTGAAAAAAAAAAAACAGTTTACATGTGCATTATGATGCAGAGAAATAAAAAAAAATATTTTTGTGAAGTTACTGAAAAACAAATCCCGGAGGCACTCTCAATCCAAATCTCAGCTTTCCTATCTACTGCAAAAACATAAGATTTCTTCCCTCTTTTGAAAATTAAGATCTTTTCAATAAAATGTCCTTCCTATTCTCCCCTCTTACTAACTCTTTCTCTCCTTGGGGATAGAAACATACCAGCTTTTCTTGTTACAGTTCCCAGAGTAAAAACGTCTCCCTGGCAGCAACCAGGCAAAAATCTTTTAAGTAATTGACTCATAAAAAAGAGAGAAAAAAGAATCTATGAAACTCTGTGAGATCAATTTGGACTGTTTAAGATAATTCAGAGCTGCCGATCAAGAAGAATAATCCTTGGTTCTTCTCTGTCAGATGTCTGTATCTTCCTTTCTCCTGGAATTTGTATAGATTCATGTGCAAGACTAATAGAAAACTAATGCAGGTGAAAATAAAATTAAGAAAAAAAATAAAACCTGTTTTCATTCAGTTGAAGTCCTGGTCTCACAAACATTACTCACTTGTTTTTGGAGGTTTTTTTAGTATTAAAATCTTATCATACAGAAGAATCTTTTTTAAAGTATAGTTGCTCCCTCACAGTGCCAGTGAGGAGTAGCTGGCCTGACGTTTTTCTTGAGATTAAGACTTCAACAATGTTCATCACAGGAAAACTTCCATCATTGTAGCCAGGAATTTATGTAAGTCAGGAAAGAAGAAAGACTTGAATAACTGTGTCAGCATTTATCTGTGCAAACAGTGAAATTCACAGTTAAACAAAACAGGGGAAAGCTTATTAAAATTCATATTAACTGTGGTACTTTAAAAACCATTTTCAAAAGAGAAGTTAAATGTTATTTAATAATTTGAGATAAATGTTCCAAAGAATTAAGTCTCTCAACATCCAGAAAGTATTTTAAGATAATGCATTAATCACACATAACCAATGAGGGTTTTGGGGCTTTGACCTGTGTTTTTCCAGGGCAGACATAAAGTCAAGTTTTTGCAAAAGTCAATCTGTTACGTAACATGAGGCAGCTAACAGAGCATCATTGGTGCTTATTAAACATCCTGCACACTTATTGTTTCAGAAATCCTACAAGTAACATTAGATCAAAATACAGGTCCGTGAACCAGTGCAAATATTAGCTGTCTAACTAATATATTCTCCAAGCTTTCTTCAACCACTGTCCTTGAGGAAAACTGCAAAACCAGATGGGTTTGCTGCTGCTTTCTTAGACTGTCACTGCACTTCTCTTTTCAAAGCTAATGTTTCACAGCCTTTCTCTAAACTAAAAAGCATCTGACTCAGAAAAATGTTCTTTTCTGTGTAGAGAAAGAAGGCAGGATTGCTTTCCAGCGCACATCTGGGCCTCTCCTGAAAACTCAGGGAACGACTCGTGACTGCAGGAACGAGTGATTCCTTAACCAACTGTGCCACCATGAGGCCAGAGAACCCAAATGCACTAAAATCACACCAGTATCTTTGCTATCAAATGTTTTTAAAATTAAGAGCCTTCATAAGCAAATATATATGTTTTAGAGATTTAAAAATTTAGGAATTCATAAAGCCAACCAGAGAAAACACAATTTTTATTTCAAATTAATTACAAATGGCTTGCCAAAGCATTGGAATTCACACTGACTTTTTTTCTCTGTCCTTTGTATTTACCAGTATGTACAAGAGTTTCAGAAATTACAGAGTGTAAGCGATAAGAATAGTGGTATTGAGAATTATATATGAATTAGGTATGGCTTCATTAACATGAATTTCTTTCCAGTTCTTGCAAATTAAACTTACATACCTTCAGCATCTATTAAATGCATCAACATCATGTGGGGCCCCAGAAATACCTGTGACTATATTAGCAACCTAAGGGACTCAAACAGAAGTTTACAGTAAACATTTAATACATATTGAAAGCATTCATACCATCCAAGCAGTTAATGCACTCTCCCAGAAAATAGGAACTAGAGTCCTCAGCCCCCTTCCTCCACAAAGGGATAAAGATCCACTGTCCAGGAGCATTCCTCTCCCACCATGTAGGGGTATGTAGTGAGGGGAGAGTATGGACTGTGCACAAAGGAATGAAAGGGAAATGGCAGACAAGAAAGAGGGAGAAAGATTGTTTTCATATTGTAATTGGGGCCTGTTTACCAAAAATTTTAGGAAGTGGGGAGCAGAGAGCAGAACCCAGGTCTTCCCCTCCCAGTCAGATGCTCTCAGTACCATGTTATGGATCCATAGGTTCAAGTTCAACAGAAGAGGAGGGATTCTTTCACCCTCAGCTCAATTCCCAGGTGAGCAGGGTAATCGCTTGGTGAACAAAGACTTGAGTAACTTCAACTCAAAAAAAAAAAAAAAAGTAAAACTTGTCAGTGGAACCTTCACCTCTGGGATGAAGGTGTAGATAAGTAGGAAAATGAGAAAGGTAGTACACTGACTCAGGGCTGGCAGTGTGGCTTGTTGGGTTATTTCCCTTCACACTGAATCATCAGGGGAACCAATCTGCCACATCCTTAGAGCCGATCCAGACACTGCATCTGATGTTTTCCCCATCCCCTAATCCCCCAGAATACCTGCAAGAAGTGAGGTGAAAAGAGGTAGAACAAGATTTACCTTACTCCTACTTCAAATCCCATTCTCATTTTTAAAAGCACAGACAGTAAAAAGACAATATAAGGAGTACATTCCACACCTATCACAAGAAGGAATATTCAGTTCAAAACAAAGACAAGGTTACTCACTGTCATTGCCTATGTGCAAGTACCTACTTTAGGGACAGTCATTTTTCAGGTTCCATCCACAATATGGACAAAAAGTCTCAGTTCAAAACCCTGAACAAAGGTAGGAAGTCGCTTTTGAGACACCACAGGATTTCCAAAACACCTGCATGATGATGTCAAACATAACACAAATCTACAGGGAACCTGTAGCTGAATCAAAAGGTCTGCATGGGACCTGCATTTCAGCAGCAGAATCATGCCCTAAATCATGCCCTAAATAATTAATTCTATTGGTATCAAGGACTCATGTAGACAATTACCTATGAAAAACTACATTTCAGTTTTCTAGACCAGAACTAATACCCGTATGTAAGGTTTGAACTGGAATATAAGAAGACCTTGCAACCTGGCAGACCATCTAGACCATCTAGAGAGCCAGACAGAGGTATTTATCCTTTTGAGATGCCTTCAGATGCTTCACTTGGACCTTAGGTGCCTCTCCAGAAGAACTTGGAGCTTCCCACAGGTTCTGTGTCATCACTGCCAGTCCATGCAGATGCCTTGCATCCCCAGTGTGCCTCAGAGAGCAGTGAATACCTTTGTACAGGTGACCAAAGAGGGATTCTAATAAATTTCATTCAACACAGTTGAGATAAATATCTGCTCATGGAAGAAGCAGCTTTTCAGAACAGAGACTGGACTCAAATATAGCCTTCACACGAGATGTAGATATAGCTGAAACATCTCCTTCCCTGAGTGAAGGCTCTAACTCTTACCTGTGGTGTCCAGCCTGGAAGACCTGTGAATCCTTCTTAAAGACTCAAAAAAAATATGACTGGGAATTATGGGCATATATAGAGCAATCTACATAGCTAACTACTTATAAGAGATTTATTTTATGTTGTAGGTCTCACACCTCTAATGCAAGTTATTTAAGCGTTCACTAACAAAAAGAAATTGAATGCAGTGTCCTTAATCTGTCATAAAGAGAGCGAGACCTTCAACTGCTATTCCTTCCTGAGTAAGAAAGCTGGAGGAGACTTAAGCCAAAAGTGTGAATCCTAGCCTAACTGCTGCCTCAGGGAGACACTTGTGTGCTGCTTCTCTGCAAATTCCCGGCTGACTGGGTTAGCTGATCCCTTGCTCAGGGGCAGCACGTTATGAATCCCATCACAGATAACTGATGCCTATTCTGCATTGTAGAAGCAACTTTGGCATCTATGATGGAATGGTAAAAGCTTTGAATGATGATTCTCAATAGAAACCTTTTTTTTGGCCTGTTTTCATTTCTCAAGCAAAAGAAAAAGGTACAAAACTACTTAATTAATTTTTATTTCCTAAATTTTCATATTTCTTAGTAATAAAGTGACAAAGAAAAGAATCTTTAATTTTAACATCATTGTAATGTATCCATTTAATTTAATAAGCTGAAGTACACACTAATTTGAGGGGTTGTACTGGGAAACACATAAGGTTTTTTTATAGGGAAGGGTAGCATTTTAAATCATGTTCAAAGAAGTTGCTCATTTTATTAATTTTATTTTTCATGCAATGTTTTATAACTAAAACCCAGCATATTCACACACAAGGTGTCTGTTTGGAGCTCTGCTTTAAAGACAAGAGTCAGTATCTTCAAATTTGTCAACTTCTGCTCACTCAGATGGGCACCTGCTTTCCTCATTCTCTGCTGCCTCATGTTTTTGCAGCCCTTGCACCTGGGTTGGGGCAACCCCTGGTATCAACACAGGCTGTTGGGTGAACAAATCAAGAGCTGCCCTGATAAGGAGGACTCAGGGGTGCTGGTGGGTGAGAGGCTGGACATGAGTGAGCAACGAGCACTCACAGCCCAGAAAGCCCAAACATGTCCAGGGCTGCATCCAAAGCAGCGTGGCCAGCGGGGTGAGGGAGGGGATTCTGCCCCTCTGCTCTGCCCTGGTGACACCCCACCTGCAGTGCTGAATCCAGCTCTGGGGTCCCAGCACAGGAAGGACATGGACCTCCTGGAGTGAGTCCGGATGAGGGACACCAAGATGATTAGCAGGACCCTTCCCATGAGGAAAGGCTGAGACCAAAGCCTGAAAGCCTGGAAAAGAGAAGGCTTCAGGGTGACCTAAATGTGGCCTTCCAGTACCTGAAGGGAGCCTACAAGAAAGACAGAGAGGGACTTGTAGTGACAGGAAGCGGGGGTAATGGCTTTAAACTAAGTGTAAGTTTAGAAATTAGGAAGAAATTCTTTAGTGTGAGGGTGGTGAGGCACTGGAACAGGTTGCCCAGAGAAGTTGTGGATGGCCCATCCTCATGAGTATTCAAGGTCAGGTTGGATGGAGCTCTGAGCAACCTGATCTAGGGAAAGGTTCTTCTTTTTTTACTACACAACTAAAAACAGGACTCAAAAATAGGCTTTTCATTTATAAAAAGTAATGGCTCAAAAGATCTAGTTGGATCTATTTAACTTCTAGTTCTGAACTCCATGTCATAACAAGATTACCAAATACACCACAGCACTATGAAAAGCAATACCTAGATATTCTAATGGAAGAAAAGTAAAGCCAAATCTTATGCTTAGAACTACAGAGAAAACCAAAATTTTTTTCAGAAAAAAAATGGTTGTATGGCATTCATGTGTACGCATTCATGTGTACGCATTCACTCCTTTGGAATTCTATCATAGCTTTTGCCACATACTTTTTTTTCCCCAGTTTATTTCAATATTTCTTAATTCTTCAGATTACCTCAGAAAAGTACCATTACTAAAGATTACTGCCTCATTTTAATACATCATATTACCAGAATTCCTAAATAATACACAGGTAGCCATAGTTTATTTTCCAGTAAGGTGTTTTTTATAACATATTGATCAGCTTTCCTGACTTGAAGAAAATAAGATTGTCAGAATTTGGGAAAGAAGATCAGGAAAATCTATCATATATATTACCACTATGGTCTTCATTTTTCAGTGAAGGGTACTTTTTCTCATGCAGAAGACAGAAACGGATGCAGCATACTGATGCTAGCATTGTGATGTGTACAGAGGTACTTTCCTGCTCTGGTATGTTAGAAGCTTATTAAGGTTTTATAGTCTTTCTTTCCAAGGACATGTCATGAAATAGGCTGTAATTAATTCAGCACGAACATTCAGAAATGAAACAATCCAAAGTCAGGAAATGCAACTAAAAAAAAGGCTAAAAAGCTTTTCTGTTTTCATTTTGATGTCAGCAGAAAGATGTATTAGACCCCAGATTTTTCAGTTTATTTTTGCACTTAGTTTCATGGAATGTAATTGAAATTCTCATGAGAGAAAGGCAAATGCATTTGGCCCAGTGTGTTTTTGAACAGAGTATTGTGAGAAAATGATACAGATACTTAAATGCATCTCCGACTTCTTTATAAAGATATAATTTTCCACATATATCAAATTTCATGCACACTGATTGTCTCTAGACAATTTAGAGAAAGCCAGTTAGATTTAGAATGCTCTATTTTGACTTTGTGTTCCTTTTTAAGATTTGACTTGTTAGAAGACAGGCTTTTTGGGAATCATTACTTCTAAGGCGAGATCATCCTGATTTTTGCAGCCCCTGTGGTCAAGTCTACACAACCAACACTTTACCATTACAGTATTATATTTTTTATAATGATACATGGACAAATGCACAAACACTCCAAAAAAATGAAGCAATAATTAGCCTTATGAAAAACTGTTTTTATCATTGTGCTGAATTCCTCCTATAGGAGCATGCAAATGAATTCATCTCAGCCAAGGCTACTTCAATCATTCTAAGATTCTAAAGACATAAAAACCCCTTTATTTGTTCCCTTCAGTTCAAAAAGGATAAATGCATTTTCTCTGTCTTGTTCTGAAACATCACATTTCTGTCCCAAAACTATCCTTAACATCACCCAGAATGGAGAGCATTTAGCTCTGACTTCAAACCAAGTCATAAATCAAATATTTTATGGCTTGAAAGGTGTAGAAATGAGAATTAACAAGACTTTTTTCAGCTTCCAGAAAGAATACAAAGGTTTACAGTCCAAGTCAATATACAGCTATTAGCATTAATTATTGATGTGATTAATTTTAATGTTACTTCTTATGAAGGGCCGTTTGAGTAATTTTTAGATGTCTATAACCATTACGAATTCCACCTTTTGTCCTTCACACCTATTTATAACTAGACCCTTAGCATTCAAGTAGACTTATCTAAAAGGCACAAAATATTATCTTCAAAAGTTAAAATTAGCTGTAGATCAATTTTCCTGGTTACAATGGTATAAGGTGATCCTAAATCAATTTCCATCTATTTGGGAAGACTGCCCTTTGCATTTTTCAGCTTCTGCTTAATTTCACATGAATCTGGCATGGTCTTTCAGGGACTGAAGATCCAAGTAATGCCTTTGATTAACTAACTAGGAAGATACCGGAGATAACTAAGCACACATCAGTTGCTTTACATTTTCTGCCTGTGTATAAATCTCTTCCCTCTACATTTTAATTTACTTCGAAGCAAGCTTCTAGTCAGTTAAAAAAGCCTCCTCAGACTGACTGTGGGTAGACAGTTTGCAGTCAAACCACTGTGCAGGATTTGCTAACTCAGAATTGTGTTCAAGATATTATAGGCAAACAGAGTCACCCTTCACCTCCCCATGGGAAATGCCCTTTCATCATCTCATGCAACACAACTTCAGGCAGCTTAGGCCTCTAGAAAGTGCCAGGTGCTCTAGATTGACAAGACATGACTGAAGTTCCAGTGGAAAAAATAATTGTTGGAAAAGGAGATAGAAAAAGGAACTACAGTACAAAATTGTTTGTGCCCCAAAACCATTTGTGCCCAAGAAAAATAGGACAGTGATAGCAGATTCAGTAACTGAACAGTATTTGCCTGCTTGGGTTGTTACAAGGAAAACTTCAGTTACTGGAAAATGTTATTTTCACTTGTAACCTGACATTTGAATAGACAGAAAATAAGTATGTATTTCATGCATTATATATCTGGTCAAAATGTTGCTCAGATGTTCTCACTAGAGAAAATTCTTGAATGGTATGGCTGAAGCACTTTGCCTATACATTCCTAATATTACCTCAGATGCATCATTTCTCTAAGTAGGGAATATTTAGTAACATACAGTTCTTATCCTAAACAAGTCCTGACAATAAAATCTTATGACCTTACCTCCCAACCTCACTCCCACACACAAGTAAACAAAATACCTCATTCCAAATGACAAGACGAAAGGCGATTAGAAGTGAAATTGTCCATCAGTATGCATTATTTATATCTCGCCTCACGAGGACACACTGTATCACTACCACAAGCGCTGTTCTCCTGACTTCTCAGCACCAGTGTGAATCCCAGCCCCCCAATGTGCCCCACCAGAATTTTTTGTTCTCTTTGCTATTAACTGTGGATCATGGCTTAATGGTGGGTCGCAGAAAGTCCAAAATGAAGGGATGAAGAAGCCATAGCGGAATACACTTTAAAAGTTTCTCTGTGGTTTTTTGTTCACTTGTTTTTCAGTGTTTCAAATTTGCTTGGACAAAGTGCTATGGTTCTGAAAATGGGACTGAAGTGCTGCTACAGTTAGAAGATTGTTTTCTTTTCAACAGCATAAAGCCTTTGCTTTCTACTTTGTAGAAAAAAAAATCTGGTTGAACAGATTGCAAGATTTTAATGCTGTCCCCTCGTTCTAAATTTCCAGTGACAATCAGTATTTACATTTTTAGAAGACCCATTTCATATTGATATTCACTTATTAATCAGTCCTAGAGGTTTTTTTACAGTTCTTAATATTTTATTCATCATTGATTTTAAAAGGTCTCCATAAATTATATGAAAGGGAACTAAACAGCACAGAAAAAGTCTAAGAAGCCCTGCCTGAGTGAGACACGGCAGCATTTACAGAGAACCTGCCCATTCAGAACTGCATGCCCCTTTGGCAATCTTTGAAACAGAAGCCTAGCTGTCAGACCCTGATTAATGCTTTTACTTAAATCCTCTGATCCTCACCACTAATAAAAATTTGTTTGGAGCAAATAAAGATACAAACATACCACAAGTGGTATTACTCCAACTTTGCCACTTGAGGGCAGTCATTTCGTGTCCTCTAATAAAATGGTAATTTAGCAGCAATTTCCCATGTTGGCACTTAGGCTGTTCTGAGCCGAACTGCCACTGATACATGGAAACTGAAAACAAATACAAACTACCGCTCCTGAATAGCTAATTTGATCTGAAACTCATCTCAGTCAAACTTTGGGAGAGAAAGCTAAGAAGCTGTGGCAAAATCAATCACAGGATAAGTGTTCAAATGAGAATTCAAAAAGGAACGGTTTAAAGGACACTGAGAAAAATTAGACGGTTTCAGTCAACTGGGCCTCAAAGATTTGTCCTGAAGTTTGTAGTGCACTTAAAGGCAAATATAAGTGCCTTATATTACATTTACACTGCAAGCAAATCTTGAAGGATTTGCCCTGAAGCAACTCCAGCATTGTTAGCAGTTGTTGTTGAAAAAAATGAATAGAAGGTGGGTGACATTCCTTAAAAAAAAAAGGAGAAAAGTGAAAAATATGTGGGAGATCTTGAGAGCAGGGCAGAATAAGGAGAGGCCAAATTGTTGTAGATTAGCTATCTCAATTCAGAACTATAAAATACTGACAAATGACAAAGAAATTTGTAAGCTCTTGAAAAGTACAGCGGAAAGGAGCAAGTACCGACCCAGGCTGCCTAGATAAACACCTTGTCAACTTAATTGTCATCTATGGTAAAATACAGGGTCTCATGAAAAAAGAAAGGAGAACTAAGTGTAAAATATCTTGGGTTTTGTTACATCAACAATAGCTCAGAAAGCTTTAGTGGAAAAAAATTGCAAAATCATGGTTTAGCTAAAACCATAGTCTAGAAAACACATGCTTGAAAATATGTACATAAAGAAAAGTTACCAAATAATTTACAATTTCAACAGTAGGACATATTTTGGATCTCCCATTGATTCTGCCACTGCATCCAACAAACACTCCTACTCTGCTCTCATTCAAACTCCCCTCCAGCCACTGTCTCACGGCATTAATTCAACCACATGATTGTCCTGAATTACTCTGCAAGGCCCACACTCTACACTTCTTTTTTCAAAATGTGTTCGCCTTTACTTAGACTCATTCATCCACAGAAAACAACCCTCCTTATAGCCTAGATGCTCTTGCTATCTCTGCATGACACTCCCCACAAATCTTGCATATCTTGATGGAGAGTAGAACAAATGCCATTTGCTATGAACCCATGTTATATAACTTAAATTCTGTATACTTTTACATTGAGACATTCATTTAAATAAAAGGGCTTCTTTGTCTTTTCTATTTTGTCTTTTTTTTTCATTTTCAGTAGAAAGATACATTGTTTTGCAAGGTAGCTGAAGTAATTTTTAAAGCAAACTGAGGTTTTGCAGCAATTAGTGGACTGTACATACTTCATCACACCATGAGTGTGAAACCCTTGTATGCACTGTGTGATAAATGTAAACTACATATGTATCCAGAGAGGATAGTGCTTGGATTCCATCAGTCATTTTCTCCATACTGAAGCTACTGTAAAGGCCCTATTGCCACCTCCTATTGCCAACAAGAAGGCAGCAATAGGAGGTAAATGGATGACAGAGCCTCCTTGATTTCAGTGACAATAACTCTGAGCTTTGATTCTTACTGTAGCTTAAAAAGTGTGAGTTCAGTTCCACTGCTGGAAAAACTACTATTTTGAAAGAAGAGTAGTAATAAATTTTACTGAAATGTTAATACTGTGCTGAAAAGACAGATGTTTCTCTTACTTCAGAGAAACCAGATTCTACAATACGAATCAGACTGTGGTGAAGATGTTCAGTTTTTTATAGTTCTTAAATGACCTTCAGAAAATCTCTTGAAAAACAAAAGAATGCTTGTGACAGTGTGAATGCCATAAGCATTTGAAAGGCTGAGCAGATCTTGATTGAAGGCAGCATGACATTTATTGATACTGCAGATACCTCCTCTTCAAAAGGACTCGGGGATCTTATGAAGCGCGGTTGAGTTGATAGGGTTCATATTGTATTTGGAACTTCCATTTAATATGAAGTAGGGATATTATTAAAAACTGTATTGTGTTTGCAATGGTAGACTATCAAGGTTATCCAGAACACTGGAAGGGAAGGAGGGAGGGAGGGAGGGAGAGAGCATGGAAGAAGAGAGGAATTGTTTCGTTTTCATCTTGTTATCCCACACCAAAATAATTTCATGTGATCTAGCCATAAGACTGAGGGCTATCCGGTTTTAGCAGGACACCAGAAGGCAAACCAACCCAGAAATGGCTGGACATTATGCAGGAAAGACTTCAGCACTGCAATTTTAAAGAATTATTCTTTCTGAGCTGACCAAGTCCTACTGATTCATGTCTCAAAGTGGTTTTAAACACAGTTTGCAATCTTCCTTGAGATGAAGGAGGATGACTGTTTAACATAGGAATAGACCTTCTGAAAGCGCTGAAAAGAGGTGGGGAAACATTTTGAACACAGATAGTCAGCCTGACCATACAGTCTACATTGTTTAAATACTCTGGAATTCATCCACAGCAATGGTGCAATTAACTACTGTTGCAAGAAAAGTGATTTTAAAGTGTTTATATAGTACTGAGAATAATATAGTTTATATTGCACTATAATTAAGCACCAGCTTAATTATTCTTAAAGACTCTAAATTACAAAACCACATTGCCCCAAAATACATTTTCTCTTCCTTATGAATTTGATTCTCCAATACTTCCTAAAATAAATCTTTTTTGTGCAGAACTAAGGTCCTTTGTAACATGCTAAAATATGTTGCAGGATTAGTTTCATCTACTAAGTGACTAGATTTATTTTGAGAAATATTAAATTATATGCCCCCCAAAGCATTAAATCTCTTTTTTAACTTGAAAACAACCCCAAAATTCAAAGGAATAGTTGAAAATTGTGTTCAAAATTTTGAAGCTAATACTGTTTCCACAGTATTCAAATCATAGAAACACAGAATATACTGAGTTGGAAGGGACCCATCAGGATCATTAAGACCAACTCCTTCCCCTGCACAGGACAGCCTCAAGAGTCACACAGGGTGCCTGAGAGCATTTTCCAAACACTTCATGAACTCTGTCAGGCTTGGTGCTATGACCACTTCCCTGGGGAGCCTGTTCCAGTTCCCAACCACCCTCTGGGTGAAAAACCTTTTCCTAATATCCAACCCAAACATGCCCTGACACAACTTCAGGCCATTCTCTTGGCTCCTGTCACTGGTCAAGAGAGTGAAGAGATTCCCCACATGAGGAAGTTGCAGACTGCAATGAGGTCTCCCCTCAGTCTCCTCCAGGCTGAACAGACCAAGTGACCCCAGCTACTCCTCATATGGCTTCCCCTTAAGGCCCTTCACCATCTTCATTGCCCTCCTTTGGACATTCTCTAATAGTTTAATGTCTTTTTTATATTGTTGTGCCCAAAACTGCCCCTCAGAGCAGAGTGGGACAATTCCCTCCCTTGCCTGGCTGGCGACGCTGTGCCTGATGCACCCCAGGACACCCTTGGCCCTCCTGGCTGCCAGGGCACTGCCGACTCAGATTCAAGTTGCCATCAACCAGGACCCCCAGGTGCCTTTCCACAGTGCTGCTCTCCAGCCTCTCATTCCCCACTCTATACACACAACAAGGGTTGCCCCATCCTAGATGCAGAATCTGGCACTTGCTTTTGTTAAACTTCATAACTTTGGTGATTGTCCATACCTTTAATTTTTCGTGGTCTCTCTGCTGGGCCTCTCTACTCTCAAGTGAGTTGACAGCTCCTTCCAATTTGGTGTTGTCAGCAAACTTAGTATTCCTTCAAGTCCTGCCTCCATGTCATTTATGAAGACATTGAAGAGCACAGGGCTGAGGATGGAGCCCTGTGGAACCCCACTAGTGACAGGCCACCACTCTGATGTCACCCCATTCAATGTAACCCTTTGTGCCCTACCTGTGAGCCAGCTGCTCACATGATGTGTTTATCCAGCTGTGGGCTGGACGTTTTGTTCAGGAAGATACTGTGAGAGACAGTATCAAAAGCTTTGCTGAAGTTCAAAATATTACACCTACTGGCTTTCCTTTATCGGCTGTAGAAGGAAATTCAACAAGCAGGACTTTCCTCTCACGGAATTGTGCTGGCTGTGACTAGTGACTGTGTTGTCCTTCAGGAGTTTTTCAACATCTCCCAGAATAATCTTTTCCATGATTTTACCAGGCACTGAAGTGAGACTGACAGGCCTGTAGTTTCTGGGGTCCTCTTTCTTGGCCTTCTTGAAAATCAGAATGTTAGCCAGCTTCCAGTATTGATAAAGGGCTGTTTTATCACCTTTCTAATTTTCACCATGACTTTATTTGCAGTTACTTTTGATGTAAATTATGGTGCTTTTTGACATCAAATACTTAATCACAAATTCTTACTGTATTTGGGTTATTGGCAGCATGTACATTCTTGTGTATCTATTTAGGAGAAACATAGCTAACTGCAAGTCATGTGATAGAAATGTATTACAGTTTTTAGTAAAACAGATATATTAGCATTAATAATTTGAAAGCATTCTTCCCTCTCCAGGAGATTCCAAGAAATCTTGGATGATTGCTTTAGGTTGTTAGCTAATGTAAGTCTAAGCTATCTTTGGATGGGATTCAGCAATTCTGAAGTGGAGACATGCGTGGTCTAACATCAAGAAAATGTGGGCAAATTATACATTGCTCAAAGAAATGTGTAGCTTACAGTATCCCAGTAAGACCACATGCCTCTTACAGAAATTCAATCAAAACACAGATTTTAGAAAGAATTCAGAATTTCAGATTGCACTAATAAGGCATAGGGCACAGCTGGCCAAATGCACCAACCACCCAAATATTTATATTTTACCAGCCTTTTTTATTCCTTTATGCCCCTGTTTTCCGCACTTGCTCCTCCCCATATCTCCTAAATCCCTCCCTTTTTCATCTTTGGCTCCTGCTCGGAATCCCATGACTATTGTCTGATCCCAAGATGCTCTTCCTCTGCATCCCATCATGTGTCCCATCACAAGGCAATGACCCCTCTTAGTCTGAAAGGTGATTTGGAGACCTACTCCCAATGAGTCATGATGATGGATTTTATGCCTGGATACTGGGACTGGAGCTCTCTGGGGGCAGCCATCAGCTTTGTGAGATATTACTCTGTCTGCAAATTAATGGAGAATAAAAACAAATATTCACTTCCAGCTAATTGTCCATTTCCTACAGAGCAAAATGCACTGTAAGTCATAAAATGATTCTGCCAATGATGTAATACTACATTTCCTACTTCTTTCTCATCTTCCAAAATTTCAGGATAATGGGAGCTATGTAATTTTGCTAGTTTTAGACACTTAGAAAAGTTATGCCCGTCCCTTTATCTCTACAGCTGAAAGCAGCTTAAAATGTTTTGTTACTTTCCAATATTAAATTTATCCCTAGAGAAGAAACTGCAATTTTTAGTCTCTCTAAAGATGAAGAAGAAGGATTGGAAGAAACTTTCCATGACTGAGAACTATTCCCATTTATTTAATGACATAATGCATTGATGGTTAAGCACCAAAGGAAAGTTGATGGCAAATTATTTTTTCACAAATTTAATACACCTTAAAAAACATATATTTAAACAACAATAACAAAACAAAACAAATTTATTTTAGCAATATACTCTCAAACTTAATATAGCTCAATATAGCTTTCAAACTTAACATTAAGGTGTCAGTAAAAATTAAAACCAAACCCCAAACTCCAGTATGAAGTAACCATTCTACTTCTCACAAAACTACTACAATTATTAAAAGGTTAGAGTCTGACATAAGACATGCTATAGGTTGTTTGCATAAGGAACATTTTAATTGAAAGTCAACAGAGTATGAAAATTTGTAATTTTTTCTATCTTTAAATCAGATTTTCTCAAGTAAACAGTTTTGGGAAGACTGCAGAAGCTTGCTAAATATTAATTCCGTTAAGGTTGAATGTCAAACTGATTTCAACTACTTATTTATATACTAAATATTTTGGGGGGTGATGTTTTGAAATATATTAAAACTGGAAACCATTTAAATAGCAATTTGAGACATGCTGAATTGTATATATAGGAGCAAGAAAAAATAGATTTGAGAGAAAAGGTCTTAATACTCTGGAAAAAATGACAGTTTTTTCCATAATGACCTTTTTAAACATAATCTTCATATTCTTCAATTTTCCTTGTATCTCTGTGCTTTTTTCCCATCTCTCTGGAAGATTCCCTGAGACCCCTGCAAGATCCCAGTAGCTCTGACAGTAATTCCTTACCGTGCAGACACTGGTGTTCAGTGTTCCATGAAGGATAAATTAGTCAATGACACATTGTTTCTGCAATATTGAAAGTTAGCAAAGTTAAGTTATAGACCAGGAATCTGATTTTAAACTTTTTTTTTCTTTTATACCATCATCCACCAGCCCACTTGGTTGTATGTAACAGTGAAGAGAATTTGCACAGAATTATTTATGTTTCACCACAAAAGAATTAATACTTTTCTTGTTAATTAATAAATAGAAGCAATTAATACCATGGCATGCTAGCTTTATCACATTTAAAAATATTTATTTAGTACATTTGTAAGCTAACTACTAAGAATGTTTTAGCATCAATTTTCCATACTAATGAAGTTTGGCTGTATTCTCTATAATTTTCACAAGGTGTATGTTAGAAAATAACACATGAATATTGACAAAGAGAGATAAAACTGAAGTTTATCAACAGGATTACTAAACGTGGTGGAAGATATATAAATGGTGAGTACAGTTTGCAAATATACACATAAATTAATTGACTAGGAATAACTCAAAATTTTGCTGTACTAGTGCTATTGTTTCCATGGTCTCTTCTGAGCTGGAGGATTCTTTTTTGTGTGTGGTATACATATTCTACTGACTCTTGCAGTTGGAGCAATCCTTTGTAGTTACACCACCATATTACAAACATCAGCATTGGATGATCTCATGTTGATTGCTGTGATTTTGGCAACACAACTTTCATGGATTCCAAGTTTGACCTTTGCTGCTTCTTTTTGTTTCTGATTCTCTTTTCTGGTTTGGAATTGGCTTGGGGTTTGTTGTTTTCTTTTTTTTTCATTCTCTCACACCCATGCTAGCCAAGAATTTAACTTTGTTCAGTAAGTTTTCATGTGGGTTGACAAATTTACTTTGCTTGGCAAATTTAAATTACTTTGATAAGAATTAGTTCTTTGTGTTTGGGACCTAGGACAAGTCATAACCTGATCTTTTATAAAATCCCCAGCATTCTTGCATTGCTAGGTCAGCTGTATCTCTATTTTTCTTTTATACAGTCTTTAAAAAGGCTCAATTTATGTATGCCATTCTAGTTTTTCAACTTACTGAAAAAAAAAAGGAAGAAGGAACTAAACCCAAAGTGCATACAACCTGTTTTTCTGTGCTCATAATAGTCATTTCTAGAGGAGTGAACAACTCAGAGTATCACAGAATCACAGAATGGCTGGGATTGAAAGAGAGCTCTGGAGGTCATCTAGTTACACTCCCTGCTAAAGCACAGTCACCTGAAGCAGGATTGCATCCAGGCAGGTTTTAAATAACTCCAGAGAAGACGACCCCACAGTCTCTTTCCTCATTCTCTTTGCTGCTGCCTCTCGTGTTCTCTTACAGGGCAAGTTGGTGTGATGAACGCACCCTTCCTGCAGGGGTGAAGAGCACCATGGCTCAAACACCAGTAACCAGTGGGTCTGGACTGGAACCAGCCCTGCTGGGCAGGCTATGAGTTCTGTGCTGGGCTGCATCTTCTCAGGAACAAAGGAGTCCAGGCCATGTCTCATCAGGAGCCCGAGCTGGGGCTGGACAGAACTAAAACGGCTACAGCCACGCAGCTACACCTACACCAAGCGAGGGGGCTGCCTGTGAGTCAATCACCTTACACTCTAAAAACACGTAGCCCATCCAAGCCCGCTGCGCTCTCCTGCACCATTGCTGGTTGCACAGCAGCCATCTCAAATTTCCATGAACAGGGCTGATAGCATAGGGTTAAAATGTTTTAAAATTGTAATAGCATAGATAGGCTCTGAATAGGCATTGTTTTTGTTAAGTCTTGTGATTCTGTACCTATGTGTACCTACAGCACAGGTAGTGCTGTTACACTGTGTTATAGGTACACAATTATTTAGAAATCACATATTGGCTAATCGATAAAATCACGGGATAATTTTGGGAGAGGGACTTGAAGGGGGCTTACAGAGTATGCCTGAATGATCACAATGAACCAGAAGCTCATGCTCTGTTGATTACAATAGCACAATGGAAAGTTAATGATCAACATATGATTCTATAGTGCTTATGTAAGGAGAGAGTATAAAATGTGTTCACCCCAAACTGATGTCGGAATCAGATTTGGGTTTGTACCCCGGTTCCCAGAGCTCTTCAATAAAAAGCACCTGCATATAATCATTCTGTGATTATGTGTTTCTACGCTAACAGGGCCACTGCTCAAGGTCCCAGCATCTGATACCTATAACAAGGTGAGTAATACTTCACATTACACCTAAAATATACTGTGTGCTAAAGTCATTTACATATGTCCAGCTGTAGCTTAATAATTAGAAGTGTGGTAAGTAGCAATGTTTGACTACTGTCTAAATTGTTGTCTAAATCAATGTCTAATCACCATCTAAACTATAATTTCAATGAGCATTTAAATAATTCTCAATTAATTTAACAATGTGGTTTAATTAACATTAAGCTATTTCTTTATCACCATTTTTTCATTCAATCATCAACTAATTACCATTTGATTATCATTCGATCATTAATAAAAACCTTTTAGTTATCCCCATAATTATGACTTCTCCTGATACTTTATTTGATACTTCATTTTTTCTTTTTTGAACAGATGGATAATGCAGTTTTTCTTACTTTCCTAGATGTCTCAGGGAAAAAAAATCTTTAGCCATAAAATTCATACCCTGCATTACATATATATATGTGTGTGTGCGTGTGTGTGAATTTATAGTGCATGTTGCTCCCAGAGAACAAGGTCTGGTTTTCACAATTATTTTGCTTCTTCTCCTGAGGCTTAGAAACGAAGGTTACCAATAAAATATAGATTCCAATGCATATAAAAGCTTCAGAATATTAAAGCCCTGGATCTGGAGAGTTCCAAGACAGAAAAGGCATCCACTGCAAAAAACATTCATGCAAAGTGTTCAGACAATACATATATTGTAAATCAAACAAGGGAGGAAAGAAACAGAGCTTCCCAGTCCATTCTAGGAGAAAAAACATGCCTTTGTTTTCCCTTGGCATTGTTAGACACAAAGAATGATGAATAAGTGATGAACTTAGCTTTTGTGTGATTAAGTGCACAAGCTGTATTTCTGAATTTTAACAGTCAACTGGACAATTTTCAGTAACCTTTGTAATTAAACAATCATTCTTCCATGATGTTCTTTCACATAATGTAGGTTTGAACAACCACATCCAGCAGCTACCTATTCTAGAACCAGTGAGAGGTCTCAAATGTTGTGCTGCTTCAAATCAACATAATTTTAGAGATCAGACATCAATGAAATTATGCTTATTAAATATGACACGATAAATTAAAGCAAAATAGCCTAAAAAACACTAGTGTTCTGAATCTCTTTATTACATGTTATTGGCGTAATCAAAAGAGGCTAGGACTTCCCTATAAAATCAGAATAAACAGCCTTCTCAAAAGACTATTTGTCCAAATACTAAATAGAGAAATGGAAGAAAAGAAACCTAGCAACAGAAGAGAAATAACTTTGCCAGGGAATGCTCCCTACACAAGTATGCTTTACAATTTTTTCACCTATACAAATACTGCATAACAGTAATTCTTTCAAGACTGTTCTTTTACTTGTTAAGTTTTAGTTTCCTCATCCAAAGTTATTCTGTGACAAAAGAAAAAGACTATAAAGCTCCCTGGTAGCTTGCAGGGAAAAACATCTTCACTTGAAGGGGAAGAATGGCTACACTTAAATAGCTGAAGACATGCTGGTTTTAAGGCCTGTTTTTTACATGCAGGACTAGGACAGAGATTCTTTCACTGTCACCCTCTTACATAAATATTTCCTTCCCTGAGGCTTTATTCAATTTAGAACTGAAATAATGAAAAGTCAATAATGGCCTGACAGGGACAGGCACACATGGATAAATTTTGGCACTGTCATTATTTTCTATTTGGTGAAGCTTTGAGAAAACATTAGGAAAAGCTTTAAATTCTCATGCAGACATCATACCTATCCAGAATGGCAAGCTGAAGCAGACTTTTTAAGCAGATTCCAAACCATGCTCAAATTTTAATGTGCTCCATTTCTCCATTTGTAAAGCAGAAATGAAAGATATCCTCTCTGTCTTCTACCCCTCTGTGAATTATTGATTCAAACTATAAGAAATCTGAGATACACACCTCTACATACACCACATATACACTAATTCCTTTCTAGAGCTGCATGAGGTGAGCACCATGCTACGCTTTTTAGTGATGCCAGCGCTGTCAGCACCAGTTAACTGCTCTCCAGGCTGTAAGGCAGAATTACTCTAGGGCCTAAGCAAGCAGACACAAGCTGTAGACTGCAGAGGGCTTAGGCAAAAGGCAGGGATTTCTATGCTCAGCCAGGGGTTTTCCTCAGTATATCCGTACCCTAATTTTAGGTATACAAGGAATTTTAAGGACAGTCAAAGAAAATAAGTATTGTCTGGAGAGCACTCCAACTTGGACTTGAGCAAAATTCAGATACTGAGAGTTAAGGCAAGGCAGAATCTAGGTGACATGGGTTTAGATGGCATGGGTTTTTATCATTAAGTGTATGTACAACATCCAAAACATTGTGGGGTGCAGACTTCCTTTGAGAACCTTATTGCAGACCAGAGAATGAAATTACTAGTTTTGTTTCTATAGATTCACTAGTCACGTTGTCTACTCACAGTTTTAGACAGTATCTCCCAGTTTGCCCAGCAGAGTTCCTTCTCAATGAAGATGCAGCAATAATGACGAACTTATGAATAAACAAGTTGATAGACAAGTCTATTAACTTTGTCTCTTTTAAGATAAAAACTACTATTAATCAGCTAGCTTAATGAAGATTCTCGTAGCTGCAAAATTAATAAAAGGACATTATCTATGCAAAACTTTCACAGACAACCAGCATCAAACCCTTAAGACACAGAAATGTTGCTGCTGCTGTTTTTAAAAGGATTTTCTTTAATGTCTCATTGCCTAATAATTTTCTTTGACATTTCATAATTAAGTATTGCCAAGCTCGTACTACAAAGATATGTTCCATTTTGGATGTAGTTTTCACTTAGAAAATATTTTCTACAATAATTAAATGGAAGATCATAATCCAAAGTCTCTTAGAGAGATTTGAAATAAAATAACCGGAAAAATTGAGAGTCTATTCCCCATCTAAGGGCAACTTTCAGCTGAAAAGCCCTTCAATATAGAGCAATATATCTACTAAATCCCTGAAAACTCTTATCCTAGAGTAAACTAAAAAATGAACAATATTGATTTATGCACTAACTGTAGTAAGAAACCAAAGGAAGGAAATTTTTAGGTGGGGAAGGAAGGGAAAAGCAAGAAAAAACAAGCTTCTGCTCTGTCCTCCCACCACTCTACCAAAATCTCTGGACCAGGAATACTTCCTACTTCCCACTGATTTTTAACCTGCTGACTGTGGGATCTTTTCCTTTCTTCATTTGTGTGAAACAGCGTCCTTGGTCTCTTCCCACTCCTTTTAGGATGGCCTTCAAAGTAGCTTTCTTAGCTCCTGCCTTTGCCTTCTGAGTTCTGTCCTTACTCTTCTTCTGTTGTCCTTTTAGATTTTATTTCAGCCATGGTCTGTCTTCAAATATTTCTAAAATATGCTTGGAGTTTCTTTTTTCTATTCTGCTATGCAACCAAAAATCTTATTTATGTTCTTACTAATTACCACAATATCCTTTTTTTTGGCTTTGCCACATGCCCTGCCTGTACAAAGTCATAACATTGTTACAACAATGAACTTTCTATCCCATAACTTTGATTGCAGCATGCGTTTCTGTGCATTCCTACATCTGTGGTTTCATATGCAAAGGATGATGAAAATTGTTGTTGCTCATAAAACTGAAGTGAATAAAACTGTAACTTTGGGCATCAGCATCAGAGGTCAGATTAGAAAAAAAAGAAATAGAAGATACATTTGGCCTACAAATTGAAAATTACAAGTCTGTGCTAGTCAGCTACTTATCCGCTTAATTAATCTTTTATTGGCTTAAGATAGCTGGCACACACTGTCCAACAGCACTTCTCAGATGGAGCATGCTCTCCTGCTCCACTGTCACGCAATTTGATACTACCTCTGGAAGATATTGCCTGTGCATCCAAGGCTCATTTCATATAATTTTATCTGTCTGAGTGTTCATATCTCTACAAGTGCAATGAAATTCCACACATTATAAAATGTCAATGTTCCACTGATAGTACAATTTTATTCCCCTGTTTACCACAATAATGACATCTGAGCTCATTAAAACACCTACTACATCTCTTGGTAATCCTTTCTTTGGAGAAAAATGTCCTTGCAGAAGAATTTTGTGACAGTTGTACCTTCCATGCAGTTCTTGCTGAAATTTGTACTACTTTTCCATTTCCATTACATTTTCATCAGTTTTTCCCCCTCATAACACAAAATAATGTCCCACTAACCTACTGTTGAGAAAGTCATCTCCAAAAGAATATTTTTTCTTCTGTTTCATGTCTGACACAGTTTGCTCTAGGAACACAAACAGACTCAAATAAATCCACAATCACAACAGAAGAGTGACTTGAAAGTGGGATTCCTATGGAGGCATCAAGCTTGTGAGTGGGCAGGCACAAGTAGCAGTTACAGAATTTTCCAAAATACACTCAGAAATGAAAGAGAAAAATTAAACCAAAACAAATTATAAGTCAGTTAGCTTTTACACAATTATGTTTTGGAAGAGAATATTCACTAGCATTGATACAGAATCACTAAAGTACTTGGTTTGGGAAATAATTACTTTTTAAGCAGAAAGCCCCAAACCCCCAACCACTTTAATTAAAATCACCAAACAGCTATTGGCACAGCAATTACTAATAATGAATTTGCTTCTTTTTAGTCTGTAGGGAAGAAAAAAAATCACAACATATACACACCTGTACAACAAATAAAAGATTTCTCAGGAAACAGGCAGCTGCCTTAACTGATAAAATATATTCCTAATGATGACCATCAATCAAACTCAATTCCATATGTCCATTTCTGTCCTGACTGCACTAAAGTCAAGAAGATTTACACTTGTACAAGAAAAGGCAGGAGGAGGGACCTAATCAAAAGTTTCAAAAGATGGTACCCAAAGAAACAACTGAGAACTGTAAATGCCTTGAAAACCAGGAGAACTAGATATGTTTAACTGCCACCTACTCACCAACATTTAAAAAACTACAAGCAACCCACAAGCTTCTTTTATTTAGAAAATTAAGATTAGTTACCATCCAAAATTGTTGGGTTTTTTATTTAATTCTGAACTGAAATTTTTTGCCCAAGAATACTAAACAGAAAGGGTTACAGAAAGGGAAATGGGAAGAAAACCTAATATACAGAAGGAAAACAGGCAGTCTTCAGTTTTAGAAATTGCTTTAGATAAAGTTTTAGGGGTGCTGAGACATTATTGAGAAATGAGTTGTGCTAAATTTGGAATTAGGAAAATATGTATTTTCTCTGGTCAGATGGACAGGATTCTCATGTTTCTTGGCTGGTTTTAATTGTTTTGGCAGTGACTAATAATCAAAAATATACAGAAACACTGTGACACATTTTTGTTGTCAAATTTTCTATATCTGCAAAGGCACTGGGTTTTGGCAGGTCTCATGGTCTTTGCTTCTCTCTTCCTTGTCATGCACTGCAAACTTTGGTAGCAATCCTTTTCTTATTTTTCTTTTTTTAAATTAAAGATCTGTGTTGCAAGAGGCTCTCTGCTGCATTGTAAACGAAGAGATGACAATCTTTTGGACAAATCTCTTTTTAAAGGCTTTTACATAACAATAAGCACCTGGACTCACTGACTCATCTTAAATGGGTTCCTCCACTAAAACAAACAGGTGTGAGAGAAGAAATCTGAAATCAGAATTAAAACTTTACAGAATTTAAAATCTGTATTAATGACAGTCAAAGAAATAGGCTGGTGTAAGAAACCTGCAGATGGGAATTAATATGAAAATCCAGCAGGATGCAAAGACAGAGTTAGAAGAGGGCATGAATAACAAATGTCAGGATTCTTCCATTTTTGTTTCTGCACTGTTGACTCATAGTTACGGAAGCAAAAGGAAAAGTACTACATCTCACTTTAATATCATAGAATCATAGAATGGTTTGGGTTGGAATGGACCTTTATGGATCATCTAATGCAAACCCCCTGCCCTTGGCAGGGACAACTTTATACTAGGTCACTAGATATGCATTCACTCAAGTAAACATACTGAAGACCTATGTAGGTGTCAGAATTGTCATGGCAGTATTTTTTTTCTTTAAAAAATAACAGATTTCACATGCTTCTTTGAAAAATGTGAAAAAACAGAGGCTGACAAGTCAAGAATTCAGAAAACATTATGGCTAATGCCAGAATTGAGATTACTTAATGTCTTAATTTCTTCCCGTGTGACGTATGCATTACAGCAACATTATATTGTTATAAGTTATTTTTCCCACTTGGAAGGATGCTTTATATTACAAATCTAGTAATGTATTTTTAAGCATAGAAAATGCTACGATGGGACTATTATTTCTAGCAAGTTTAGAAAACATATAAGCAAGCAATGAAGCTGACAGTGGAAAATGAGAAAACCCAAGCAGGTTTCAATTTAAAGTGTTAAGAAAATCAGACTCCTTTGTAATAAGACAATGCTGGAAGCCCCAAGAGAAAAGAAAGGAGAACACATCTGTTCCTACTGACGTCAAGGGGGCTAAGGGCCAGGTTCTGCCCCTGTGCACACACAACCACCATTACTTTTGCCTGAAGTAACTTGTAACCTAGGGTTCAGCTGAGTCCTGTGCATTGAAGTCAAAACTTTGTAGTATCCTTAAGTGTCATAAATTATTATCAATGAATTTTGCTCATGCCTAACAATGCTGTACAAACTGAATCTTTAACAGTCTCTGCCTTGAAAATTTGAGTATCCCAGTCTAAGAAAACAAACAACTAGCATTAAGAGGAGGATACTGAGAAACACTGGCAGAGGCTGTCTGCATCCAGAATTTGGTTACTCTAAAATATTTACAACCACATCATATTACTTGAAATTTCCTATTGCTGAAGATTAGAAAATAATATACTGAATGTTTTTTAATTCATCTTTTGTTAGCTATTAAGTGATCAACCAGAATTTACTTAACTAATTATTCCCTTCCAAAAGCATTGGAAATGATTATAGAAATATATCTCTACTTTAAAAATGTTTTCTTGATAATGGTTTCAGTTATATAGAAGTCTATTTGAGTACTGTTGACATTGCAGTTAATCTTGCAATGTTCTTCTTCATCACAGTACTTTTGAGTCACTGTTTGGCATATATATACACATATATATATATGTATATATATACACCTCAACCAATTGAACAAAATGTGTTAATTTACCTAATTTACTTAACAGTTTATAAAGCTATAATGGAAAGAAAGAATAAAGAAAGAAAGGAAGAGTAAGGAAGTGAAATAGTGGTCATGGAAAGACAGCTTAATCTATTTGCTTTTTGAAAATATATGCAGAAACAATACTTGCAATATCAACATTTTTAAATACTGTCTTTTCTCAGTAGAAAGCCTATAGCAATTTTTATTTTGTGCATAATTTTATTTGTAGGACCAGAAATTACTTCTAATAAACAGTTCCAGATGGATCAGCTGGATATCAACTTATTAAGGGGTGTAACCAAGGGTTTTTACGGTGAATTCCTACATTGGATTTCAACATCAGTAAGACTGTTTTGATATCCAGTAGGAATATTACTGTACTCTACTATAATCTACTGTACTCTACTATATTCTCCATGGAAACCATAAAATAATGCTCAGTATCTTAAACTGCACTGCTGTTGACAGGTGACAATTGCTTTTTTCAGTCATTTTTTGAATGTTTATGTAAAATTTTTGCCCACATCTGTTAAAAAAATTGGTAAAAATTCATAAGAACTGTTTATCCATTGTCTTGCTTTCATTTAAATGCAATCTGAGGATATCCAGGAAAACCTTGTTATGAAAGTGTACATTAGTTTACTATTAAAAGGGGAAAAAAAAGCTTATGGCAAACTATGACAAATAAACTGGTTATAACAGAATTATCTACTGCTCTTCAGGAAACTAGCACATTGGCTTGCACTGCAAAGACTCCAAAAGAATCTGAATTTTGGAAGACATGAAAATAACTTACCATAAATAATTGCCACATAAGCAGGTCCATAAGAAGTAGTCTATTTGGAGGGGGTCGGAGAGGGGAAAGTGGGTGGGAGATCAGAGTTCTTTTTTATACTCAGTACAACCAACTTTCCTAGTTTCAGGAGTATAAACTTTAAAGAAGCCTGTGTGCAGTGGTCCTTGGCTCTTCTTATGTTCTTGTACTACTGGCTGTGGTTAATTTTCTTCATAACAGCTGTGTATGAAGCAAAGGTTTGGATTTGTAATCAAAACAGTATTACTAAGACAGGGATGTTTTCATTACTGCTTAGCAGTTCTTACACAGCATCAAGGCCTTTTCTGCTTCTCATACCACCAGCAACCAGGCTGGGGGTGAACAAAGAGTTGGCAGGGGGCACAGCTGGGAGAGCTGACCCCAACTGACCCTGAATAGGGATATTCTATATCCCATGGCACCAGGCTTGGCATATTAAGCTGGAGGAAAAAAATGGAACAAGGGGACATTTAGAGTGGTGGCTTTTGTCTACCTGAGTAACCATTATGTGTGATGGAGACCTGTTTTCCTGGAGACGGCTGAACACCTGCCTGCAGATGGAAAACCTTGAAAGAATTCCATGGTTTGCTTTGCTGGTGTGCGTGACTTTGGCTTTACTGTCTTTATCTAAACCCTCGAGTTGCCTATTACTGTTCCAATTCTCTTCCCCACCCCATTGTGGGAGGTCATGAGCAAGTGGCTGTCTGGCCTAAATCACAACAGTTCTCCATATAACATATGCCTTCATTAGTAAAACATCTTGTTAATCAGATCCACTTCCACCAACCCTCATGGCTAGTACCATTTTTACCAAGCAAACTTGTAAAGAAGCCAAGTCAGCTACAGGAGACTTCATTTTTTTAAGAACTTCCTGAAGGTCCTAATGCTCATGAAAAGTCTTCTATAATTTCTACATAAATATATGCTTACCTACATATATGTGAGCAAGACTGTGATTAAGTATTTCCTAACAGGAGAGCTTCAGAAAGGTCCAGTAAGCTACTAATACTGCTACACAATCTATGGAATAGATTTTTGATGCATTAAATGCCTAGGTCAAATTGAAAGGGCTACTTTGAACATAGACCAAGAACTCAGGAAACACACACACATTCTCTAAGCTACAGAGACACTGAAGTCAAAGCCAGAGGTGATGTATGAAGATATCTTCTCCATTTTCCTGTTACAATTCATAGCTCAGGGTATACTTGCATACTTGCCCTGTTTACACACTTCCTACAAATTATTCTCTGGATGGACTTGATTCTTGCCATTTGTTCTCATTTTTCAAATTAGCTGGCCACACACTGTTTGACCCCTTGATCTAAGTGTTGGCAAGTCACTGGTTAATTGTAAAGAAGAAAGAGCTTTCTTTAAAACTATTTATTAATTGTAGCACTTTCTACTGACAACTGTCGCCACAGCAAACTTGAAGAAGTAAGCAGAGATGCAGCCAGGTCAACAGAATTCCACACCTATACCAGCCACGGTTGGTATTTAGTAAAAATACATTTTCCTCTTTCAAAACTTTACGACACTGCTAGCTCAGAGTCATTCCATAATAATCTAATAATACTTCAGAATTTTTTCTTTTCCTTTGTGATTTCCAGATGACGAGTCTCTAGTGTATAATCAAAATTTTTGGCTTTTTGTTTCCATTAAAACTTTATCCCAGCTCTGTGATTTTTCTCTTTATCTGGTTAGCATGTTATTCCAAACATCCTGTATATTGCCTGTGGGTTTCTATCCAATTTTAATTTGTGTATAGCTACTTACCAAGACCACTTCTGAAAATGCATTAAAAAAATTAAATCCAAAATTACCTTTTGAAATGCTACCGCTAACTTTTCTCTAGGATGCTATCTTCTCTTAACAGGACCACTTTTTGCCATCCTTCATATTCCTAATCTCTTACATATACACCTATCTCTATATTCTGCAGTTTATCAAATGGGTGCCATAGTAAAAACATCCCTGAAATTCAGTGTTGCATGCTATTACCAACTAGGTCATGTAACTTAAAATTCCTAGATCTCTTTTCATTTCATAAATACTGGTACTGTCTGACAATCTCCAGGAATAGGGTACCACCTCTGACTTAAAAAATTTAGATGGAGCTTTACTCCTCTGACTTGAACACGCTCTTGATTTTAATTTCCCTGTGAAAACAGTAACATCCATTTGTATACATTCATTTATTCCTCTTCACTGTTTTTCTTTTGCTTCACCTTTTACTCCAGGTCAGCAATTATCAGGAAAACCAGTATTCAGTTTGAGTAACAGAGCCTTGATTTTTCACCCCTTCCTCACTAAAAAAAAGAGCTCAACTTCTTCATTTCAGGATTTCTTTACATTTTTACAAGTGATGCAACTTTTGCTGTTTATTACTTATTTTAACAATCTAATTTAATTTGAATGTTGGCAAATCTCACCTCACCCTTGCTGTTTCTAACCTCTAAGACACAACTTTCTCCTCCTACTACTTCTGCTATCTTGTTTGAAGTCACTCCCTTTGCAAATAAGCAGTCTTCCTTATACAATGTTCTTCTCACTTACTAATGAAATTTCCAGACTTTCCCCATATTCAGATGTTCAAGACATCTCACTATTTCTTTTTCTTTCTGTTTCTTTTATTTTCCCTACAGCATACTTTTTAAAGCCAAAATGCTTAGATTACAATCAATTTACATTGACATTCAATTTAAACTGATTGAATCCATGATTACTAAATCAAAGACTATATCCTCTGAGTAGAATAGGCTTTTTGAATGTTGCTAAATTATGAATATCTATATGTTTTTTCTGCTAAAATAAAATCCTATAGGTGTCTCACTCATTGCCTTGTTTTTGCAATTATGTATATTGAATAGTAATTAAAACCCTTGGGCCAAGAGCATTTACTTCTCTTGACTCTGGAATTTACTGCTACCAAAGAAATAACAAAAATTAAATAATAATAATTCCTAATTTTGCACAGATCTAGGATTTTCTAGTATGCTAATTATTTAGTGAATTGTATTAGGAGTTGCTGAACCATATAGCCCAATAGAAGAGAGGCTGCCATAGCAACGTTTTCCTAGGCCTAGTCAGTAGCAAGTCTGAACACATATTCCTAACAGGCACACAGAGAAAGTATGTATACACAAATATATATATATGTATACATAAATAAGCACAAGGCAAACCACACAGATCAACATAGACAGAAACACTCAAACACAGATGGCATGAACGGTGAAAACCTGTCCTCCCCTCTGGCGTGGGTCCCTGTAACCTGAGGTGTGACTCTTGCTGCTGGCACTTTCACCCAGGCAGAGACACACATATAGCACAGGGAGACCTCTCACACAGTAAGATTTAGAAACAGAATCTAGTCTAGGAGAGACTGCACTGATCAGGTGCAGGGCATAGCCAGACAAGCAGACTGACCAGCAGTTTGTTTACACAGGACTAGCCCTATTTACCTCCTCATCCCACTATTTTCTCACACTTGCTCATTCCCATATCACCTTGATCCTTTCCCTCCCTTTGGCTCTTCCCCTAAACATCCCGTAAGACTTAATCCCAAAACGCTCTATTATACATCCCATAATGTGTAGCCCTAGGCAGTAACACACACACAGAGCTTTTTTGGTTGACTGCTGCGTGTGTCTCCCACCTCAACAGGAACTGAGGCTTCCCCGGGAGGGGCTGGATATGTTTCTTGTCCGACCTGGCTCCCCCACCTGCCCAAGTGGCCCTAAACTCCTCTGTGCATGTGGAGATGAGCCTTAAATCACCTAACCTAACACAGTCAACTGAGATTAAATATCACTGTAGAGATGCTGCCAGTGCTGCACATTCAGGCCTGCAATTCCAATCAACAGAAGAGGTTCAAGGCAGGGAGTAAACAGGAGCAGCCCAAAATAGAGCAACTGCAGAACTGCACAGGTGAAAAGCCACACCATAACCACTATAAAAATAAACACAATGAATCTACAAAAGGGAATTTAGGTTCAGAGTTTTTGTATCTCATCTGAGAGACTAAGAACTTTACCTTAATGAGATTTCCGTTTGCAGCTTTCCTCTACTACTACAGACAATCTTCCTATCTATACCCAGGCCACTGGAGCAGCTCTTCACGTTTCAGACCTTACCACAATGGAAATCGTCAACATTTACAGCTCGGGTCTACTCCAAAACCTTGCTGAGGCACCACTTGACTACCGGGTCAACTGAGCAGGCGCAGCACCTTGGAAACTCCTGTGTTTGTTTGTTCTGGGAGCTAATCCAGCATGGCTTTTCTTGACCAGACACAACCCTGCCTTGCTATTAAGATATGAAGAGCTCTCAGACTGCAATGATTTGACATGCACCAATGACATGTATTATCAATCCAAACTAGACTGCTTGGTGTTATTCATGCACCAACATAGCTGTGCTTGTCCTGCACATGGGATGGGGCATGGGTTTGTAAACTGTGATAGGAATCCAGCCTTCTTTACGAGCCTGTCGGGCACTCACTATGTGCACAGCACTCTGTAAGTAACAAAAATAGACATGCTGTCTACTGCTGGGTCTCAGAAATATCAGGACGCCCTTGGTAAGGGGGAAGCATGCCCAGGTGACCTTGAGCACAGCACAGTGCCTGTCCTCTGCTCTCCCCTTCCAGGCACAGAGCCGGAGCCACAGCCAGAGGAGCTCTCCTACATCCCAGGGAGCGCTGCATTTTTCAGGGGCACGAGCTGAGGAGCGCTTGAGCGCCCTGAGGCCGGGAGGTGAGAGTGGGAACAGGGAACCCACACACGAGCACGAGGGATTACAGCGGATTTTCCTTCAAATGGCGAGACCCCGGCGCACAGCTCTCCCCGGGGACGCTCTCCCTTGGCTCCGGCCTCGCAGCGCGGCGGGAGCTGCCCTCCCGCGTTCCCCGCCGCTCAGCGCGGTACGGCCGGGCGGGCAGGCGGTGCCGGGCGCAGGGGNAGGATGACTTCATGCCGCCGGAGCGCCGTGAATTTAGGAGCAGCAGCTGCCGCCGCCGCCGGCGGCGGGATGTGGGGGTGAAGTGACAGCGGGAGCTGCCGCCGGCTGAGGGAGAAACAGCGCCGGGCACCCGCCGAGCCCAGGGGCTCTGGGCCGCCACCAGCAGCCGCTGCGGGAGAGAGGGAGGGAGGGAGGAAGATGCGCTGAGCCGGTCGCTGAAAGGTGAGCAGGAGCTGCCGGGCGCGGGGGCGGGCGGCGAACGCTGCGGCGCTGCCCGGCCGGGGGAACGCGGCGCTGCCGCTGCCAGCCCCCGCTTCGGCTCTGCCGGCTGCCCACCCGGGCAGCGTCTGGAGCCGTGCTGGGGCTCGTAGCCTCCTTCTCCTTCCTTCTCCTCCCTTCTGCCGTGGTTCCGTCTAAAAGCGGCAAGGCTGCCCTCTCTGAAGCGCCACAGTGTTGCGTTTTATCTTCCATGGCCAGGATGTGCGGTGGCTCGGTGCCAGCCCCCCGCTCGGCGGCCCGGGCTGCACTCCGTGCCCGAGTCGGGGGCACCCTGTCGGTGGCGTAGCACAGGATGGGGGCGAGAGCGGGAGGGCTGCGACAGGTGCGGGACTGCGCCTCGGGCTGCCCGGGCTCTCCCCAGTGCGATGCGCGTTCCTCAAGTGACGGGGAAGACATCTTAGGGCAGAAGGGCTTCAGGGGAACAGAAGCAGAAAAAGATGTCATCTCTTACACATTCCTGGATTTGGACGTCGCTTCACAGGGAACTAAAGAGTGTAGAAGTTGGAGAACGGCCCTTACACCAAAATGGATTCTGTCGTCTTCTTCGAAGACTTGTGTGGTTTTTTCGTTTTATTAATTTTTATCATCTAGCCCAAGGTTCACAACAAACAAAATAGCAGCAGAATTCAAATGCATTTGTTTGTTAATGGAAGAATTAGTGAGTTGCCGTCCCATCATATCACCTGTAGAAGTGGAAAAAACAAGAATGCATGCATATTGTAGCTTGGCTGTTGACGTTGCACATCGTGGTACATACATAGGTCTTAATATCAAATGAATGGTGCTCTGGAATTGAGAAGAAGGAAAAAAATCTTCCTGACCTATTTCTGTGCCTGATACACTGGTGGGTTTTGTTGGGTTTTTTTGCTGGTTGATTTGTTTTTATGTTTTGTGTAACTTTGTTCTGCTTTAAAAAAGAAAACTTGCCCTAAAGCAGGTATGGCAATACAGGAGGGGAGTGTGCAGAGGCAGCTCATTAGAATAAGCCCTATCTGCGTATGTAATGGTTAGTGGCTCCATGTGGTTTGGAAATGGAAGCAATGACTGTGTCTCTGGGAAGTAAAAAATGGGGAATTAATCTGTTCTTAATGAAAAAGGAAGCAGACTACTGGGAGCTGAAGGTTATTTTGTTCAACGTCTATTTACCTGTGTATTCATCTTCAAGGATCCTGTTTCCCAAGCATTCACAGAGAAGCTCAGACAGTTGAGGGATTCTTGGTTGTGGCTGAAGCCTCTGGTCATGGTGCTAGAGTGACAGAAGTAATACTTAGGGAGGTAACAGAGAGTTGCTTTGTTTGTTGTCATTATTTCTGGGAAGATGTTTAAATACAGTCAGTACTGTTGCTGGGTGTGCAGAAGGCAAGTGACAGCTACACAGACAGAAAATGTGTATAAAAAACAATTGAGGCTTCACAAGGCTGAAACAAAGAGCGAGTGATGAATTGCAGTCAGAAATCAGTTCAACAGACAAATCTTTTCTCTGAAACACAGTCATTAACTATGATCATGTATAGGCTTGTTGCTTTAAGCGTGTCATGGCACATGCAATGTATGTATTTCAAACCAGAAAAAAAAATCTCATTTTGTCAAACCTGTATCTCTCATCTACCATAAATTTTTTTCGTTCCTGTAAAACACTTGGGAGCATTGGTTAGGACATTTCTATTGGTTTTTCCTTTCTAGAATTAAGCATGGCTGACTGTTTCAGAGGTGGCAATGTTTGCAGTGTTCGGCTGATTTCTTCTCTAGTTGCATTTGGTTGGAAAAAGAAACCATGTAGCTGAGTCCAGATGCTTCACATATTAGCCCACCCATTCTATATAAAGTCAATTTCTTCACTGAAGTGAAGAAATCAAGTAATGGCCTCCAGTCAGTTGTTGCAAGCACAGGGTAGTATGAGTACTCACTGTTGACACAATGTTATCACAGCAAATTTAACTCTTTGTGCTTCCTGGCAAACATAGTATTTCAAGACTCTTAGTTAACATTTTTTAAAACAATATGGTAGCAGAGATGAAGTAGTGGTTGACCAAGAACCCCACTGCAAACTTGAATTGCTTTTGTTTTTACCTTGTGTACTCTAAAGGCAAATGGCGTAATGTGCATTTCCATAGAAAAAAAAAGTATATCCAATTATCAATGTGAGTTTAGTTCAATGGTGTAACTGATGTAAATCCACTTCCTACAGATTTCTTTCCCAGAACTCTTCTTGCTCCTTCTGTTACTGTAACTTCCATACTTCTGCCAACCAAAGAAAAGCATCTTTATTGTGGTTAATCTGGGGCAACAGCACCACTGACTGGAAGAACAGCCTAGTTGGCCAGCTGGTTGGTGCCAGACAGACTGGGTAGCAGCTGAGATTTAGTTGTCTTTTCCTCAGAGGTTCTGCTATTTTGGAATGCTTCATCTGGGTTTGTTCTTCAGATTTGTAAGAGCTTAATTATCTCTGAGGTTTCTAGGCTGCCGTCAGCCTTTGAACCAGCAGGTTCATTTACCGAATTTTATTAGTGGGGACCAGATGGGTATGTTTGCAAAAGGCTTGTTTCCTTAGTATAACAAACTGGAAAACCCAGTGACCTTGAATGCACTTGAAGTTGCAGAGGTTTGATTTCACTTGTGGCCCTTTCCAAGGGCTGAGATGAAACATTTCAGTTAAATATATTTTCTATTATTATGAGAATTTTAAAAATTATGTTTCCAAGTGCTGTTTGAACTAACTGAAATGACCATGTATCACAGCAAGCAGGTCATTTTTCACTTACGTTGTTAATAGGCTTTCAGTTGGATTATTTTTTCCAATTTAAGAATTCTATAAAAAAAGGCTTGAGCAGAGTAAAAGGGGACAGATATTACACAATGAATTTAAAACTGCACTTTAGCATGTGCAAACAATCAAGAGTATTTCAACAGTAGTGATACCATTTTTATTCTGAAGAACAAATGCATTCACACTTTCCAAATGCATGTCCTTCATGTGTAATAGCTCATGTTTCTGGGAGAGAAAAAAATGATTTCTGAAAAATAAATGCCAGGCACAAACTGAAACTTTGTCTCCTACTATGCAAATGGATTTCATGTTGGACAATAGAAGATCTTTATGTGAGTGCCCAGTCAACTGCAAAGGTAGCTATCATTAAGGAGAACTCACAGTTTTATCCATTTTTAATATATTAGTGGTGGCAACATGACAGGTATTGATTATCTTTTTATTTTGAGTTTGACTCAGTCAAGTAAGTCAGCACTTCACAACCTGGATAATGAGCCCCTGGGTTTAATATGAAATATGGAGACAGAAATGCAGAGTTCATGGATGCTTCTTGCAAAAGAAAAGCTGATTGAAGCCTTTCCCTTGAAGGGGACTGCGTGTAAACAGCAGCAGAAGCATGAATCTATTTATGTGTATTGCTTTCATGATATGTTGAGAGCTAGCTTTGAGAAAGTCTCTGTATTGTCTACTCTTAGAAAATTACTTTATTAAAACAACATTATAAAAGAAAGGATCTGATTATACAAGAACTGTATGTTTCCAGTATATATCCCAGTCTTAAAATCTAATCATATCAGAAGAGAAAGTAACACAAAATGGACTCTTAAAGGACAGTTGGTGCAAATGTCTCAGCCAAATGCCAGATCAAAAAATTTCTTTTCTTTTTCCTTTAATTCTTATGGTAGAACCAATTAAGATATGACAGTGAGTTTTGTCTTTCCTAACATACTGAAGACACACTGCATTTCTGAGCTGGTCATATTTCTGTGATTGTAAAGTGATTCCAGGGTATCTCTGTTCTTCCCTGGCTGAACCAAGTATAAAATGTGAACTCTGAGGAAGAGCTGCAGTAGAAGAATTTCCATGTCAGCTGGGGTGTAGTTCTCTCTAGCAGAATTTGGTTTGTTTTCTAACCTTTTTTAAAATTAACTTTAAAATTGGCTACATTGCTGTTATTTGCCTTTACAGGACTCATGGGGAATTTAACCTGCCTTATGGCAACTGCCTGGTCTCTGCACAGTTTTGTATCCCTTTCTGCACTCATGTCCCAATGATTCATCAGATGTGATAGGCAAATAGGTCTAATGACAACATACAGTCTTAGTTTCTCTTACTTTGACTGCTTCTTTTTGTCACATTTTTGTTCTAGCAGCTATTCCAAAAGACTCAAAGGTATATCAAAGTTATCTTGGCAGCTGTTAGCTAGCCCATGAAATGTGCTGCAGCTTTAATGAGATCATATAGATCTTAATATATCCATATAATTATATATATTATATAATATATATATTTGCTAACTATTCACTCATTTGCCTTCTGCCTCCTACAGAATTTCCACTTACACATATGGTGAGCACATAACTGTGGTGAAACGATCTCACCACCTGTTGTTTTAAAATAGCATAGATGCTTATTAATGGTCCTTCCATGATACTGTTTATAGTACATGTTAAGCCTCACTTAAAATACTGTGGATCATGTTAGTAAAGGATATTATTACTTCAGCAGCAGCCTTAAATTGATTCCTGTTCAGCATCTTGACTTAACTTGTCGGTCGTTAGTAGGTCGGAGAGAGGTAAACTCCACGGAAGAGTCAAAGCTGTGATGCTCATTGAGTGAGCTGTTGTGGAATCCTTCACAAGGTGTTCTGTGGAAGTGCCTGCTGCCTTTTGGATAACTAGTCAACCCCAAGAGCTGCCAAAATTATGAGCACACAGATTGGCTACACTCATAAGTCTTGCGCTCAGCTGATGTGAATTCCTTCACGCCAAGCTCAACAGCACTTTCACACTTCAAAGCAAGGGAAAGTAAATAAATGCAGAACTTTAACTTTGACCAAAACTGTTGCCTAATATATATGTATCTTTTTGTCATGGAAAAGTCATTTCTAAACTGACTAAATTAAGTTTAGGTGTATAAATATTCCATTAACTCCTGGAGTTTTTTTGTTCAATCTCATGAGTCACTTGGATTCTCAGTTTTGCTTTCAAAGAATTTCTAGAGTTCTGCTTAATATTTCTGGTCTGCAACCCTCTACATTTGTTTTGGAATTTATTTTTTTTTTGTCTAACCCAGTCAAAGTGGAAGTTAAAAATGTATTTCTCCTTTGAAATAATCTATCCACAGGTAGACCAAGAAAAATTGTTGATGTTAAGTGTCAGTTCACTGAGATGTAAATTTGAAAGTGCAGTCAGGATAAACAGATTCAGCTTTCAACCTTCCCAAGGTGCTTGCTTGAGGCACAGAAAGTTCTTGATATCTGTAGGTTGCTAGCAAATTCCAAGAAAACGCTTTTATATACTGAAAAAACATATAACACAAAAAGGAATGAAAGATGTGTCTTACTCAAGTTTAGCAAAAACTCCTCATAACTAGTAGGATGAGTAGCTCTGGATTTTTTGTGATTTTTTTTTTTTAATGAAAAATATATATGAAAACTTTATTTCCTGTGGTACATGACAGATGGCATTGATTGTGTTTAGTACTACTAATAAATTAAAGAAATAGTTGTTCACACTAAACAGTGACTGTCAGATGCCAGTTCCAATTATACAGGATGGGCAAAAACATCTTGTTCAGTAGAAAAACTCTGTGGCATATTACAATGTAGCTCGTAAGAATATAAATCTGCTATTAAAATAAGATTCCAGGCAAAATTCCAGTAAAGGATGCTTAGAGAAGTAATGAATAAATTAGGTGGAATAATCATCTTTTGATACAGTCTCCCATTGTTTGGTGCTCAGCATTGATTAGGAGTTCCGTGGGCATAAAGCAATGTTTGCACTATTCCATTTAATTGCAGGAGGCATCGTGTCCTCACTGCATGTGTTCGGTTGATCTGATTTCTGTTCACAGGCTCCACAGTATCCTTTGGCATGATTCAGAGCATGTGGAGTGTAAGGAAGAAAGTCTCTTTGTTTTCCCTTAAAATTTGTAGCCTAATGGTTTAATTGGGGGCCTTTTTAATTGACATGATGTGAGTAATGTTAAACAATTGTTTCTTTTTCAATTCCTCACAAGTCAAGATTTTCTGTCACACTCTTTTTCCTCAAGAACAGAATTGTCTTCCTGTATGTACTGTTTCTGCACAAATGGACTCTATTTCATATTTGTTTTATTCTTTGACACTATTTTTATACTTCCTGAAAATTTATTTCTGATGTGCAGAATTTAGAAACTCTATTTAGTAGTACAATAATTTCATATTTATGTCCCATTTCTTTCCCATTTTTTTCACTATGCTGATTTTTTCCAATTACTAATTGCATTTCAGTTGGGCTGATCTCCCTATGAGGTTCCTTTTCATTGTAGGATCAATACAATAATATGTTTGCATGACATTAAGGTACTGGTGCCATCAGCAGGAGACATAAAAGTTGATAGGTGGATATCAAAAATGCATTTTAAATGTAGAAAAGAACAAACTGTAGCGTGTAGCATTACAGAGAAATTCAGTCATAAACCCTTCCTTTGTTTTGTGTTACTCTTGTTTTAAAATAGTTGGATGATGGCAGCTTTACTGAGTTGGGCTAATGTTTTTGAGCTCAGACATGGGAAGCAGAAAATAAGTGAATAGGGTTTGTTAATGCATGTAAGAATTGGAGCATGTGAAAATAATTCATACTCTAAAAGGCAGGCATAATGTGAAACACTTTATTTAAAAAAAAAGAAAACAACAAACCACACAAAACCAAAAATAGACTGCAGAATTTTAAGTAACTGTTATTTGTAAGGTCTCATGGAGTCAAAATGTGATAAGAGATGTGAATGGAGTCTGCATAAATATAGAAGCTGTATGACTTGAGAAAGAGACCTAGCTCATCAAAATGATTACAACATGCCTTTAAAGCCTAAGGGAACTACAGCTTTTTGTCAGTGAAATAAGCCCATTTTATCATATATTTGTTTATATAAAAGCAAATAATGTTTCCAAACACCAAAACCTTTTCCAAGCAAAATATTTCTCTTGAATAGAGAGTTCTCTTAAGTTATTCTGAATAGCTGGAGGCTTTATGGAACACTTTTTTTTTTTTCTCTCCTTTTCCTATGTGTTTATTTGCCTGCAGGGAGTACAGGTGCTGATTTACTGAATGGCAGCTATAATATTATACTATAGTAAGAATTGTATTGATGCCAGTGTCATTCACTCTAAGTGACAATATGCAAAAATAATGCCACCACTGCTGCGTGTCCTTTTAAAGCCTGATTTTTCTGTCTATACCTAATGTGGTACTACTTGGGCCTGACTGAGGGAATGGCAATATTCTCTTCTATTTTACAAAAGCAAAATCCCTGCAACATGGTGAAAAACAGGTGCAAAGCCTTCAGTCATCCCCAACTTGTGCACAAAGCATCTCCAGAACAGATAAAGTTTGAATGGGTATTTATAGAAGATGAACATGATAGCCTGCAGCCAGAGGAACACAGATACTGTATAAGAAATTTAAGCATGTAATATCACTTCCTCGCTGATACTTCAGTATTCGTTACATGTTCATGTAACAGTAGGCTTTTAATATTAGCTAGCAATGGGGAATGACTTCATTAGCATTTAAGGAAGGAATTGAAAGTGTTTTGCATGGTATAATTCAGTAGCTAATTGTCACTCTAGAAGATACTTTTCAACTTTACACTCTGCACTCTTAGGGAATTGCTCTACAGTCCAAAGAGCAAGAAGAAACATTTTTGTTATCCTCTTTTTCTTGAATACTGGAGGAATGTATTATTTATGTAGCCCCTTTCATCATGGAAGATCTCAAAATGCTTTTCAGCACTTCCATTCTCATTGACAATATTTGAAAATAAGGGACGAAAGCTGTTATTTAAACATTGTTTTCCCACAGCCAATAAGACTGTAGATCAGGGAGTTACTTATGCAAATCTCCAGAAAAAGGTACTGATTTCTGATGACTGCTGCAGCACGCTGAACCGTGCTATTTCCTTCCAGGCAGAAAATTCTCTTCCCTTTCACTTTTGTGCCTCATGGAAGCAATTTTTGAAGACCATTCATCCGTTACAGACTGCTGCTCTGCTTGTTAAGCAGAGTTTCTAGTGGGATAACACACTATGCAAATATATTTTGTGTAAGTTTTCTAGGTCTTCCAAGTCCACTTTTGTTTGCATTTCTGTTCCTCCATCCTCCTCCATCATTCTTGGTCTGGCAAAGACAGGGACTGGTACTTGTTTTGCAAGTGTATTTTTCTACTGAATTTTTTAGTGTAAAATTTTTGAGTTTAAAGTTTGTGTCCCTCTTGGTAGCATAATATTTCTTAACTACTCTCTTGAACGTTTATTTGGAGTCTAACAGGTTGCATACCTTAAATAACTGCATATGATTTCTTAAGCCAACTACAAGGCAGAATTCTAGAAAGAAGAAAACTTTAGCACTGTTCTGAGGTCAGTGTCCAAGTGAATGCCCATCTTCCTGTGGTGGTATGTTGCTTTAATTTCCTGCAGCAATGGGAGAAAAAGAAGTGCCGAACACATTCCAAGTTTCCTCTGCTTTCCAGACTGTGTAATCTGAACACTGTGTATTTTTTGATCCTAAGGCACCACCTGAGCACTTCATTTTGGTGTCCAAGCATATTTCTGGCAAGTAAGCTCTTCTATCCAGCTCCTCTTGAGAGGAGCAGTTGCCTGTGTCTCTGTGCTTAATAGTGATTCATGACACTCTCAGGACTGATCTTCAGTGTCATCTTTCATAATTCTATTCTTGTATGAATTTTGGTGGCAAGTATGAAGTTTCTGAGTTTCGGTGGGGGTTTTTTTTTGTATGGAGTGGCTGTCAACAGGATCACAGTTGCAATCTTTGCTTTCAGTTAAACGGTGTCTGTGAATACTGCTGAAGACTGGGACAGTTTCATATATGACTGTTAAACTGTTGCCGAGGGTTTTTGTGCATTTTTGACTTGTGTCAACTTGTTCTTCCGAACAAGGCAAAACTTGTTCTGGGAATTGTTGTGGGTTAGATGCCATTTCCCAGTAGGTGATTTGAATGTTGTTTAGAAAATAAATTCTCCTTTTAGTTTACCTGACTCTCTTTTGATGTGGCTGCTCTTGAGGCAGGCCACATTTTTAGCTAATTTGTCCGGCTTTTCTCTGTTCAAACTGCGGAAAACAGTGAAAGCTTTCTCTTCATCCTGTGATACCTGTCTTTCGGCTAATGTTGCTTCTGTGACATTCTTCTCGAACACTTAATCGTATCTGCTATTTTTTCTGTTGAAGAAACTTCAAATTCCCATCCCCCTTTTCTGAAGTATTCCTGTTATGCTCATAGAGCAGTAATTTCAGTAAAGTGTTCTACTTTGTGTCTATTTTTGAGCATATTTGAAAGCCTTTTTAAGGAAAGCAGAAATATTTTGAAGTATCGTGGTTTTCATAGTAACAGGTGTAGATACTTTCAGTAGTTTTACTTTTTACATGTGGGGTTTTTTGTGAGAGATGTGAAAATCCAAGATAAGTCATAATTTAGCACCTTAAATTTCTGGATTACCCCTATATAGTGCTAATTTATAATGTAATTAACATTCTGATAACAGTGGCCAAAATATTAGACTTTTATTTTGTCACTAAGACTCCTCTGTTGTAAGAGATCCTTTTGTAAGTAAGGGCATAGATGTGGAGAGGTTGGAAAGTTGTTAATAGGCATTTAATGTCACCAGAAGAATGGGAGGGTGGATCTGTCCTTCTGGGTAAGCCAAAAATATAAGATCTAAAAACTTAATTGTATACACATAGTCATGTTGATACTCACTGTCAGTTGTTTGTCCGGTGGCTGACTTTTTCTCTCTTCTTCCCCATGAAGTGCCATCTCTGTGGAACTAACAAGTGAGTGAATATGAGTGAAGGAGTAGTTCCTTTTATGAAGATCAGTAATAGCAAAATTTGAGTAACCCAAAGTAAAGGTACCCGTGATCTCCGCTCTGAACTTTTCCTCTCCTTTTTTCTTTTATGCATGTATATGTATTTGGGTATTAGTTATGTGCTTCTATCTTACAGTTTGGGCATAAAGACTTCTTACACAAGCTAAGGAACAAAGGCTTCTGTGTTGGGTTTTTTTGTTTTGTTCTTCTTACAGGTTTCTACTATTCTTCCAACTAGCCAGTTCACTGAAAGCCAAAATCTTATACTTGGCTTGAAGGCTGTTTGTATCTAACCCAGCTGATGTATCACTAAAGGAAAAAGTATTCAGAGAAGCATGAAAAGATTCAGTAGGATTAAATAGCAAAGCATAAGGGTTTATTCCATGCAGGAGCAGCCTTTGAACGCTAAAAGCAAGCTAAAGGATGAGGCATTAATTGTGGGAAGTTAGTGTAAATTGGGAATGATAAGAGATAATTTTTCAAATCCTTTCAGCTACTGAAAGCATTGAATCAGAGGTCTTAGGTTTACAAGTGATCGAGTATAAAGAGAGATAGAAAAGAAGCCTATTAGGGATAAAGTAAAATTGTTGAAGTGGCTGTTACATACCTGCCCACAATCAGCTGAGTGTAAGAAGAGTCTCTTCTCTCCTACCCTTGAGGATGGTTTTAGACACATTTGACCAGAATTGTTGCTTATTTAAGGTGGCATGAATTGTTGCAGTGAGCCATGCTCAGCCGGACCAAGCAGACCAAAGGGTCCATTGGTTTGATGCCTCCACAGCTCAAGGGCCTTGAAGCTACAATGAGCACCCAGAAAGCTGTGTAAAACATGCAGACTATCGGCTGCTGCCTTCTCCTCCCCTTATGTTTCATATTTGGTTGCCTTTCCAGAAAGTTCTGTGTTCCTCAGTGGTTGATTGGCCCCTGTTACTCCTCCCCACCTACTCCTTCTCCCATTCGCTCTAATCCCTTCTCCCCCTCCTTGTAACACCCCCTAACTGATGTATCATTGGTTATTGTGTGTTTCCACACCCATTATGTAGGGTATAAAACCCCATGCCAGCCCCACTTTCTCCATAGTTTTTCCATTCTCTAGTAAACCTTTCCCTGCCCGCACAAAGGAGTCCCTCCACTTCCTTCCTGCCCCCTCCATGCACCTTTACCATCGGTGGGCATGGTGAACGTAAGCAGGAGCTTCGCCTGCCCTCCTGCACCGCCATCAGCCTCCACCCTCCCGTCCAAGGCAGGTGGAAGGTTGCCCGGTGCTCAGGTCAGCGTGCTGGCCGGCAATAGCACCGTGGCAATGAATGACATCTGACAGTGAGGCAGAGTTGAAGTCGGTATCCATGTGGTTCTATAAATAAAGAAGGTTGCATGCAAGGCCGTGCTGAATGCTGGCTTGTCTCTTCACTGAAAGGGCTAACTCTTCACGAGTTTAATTCAAGTTATATTCCTTAAAGCACTTGATTGTTCAAAACCTAAACCAAGGCAGGACACTGGTTACTTTCTTTTTGTATTTCTCCTTCCCTGTTTACTGATTGCTTCCAGAGCTTCACGTCAAACTTGATGAAAATATAATTCTCTTTTTTGTAGTCATTTGCTTGATTTCACCTGGGGAATCTTCACACAACTGTATCTGATGGTAACTAGTTACTCCTGAAGGATCCTTTGTCGTCCTCTAAAAATTCTTTTGTCTCTGAACACAAGAGGAATAAACAAAGACTGGAATAAGCTCTAAAGTTCCAACTGAGTGCCTCACCATGTGCACTTGGGTACTCCACAGCACACTTACTTGGACTGTGCACATGTGCATGTCCTTTCCATGGAAACTGGAATGATGGTGCGGAGAATGGGAATGCCAAGTCTCATCCTGACATTTAATCATGACAAGTCTGCAAAGTAATTGTGAAACATACAACTGTAATGTTTGGTCTCACTGTCTGGCACCTTTTTCTGCTTTTTCTACAGGTAGACTTCTTTTTTTAAAAAAATTCTTATAATTTTAAAAATGACAAAAGGCTAGTCTGCTACCTGCACTAAGTAATACTTCAACCCTTTCATTTGCTGGAGCAGGTCCAGTAGGATCTATCAGAAAGTGTGGTTTAGCCCTAGTTTTCTGATGAAAATAACTGTTTTGGCAAGTAGTTTCTATTTCCACAATTGCTTGGAAGAGGATATACTTGATGCTTTCCTATCTATCTGAAGCTGAATAAAAAGTACAGATTTACACTTACGAGGCTTATCTCAACGTGCAAACTTTCTACCAGGTGCTTTGAGGGAGCTAAAATTGTGTTCCTTTAAGTAACCCATTTCAGAAAGAAAGTAGTTAACCAAATTGTTATTCGTAGTTTTCACTACTCAAAGTGCCTTTTTGAAAAGATACTTCACCTAATAACTGAAATAATTTGGACTCCTTCCTCAGGCTTCCTGGGAGAAGACATAGCCGAGACAGTTTTTATATTCAAGGGAGATTTTTCTAGAAGCTTTTGATGAAGTGCACGTATTTCTATGGAACATTTGTGGTATTCTTCTCATCTTCAGATGGCATCTGTGACAAATTTCCTAGTCTTTTTCTCTTATTATGTGTATATAAGCTACCAAAAAGAGTGGAATTTGTTTGTGCCACATTGTTGGATAAACTTGCTTAAAAAAACCCAAGCATCACTCAATTTTAAATTTTTCCATGCTTCTGTACTCTGCACTTAAATTTTTTTGGAATAGCAAGGAAATTACAGAAGTCAAAAGAAAGCTAATCTAAGATCTTCTACAAAAAAAGGTGAATATAGTGACTTAGTTACCAAGATCTGTTGATCTGATAAATCCCAGACAAAACAGTAGAAAAAGCAAAGCTGTAAGTGTAAAGTATATTGAAGGACAGGATTATAATTCATGCAAATCACTGATGGCTAATGAAAAAAGATCCTGTCAAAGACACCCTGACATGCTGGCTTCCCATATTTTGGAGGTTACAAGAAATACACTATTAAGGCTATTTTACTTGGTGAAAACTGAAGTTGAAGCTATTTCCCATGTCCCAGGCAAACACAGTGGTGGTTTCAGGCACTGCTCAGCATTCAGATGTGGTCAGTTCATACCTATGACTTACCCACTGCCGCTTTTTTTGTACCTGTCCTATATGTGTGATGAATGACTTCCCAAAAAGTAGTTCATAGTGGTGTTTAGATCAGTACTGGCCCAGACTGTAAGCAGCTCCTCCTGTGTCCACTGTGAAAAGATTCCTAAAAGATGGAGTTAAGAGTCTTACCTCCTCAGAAAATACCAGTATCTGTTTGAAGAAAAATGTCTGTTTTTCCATTTTTTTCTTCTGTCTCTGCTATGGCTTGCAATATTTGTAAGTGTTTCCTTACCTTTCTGTCTCCTCCCTGGCTATCACCCTCCTCCCTCACCTGTCCCGCCAAGAACTAAAAGTGAGACGGAAGTTTTTCCTACATCAGAGTAGAAGCAGAATTCAGAAGTGCTCAAAAGAGCTGTGAATAACTGGAGAGCTACATGATTTCATATAGCTTCTGATTTGCACCAGTTGGAAAAAATTGTTTACTGTTAACTTACCTTAACACAAATCTTTCTTTTGAAATAAAATTCTGAAACCAAAGAAATGCAAACTAAGTTTACTTGTTCAAAAGTGTTGGTACTCAGAATATATAAGTATAGCAAATTTGTCAAGAGTATCTTAAAAATATCTCTTCATAAGGGTCACTAACAATGTTAGATGAATTCAAAGGCAGCACAAAGCAGATTGAGTTCTCCCAGACCATCTAAAAAACCTGCATGACTAGTGCTATTTTGTCTGTTTACATGTGATGCATCTGTGATCCTGTTCATTGCAAACTTAAGTAATAAATCCACTAAAATGGTCCCTTTCTTGCTGTAAAACTATCAAACTGTGGAAACACTGAAACTAGACATTTCTGTTTCTTTCCTTATGACTCATCACTTTGTTTGCCTCATTTAAATGTTTTACAACTCATTAATTTCTTGTCATTATTTTGTGTGTCTTAGTTCTTTCTAGTTTGTTTGTACTGGACAATAAGAACATTGTTTTATTTGCCTTTTTGCATTTTAAACTTTGGTACAGGCTGTTCTCCATTTCAGCTCCTTGTTCCATCTATAACAGAGTAAGATTCTTCCAGACGTCAGCATGTTGCCTAAAAATCAAGAGGGTTGTTTAATGTCCCACTATCTTCCCTACTCCTCTTGCAGGAGATACAGTGAAGTCTTGACTGCTGTGAAAACAGATGCCTGCCAGCTGTGCTGCATGCCTGTTACCTAGTAGCATGATGAGAACCTCTTGTATCTGTTTGGTGCAGTCAGAGGATGCTGACTGGGTCTGTCAAATTAATTACTGAAAAAGGCACATGAAACACAAGATGAAGAAATGCAAAGAAAAAGCTCACTAATTATAATGAACAAGATCTTTCAAGAAGTCTCTGAGAAGCAGCTTAAAAAAAAACAAAACAAACCAACACAAACCAAAATGCACTACAAAAACCCCAAACACCCAACAGAAAGTCCCCGAACTTTCCCACTTTAGAACATACTTACTTTTCAGTGCTGTGGCCAGAACACCATATGAGAGTTCCTTTTGCAGAATCCTTTGTTTTCAGCCTCTAGCAGTTCCAGATCACTCTATGTTGGTATCCCTCCCCTTTCTTGTTTTCTCTCAAAGAGCAAATATGAAGGTCAGCTCTGGGCTCAGACCATGTGTCTGAGTGATTGTTTTGTCCTATACACCTACTGCTTTTTCTCCTAGCTTCCTTTACAAATTCCTAGGATGAGGAAACCTCTCTGCAAAAATGCAGAATTAAGTCATTTTTTCCAGATGCTGTTAACAGATGCAATTTCTTACTAGTTTTTTATTTTACTACTTCAAAAATTCTTTTAAAAAGAATACCTTATTTCAATGCCTGCTTGCTCTTTGTGTTCCAAAGGCTCACTTGTGGGCCAGTTTATAAAGGAGATCATGGTTCTGCCTGTTGTACTTTGCTACTGAGCTTGTAGGTATAGTATATATGTAAGACTTTATTAGATAGAATATGTATATGCATTAAAAGCAAAATGTGTAACAGCCTTTAAGCTATCATCAAGCTGAAGGCCAGAGAATGTGTGTTCTTGCAAGTTTAGGAGTTAAGTATGCAAATCCTCAGCTTCTCTTGAGATATTATGTATTTTTGACTGTATGGGTAGAATCTGATGAGAATTCAGCCAGTGAAAATTCTCCAGTAAAGTTAATTAAAGCTGGTATCCTGAGAACACTTTGCATTAATTTTGTATCAGATTATACTTCTACTTTCTGTAACCTTAATTAATCAAATCTTAATGGTTACTCAATCTATAGCACTGTTTGGGGCTTAAAAATATCAAGGGGTATGATCCTAATTGAATGCTGGTATGTGGGAGGGGAGGAATAGGTAGATATTGGTCCCCTTTTCTAAAGGGGAAATAGATTCTGAGCAGAAGGCAGAGAAAGAGGAAAAGGGCAGCTGGTCCTTCAGGACAAGAAACAGCAGCAGAAGGGAGGCAGCAAAGTAATTAACAGGTCTTTCTCCAGATGAGAAGGTGGCCTTTACTGTGCCTAATTACACAGACAGTAATTTAAAACATGCTGTCTTGTCTCACAGTTGGATTTTCAGTACCTGGTTCATGCAGGCAGCCTCCTGGAGTCTCAGGCCTGTAAGCAGACATCCAGGTAGTCTTTGCCCGAGACCACAAGCTGAGAGGACAGATTTCTTGTGAAGAGTTAGAACTCTCATCCTTTGTGGATTAATGTTGTAGTTTAATCCTCTGTAGATTAATGGCTTTGGCCTGTAATGTTACCATTTTGCATTGTACCAGGATACAAAGGAGTATCAGTTTCAGTGTAAACCTGGGCTCCAGCAAGTAGAAAGCTAAAATCTGATTTTACAGATTCTGTGCAGATGTGTCATTAAATGAAAAATATTTAGTTACTTGTGCTATATGTCAAGAATGAGCAAGTCTAGAGCAGGCTGTTCTAATGGCAGAGAATCATCTTGCTAAGACTCAGTTGTATGTCTAAGTTGAGGGCTGTATTTCACCTATGACATGATGATAACTTTTTAAACTCATTAATCATGGATTAATCAATGTTCCTGTACCCTTCACTTCTCCAGTGCTTTTAATGAGACTGGACTCTTGAGCCAAGAAAATATCTGAGAACTTCATACAGCCTTTAGGAAACTGAATTCAAGACTCTAATCTTTCCTATTTTACTTAAAAACAGTAAGTATCTCGAACTGCTGGCCAGACTCTTTGTGTTTGCATACCATCTGTGTCACCTAAGATCTGATAAGTAGGACTCGCTGATCTTGGACTTGCTAAGAGGCACCAGTGTGCCATCACAATCATTCAGACAGCTGCTACAAAAGGGATATATTGATGTGTCTACTCAAGCTTAGTGGAGGCTGCAAAAAACATGAGGCTGGAGCACATGATGTACAAGCAGGGACTGCAGGAACTGGGTTTGTCCAGCATGAAGAAGACACTACAAGGAGATGTAACAGCACTACCTGAGGAGGCATTGTGGAGATGTTATAGACTTTTCTTGGAGGTCTGCAACAAAAGGATAAGTGGCAATGGTCACAAGTTGCAATAAGAGAAATTCCAGCTAGATGAAAGGAAAATCTTCCACTTAAAAAATGGTTTAGCACTGGTACAGCTTGGCAAAATGCTTGGGGAACCTCCAGCCTTGGAGATACTCCAAATTCATCTGAAATCCCTGAGCAACCAGACTGAAGTTTGAGGTTAGCCTACCTATGAGCAAGTGGTTGTTGGACTTGATGGCCTCCAGATACCCCTTACAAATTTTTCTGTGATTCAAAGAGTGGTGGTTTACTAGGTGTACCCATACAGACCTATCAGTCCTGACTCTGGGTCCGAGTTTAACTCAAAAATCTGTGTGGAGACAGGGAAGAAGTGAATCTTACTGCTCATCTTCCACATAATAGTGTCATTGTAAGGAAGGAGGAGACTTGGAATCCAGACTGTCCTCAGTCTTAAGGAACCCATGGACACAACCTCCAGTATAAAAGGTATGTTGAAATTGGTTTATCAATTAGAACCACAATTGTTTTCCTTCTGATCCTGTGCCTTTTTGCAGATGAGGATGCCTTATGATCTTATGATTCGTGTCTGAAGACCAGGAATCTTCCACTTCTGCTCCTTAGATTAAGCGCATTGATTTTAATGGTCTCTGGAGTAAAATACGTGAGCAGTTCTGGAAGTCGTCTTAGCTTTTGGTGTTATGCTTAAGACAAGCTTTCCCATCACACAGTGCTTATTTCACAGGAATAAGCTGATGTAAGACCATGCAAGAGACAGAGCTTCAGTTACACCTGCGAGTGTCCGAATGCAGCAGAGCAATGCTCGAGTGCCAAGATGAAATGGGTCTCAAACTCCTCTGTGTAGAAGAGAATGATGGCAAGCTGCTTTTCTCCTGAACCTGCAAGACGTGACCACAGTCTTTTTTTGTGAAGAGATGACTTTTTTCTTCCATATGCTGCCATGTGTGAAGTTCTTACTAAGACAATGAGATATGAACAAAATAAGCAATTCCATATTTAGGTATTAATGACTTCGTCATTGTTTAATGTACCTTACTCTGGTGCAGAAAAACACAGATATGTGACAACAGACCTTGCAAACTAAATTTATCCTTCTATAAAGTCCACCCACATAGAAGATATTCAAGAAAAGCTCCATCACATGCTGAAATCTGTGAAAATAAAAGAACCCTGGGAAGTAAATTAGTTTAAATTAATAACAGTATATCGTTCATATTGTACTGGGGGGAATGACACATGAAACCACAGAAATCCATTAAAGAGTGTAGAATGTCAAGACTATTTGGAGGGGTTTTTTGTGTTTTGGTTTTCAGTTCATTTTTTAATTTTTAATTGTGAATATTGTCAACATTATTCTAGGAGACCCTGTAGCAGCTTCTCCTGAAGTGTATTCACTTTAAACAACTGCCAAAGTCTTTCTGTACAAACCTGTTAAGGAAAGCTAGTGAAAAATATTCTTTCTGGATAGAGAAAACACTTCTTTTCTGATTCTCAGAAAAAAAAATATATTTGGTAGTAATGTTGCTAGTGGCATAACATGAAGTAATCACTTTGTATAGAGCACAGTTTTTTTTTATTTATGCATGCTGCACTATTGTAGTTTATACTTTGTTTTTCCTATTTGTAACTTTATACTTTGTTTTTCCTATTTCCTACTTGCTTTCTTATAACAAAACTATCATTGGATTGTATCTTCTAAATTCTGTCCTGATCTATTTGGTGTTAACCATGATCAGCACAATATTTTCCAGTCTTCTTCAAAGCAAATAGAAACACCCTTGTGACGTAGCATGTTTCTGGCTCTGTGTGTTTTAAGGAAAAAGATACTCAGCCTTATAATGGCATAATGAGAGTAATTTTCTTAATGAAGCATGTGAGCTGACTTGAAATACTTATTCTTCTAGATGTACCTCATCAGGATTTGTTTCTAAGAACCTTCTTATCTAGTATCAGGCATGGTTCTGTCTCTGGACCTTCTCTGCTCTATTACTGTTGTTTTAGAGTGCCGAAGATTAGTAGGAAGAATGCAGAAAAAAGAACGTAATATGAAGCTGAACAGAGCAAAAATTATCTGAGTCTTGTATGGTTTTGCTTTAAAAGACATGGCTGTTACTGTTGTAACATCTGAAAGACGTAATGCTGTGCTGCTTCATTAAAACTTCACGCAGTAACATTAGAGCTCAGTGGAATCTTTGATTACCTGCTTAATAATCAAACTAAACCAGTTTGCCCGTGTTGGCAGTGTAGTCTGTATTTAATCAAATTACAGGTGGCAGTTTGTTCTGTTAGTTTATCTGGGTTATTTTTTCTTGAAGTTGTCATTTAACCAGAAAGTTAACTGAAATTGTTCCACCTAAACTTCATTGGGTAAGAAGCAGTTGTTTGCTTTTGTATTGATAAGTGGAAGAGATGTACTTGTGTTTCATGGAATTATGGAGGGTTGGTTTGATTTTTAACAATAAACAAACCCCCTTCTTTCTGCTTATATTCCTAAAGTGAATATGGTGAATGCCTTTTCCCATTCTACTGTTTTTATGAGGAGGATGGCGTAGCACTTAATTTATCCTTGTCTTCATAAAAATATCCTCTTCTAATTGTCATACTCGGAGAATTTGTTTACATGTTCTCAGCCCTCCAGTCATATCTTTTTTAAGAAAAGGAAAAAAATCCTTCAGTTTTGTTTGGGGTTTTTTGTGGGGAAGTTTTGATTAAGTTTGATTTTACTTTCTGTTGAACCCATTAATTTTTGAAGTCCCTTAAATGGCATCCTGAAGTAGGCCAAACAAGAGAACTTACGAAAAATAGCTTTAATGAACCTACGAATCATCATCTTATGTAATGTGATACATGTGGAGTTTAAGGCAATAACCAAATTTGACTTTACAGATAAGTTTGTTTCATTTGGTGTCTGAGTCAAATGGCTGAAAGATTTGTAGTGATTCCCAAAAAACATCTTGTCACATGTAGATCACTGCTGCCTGGTTACAAATGTGTTAATCCTGTAATGACATCATGAAAAACAGCTCTGTGGAAAGGTGGGAACACATGTCAAGACATGTGGATTCAGCAGTGCTTCACACAGGAATGAAGTGCCCAGAGTTTGTGAGTCTTCATACAAAGGTCACCTCTGGGGAAATAGTTTTTTATTGCAGTTAGCCTTCCAGATTCTTGATTTTTTTTTTTCCTTTCAGTGCTTTGCATGTTTAAACTTTTATATTTCATAATTAATAACATCTTTTTTTTTAAATTTCATTGGTTTTAATATTTGAGTGCTAATGTTTGAATAATCCTCATGGGGGTTGAGCAAGAAAAGTGGCAAAATACAAGAGGGAGAAAATATTGCTTGGTTCTGAAAATCATACTTAAAGATATTCCCAACAAAGGGTTAACAAGCAAATTAGGGGGAGTAGAAGCATTTTGTGAAGAAAGATTTAAAACAGACTTTGAGTCTGAGCATGGTATAGGTGTGTCTTATCAGAATGTTATATCGTTCAGACCGCTGAAAAGCTTTTCTGAACTGAAGACACATCGTCTTTCCATTTTTAGCTTGGCTCTGACTTCATTTGAGTCTGTTGAAAACAAATATGGAATGTTATCTGTTGTGCAAATATCAGTGCTATTTGTTTGAAAATACTGGCGGTGTTTCTGCTGGATCATGAGGAGGCTGTAGGTATAAGGTATGTAGTAGCAATGGAAAATTTTGTTAAAGGGAAGGGTAAAAAAGATAATTCTTGCTGGTTGAGATAGCGAATTTCAAATGTATTGCCCTAAAAGTTAAAATTTACTTACCTAAAGGTTACCTGTGGAGTACATGTTCAGTGAAGCTTTTAATCCAGTTGTAAATAGCCATGTTAGAAAATGTGGGCATTAATTGGTTAGGAGTAGAAAAAAAAAAAAGTCTTTGCTTTTTCTCTCCCACCCCCCATATTTCTTCCCTTAATGTTTTTTAAAGTCTGACTGTGCTGTATTCTAAGTGGGGTTTTTCTTCATCAACGTTTGGTCTTGAAATTTGCATTTTACCTTCAAATATCATGGGTGGTGTCCTAAATTTCAATGTTACATTAAGTCAAATTTTCAGAAGTGATAAGAGGGCTTGCATTTGCTAGTTTATTTCACTACTTAATCCTAAATGCTTTTACAAAGGTTAGTTCATACTAATTTCTGAAGCGTAAGGTCCTTTGTAATCTCTCATGTTGGTCACCTGAAACTGAGAATATGAGTCTCCAATTACTCTTAATAATTAGAGTACATAACATAATTATATGCTCTAATTTAATTTACCCAAACTTGGCATATGGGCAAGTGTTTTCTTTTTACCTATTGTTCTTTTGGAATATTTACTTTATGAACAAGCTAATCAATGCTTAGAGTAGACCCACAAACAAACATGTTAACCTCTTGCAGTGTTTGCATTCTTGGCAAATGCACTCTTCTGAGAGGCATTAGTTCAAATGAATAATATGGTGTGATCCTGAAAAAAATCTTGTAATTTAGTTTCTGTAGTGAATGCTTTCTTGGAAGTAGCCTGTAAGTTTGAAAAGCTGGTATATACTCCTCTTTTACCGTTCTTGGTACAGAAACCTAAAAATGTCAAAGCTAATCTTGTATTAATACTCTTTAAAATAACACAAAAGATTCATTGTCCTCTCTTGTGTAAAACAGGGCTAAAGTCTTGGGGAAAAACAAATTGATTCTGGTGTCGATAAAAGTCACAGCTACAGTGATCATGAACACTGAGTTTTTCTTGGTCTGTGATGGTAGAAAATGGTGAGTAGAGAATAGTGCCTTCCTGTCTATCTCTCATGGTGTTAACATGCTTATCCACGTAGCGTTTGCTTGGAAAGAGGCTGCCTCTTATCAGCTGCGAGATACCAGCAGTGAGATCCTCACATGGTTGTGATTTCCAAGTCTGAAGTGAAGTGACAGGAGGGCAGTCTCAGCAGTTAGTGGAGTTTAGGGAAGACGCTGGAAAGCACAGTACGTCCTTATGGTCATTTATAGCCACGGAGTGTCTTCTGACAGATACGAATTTTGTTGTTGGGTAAGTGTCAGCAGTGAGGTGGCTTTAGGGGCAGCCTCTGTGAGGAAAGGCCAGGGCTGCCCCATGCTGGACATGGATCAAGTCAGCTCCGTGGATTTGCTGCAGGATACAGCTGAGCCCTTCAGCCAGGATAGTGGTGTCTCTGGGAAAACTCTGGGAAAATATTTAAGCAAGGGAATAAAAAAACCCCAAAACACACAGGTAGAGGAGAAACAAACGAAGACAGTGAGACACAGCGCAGGGAACACAAAGGTTGAAGGAAAAAGAAGTGGAGGTGTTGCTCCAGGCACTGGAGCAGAGATTCCACTGCAGCCCGTGGAGGAGACCACAGTGGAATAGGTGTCGGAGCAGGTATTTGCCTGCCAGTGTGTGCCACACCAGAGCTCCCTGGTGCTTCCTGAAAGAACTCCAGTCCACACTGGAGCCTGTAGGAAGGACTGATGCTGGAGTAGGGGAAAAGTGTGAGGAGGGAGGAGCAGCAGAGAGGAATTATGGAGTGATATGACTGCACATTCCCATTCCCCATCCCCTTGGGTGCTGGGTGATGGGGAGGGGGTAGAGTAGTCAGAAACTAAAGAAGTGAAGATGAGCCTGGGCAAAGGCAGGGGATGAGGGAGAGTAGGGGACTGATGTGGAGGAAAGGTGTTGTTTTTACTTGTCTTTGTTTCTCACTATCCAAATCTGTTTTAACTGTCAGTAAGTTAGTTTTCCCCCAGTCAAGTCTGTTTTGCTAGTGCTGATAATTACTACAATGTCTCCCTGTTTTTATCTCAACCCACTGGTTCTTTCACTGTTTCATCTTACCATCATGTCCCTTGTCCTGTTGAGGGGGAATGAGAGAGCAGAGTGAACATCAGCCAAGGTCAACCCACAAGTGGTTCTTTAAAGCTAATTATTTCAAAAATAAATAGACAAAGATTTGGGATGAAGGCAGTTCTCTTACAGCCTTAATATAGGGAATCTCTAGGTAATCCACTAAGCTTACAGACTCTACTGCTAAATATGTCTAGATGAAAGTAGTTGTGCAGATGGAGAGAATAATTAATGACACCCACCTCGGCAGGTATACATACGTATATTTACATGGGTAGATAAAGTCATATTCAAAGTTCTCTAACCCTGGACTCAAATTGTTGCATAGGAACATCACTGGTTTCTACCAGTTTTCTCTGGTGTTATGATCCTTCATGTTTTTCTAGGTATAAAGGTGGACAGTTGTACTTGGGATGGGATAGAGGCTTACAGATAGCTGCCAGCATCCCAAGATTTTTGCAAAGAGGAATGACAACTATAAAATACATTAAAATAAAATTAGTCTCATCTCTGCCAGGAGACATTTCAAGTTGATTTTCTTCTTGCATAGTCCAGAGTCCATTTGGGTTTGTTTTCATGCACTTTCTTACTGTGCTCTGCCCATATGTCTTTTCAATGGCTCCTAATTAATTATTTTATTGTCTTTATTGCTAAAGTTTAGCTTTTACTTGAAGAAGGCACTTCCTTAGTGACTATGAGATGTGGGTTTCATTACTTCAGATTTTGAGCAACATTTTTTTTATATTTTTACTTTCTTCCTCTGAATTTGTACCTGCAGCTTGCCTTTTATGGGGAATATGGTATCCAGGAAGTCACGTCTGTGGGTGATTCTTACTCTTGAGAGGTTTTTCCCTGTGCCAGGATTTAAGAAGTGGAAGTCTTAAGAAATATTCTGCCCACATATGCATTCTTGCTGTAAGCAGACAGCTGGTACTTCCTTTCATTATCCACCAGCAGGTAGTAAAAAGGGAGGGAATCTGTGATTTGCATGGCCTCAAAGCTCGGGTAAGCTATTCAAATACAGACGGATTTGTGTAGTCTGACAACATGAATTCCTCTCAGGAATTTTGTGAGGGTTTCTGTAAGTTCTCCTGTGTGTTTATGCTCATATCCAGAAAACATGGCTTACACGTTATTGTATTTTATTGAGTTTATGCGCATGGCAAGAACTGTATGTTCAGATTCTTCTTAGGCTTTTCTAACATTTCTTAGTGCTCAGCAACTTCTGTGAAAGGGAGAGTTGCAAGGTAGAATTAAGAACTTGAGCTGCAGGAAATATGTGTTTGTTTGGATAACTTTTCTTGGCATGAGTATAAAATGCCTACTGTATGTGTGTTTTAATAGGCCATCTTTTAAAGTGATTGAGCAATTTGTTAGGGTTGGCTGAAATCAACGAGCTTTGTGAGAGTACAAAAATTTCTATTTCATTTATATGCTTCCATCGCTGGCTTGTAAAATGCCCAAAATGTTACCCCCATTTGGCAGTTTCTTTTCATAGAAGAAGAATTGGGACATTAGAGGAATATAAATTAAGTATTTGAGCTTTAATTTCACTTGAAATTGGGGCAAAGAGAAATATTTGACCATCAGATTCAAAGCTGTAACTAACAGTGATTTTAAGTAGCTGTGGTTTGCAGAACTTGTATGTTCCTCAGTTGTGGTTGGGTATTGTGTTTGTCAGGGCACCCGGGTTTGCATCTAGAAATGCATCTTAAATCTGAGTATCATGGTCAGATTGTGTAATGCAGCACAATTGTTAATCAAATATTAGTATATGCAAGCCAATTTTTTTTTTCCTTAGTTTTCATCTAGTTCCAGCACATGGAAACTTGTCAGGAAAGTACTCTATAGTGCATAGTTCTCAATACAAAGTGTACAAAATGTTCCTAGGTAACAAGGGATTATTTATCAAGAGAGTTGTTATTTGTTTTGCTTTTTTCCTCTGCTTAATTAGATTATTTTTTAAATGTGGACATGCAAAAGAGGTTGATATGGTTTCTATCTTCAAGAATATTGTGGCAAATGTAAGGGATTTCTTCTGACAAGGTTAGAAGTTATTTGGCCTGTCTTACAAATGCCCATAAATACTGCAAAATATAAAATACAAACTGCACATAATAACAGATTTCATCATTATTAAGAGATCTTTATTAATGCTTTCTTCTCCTCCACCTGATTCTGTGTCATTTTTGAGGTTTCAGACTGGTTGTTGATCCTTCCAAGTGTTACTGCTCTTCAGAACTTGATCTCTTTGCTCTCAAAACAATATTGTTACAGATTTGAGTCTGACCTGTACTACTTATGTGGTTTTAAAGAATAGAGACTTGAAGTGCACCACTCTGGGGGAGTCCCACTCACTAAACCTTGCTGAATCATATTCTTGGATAGCTTGGCTATTATGCGTGTATGTGGTTATGCATATGAATGTGGAAAATTACCCCTTTAAGCCACCTCCTGCATTTGGTTTTGAGAAGCCTAGCACAGTCCACTCCATTTAAGAGAAAGTCATCTTTAAGACTTGCAAACAGTATGAAATTGCTGCTCTTTTCCCCCTCTTCCTTTAAAAGACTGCAGGTGGACTTGCCTCTGCAGGGACCTTAATTTAAACCTTGCTCTTATTTTCTCTGGCTCTGACAAACATCTTTCTCTTTATCTCAATTCTGGACTGACACACTGCTCTCTGTAGGTGCAACTGCTGCTGAACATGCTAAGGTGAACAAGAGAGAGAAAACAATAAGAGGTAAAATATTTCCTTTCATTAAAATATTCTGTACTGTTAGACCTCTTTCCTTTGATCCCTCAGCCTGGTGCATTGTGAGGCATTTGGCCTTCTGGAATTAATCAATGCTTGATTAAGAGACTTGTGTTTATATTGCTGTATGTATTTTTACAGAGATTAATTAGTTTAAGATTCCCAATGACGCCAGCTATAAGAAAACAGAACATATTGTTCCCCTCTTGAAGCAGCAGCACTAGGAAGGTTGTAACAAGAAAAATGCTGTTGAAGGCTGGAAAGATTGAAGGTTTCACAGGACAGTGTCTCAGGGGCTGCGTGAAGATACCTCAGAAAGCAAATACAGATCCAGTTTGTGGTATCTGTAGGGTGATTTAAAAAATTTGGAACCTTGTCCTAAAGAATTCTAAAATCAACTTATTTGATAATGAATGGCAATGAAGAATATTTGCATATGTGTTCATTCTGTTAAGATGATTAAATTTATAATAGACTTTATATAAAGAGGGTTAATTTTTCCTGAGTGGTGACATACTCTAAATAGAGAACTTTTCCCTTGAATGAAATAGAGTGAAACAAGCAACAATTAAGAATATTTTTTTCCTCTGATAAATATGTGGCTCTCATACACAGGAATAACATCTGGCAAAAATATAGGAATATTTGTGATATTTACCTCCCTGCGAAAATGCAGCATGTATGTCTGGAATTTTGCAAGCAGTAACATCGGTTTTTTTAATCTTAGATAGCTACCAATACTTCCCAGGTGATCACTATCTAACATTGTGGTAATATCAGTGGTCCATTATAAAGAATCTGTAAAGTATTCCTGCTGGAAACAAGTCTAAAAAAAGCACATTTGAGACAATTATTTCAGGAAGCCCTAAGTAGGCTATGCTGTTGCATAGCAACAGAGCCAGGCAGTCCTGAGTCTCTGAAGTAGTCAGCGTACACATGGGAACAGAATGCAAAAATGATGGAAACCTTGAAAAATGTAAGGCTGAGAATAGGAGAAACCGAAGTGAAACGATACACAGTATAAAATGTGAATCTATTTTGTGAGTTATAATAAATTGAACTGCTTTTAAGTTAAAAAACCTGAAATGCTGTTAGTCAAATTGTGTGGGTTTTTTTGTAGCTTCTAGATAGTAATTAAAAGGCAGAATGTCTGATGGCTGAGAAAACTAATTCAAATGTAAAGTAGGTTTTAAATGCCTGCCACAGAAAAAAAAGGATGGAAAAGGCAATTTGTTATTAACAAACCAAAAAGCCAACCAGATAAACCAGGAATGTGAACATCTTTGTGCCACAATACATTAATCAGTATTTTAGAAATTGCCTTTTCCATCCTTTTTTTTTTTCTGTGCCAGACATTGAAAATATACTTTAGATGTCTCATGTTCACAGGTCTTCAGGCTAGCCCGGTGGTATTTATCTCTGCAAATACTGAAAAATGTGATGTCATTGTTAGTATTTTTGGAAACTCCAAGCTTGCCCATGAAATGTGAGATCTTAACAGAAGCATATTATACTATAGCAGTTTTATTTTTGTGAGAGGTAATTGATTTTATTAAAAGCAAATAGGAACCAATATTTAATATTTAGAAATACACGGTTGTGGTTGATCCTGCTATCAAAAAAAGGCAAATCCTTTCCTTTCAGTGCAGTGTTTGCCACTGTCCAAGAAGTAACAGTAATAAGCTCAAGCTCTTCTCTTCTGGATGCTGCAACACATACTTTCATGATGAGTCATGACTGCATGATTTTAAAAGGTAATCACATGCAAACAGTTGAGCTACTTCACCAGAAACTGCTGAAAAGATATGTAATAAAACAAATGTTGCTTCTGTTTAGTAGCTTACATTGTCCTAAAGATTTGAGGAAAGTGCCTTGGAGGGGGACAGTTGTTTGTTTTAATAATAAGGAATTTAAGGACAACTAAACTGTGGTGCATTTAGATGTCTTGAATATTTGATAGCCAGACTATACATTGTGCTGAAACATTGAAGATTCCTAGCAAATAGGTCAGGAAGAAACCTTATGAAAATGCTGGTGCATCCTCCTGTTATAAATGCTAAGTTATAAATGCTGTCATGATACTGTTATCTAGACATTTTCTTTTTGCTGTTCTGACTGTATGCTTTCCCTTTCAAAGGCTTTTGTTACCTGCAAACGGCTGTTGTAGATGCTGTAAACATATCACTCAAATTGACAGAATGCAGAACGTCACAAAATGCAAACTTTCGTTAACTTGGGAATGGGAGCAGCCCATTGCAGTGGAGGAGCCAAGCTCTGCATTCAGATCAGTGGCCTTGTGTGAAGTCCTTAAGTCAAGTTAGCCCACTGGGAGCTTTTTGGTAGAGCAGCTGGAAGAGTCCACCACTGTCTTCCTTTTTGGTTGTAAATTGGTTTCTTTAACTGAACTCTTGCATTATCTAAGGCAATTGCTGCTTCCTCCCCATCTCCATATGCTTTTTTCTTCCTCTCTGGTCTTGTTCTGCAGACAGATTACCCTTTCTGGATGGTACCTCCCCACCTGAAATCTGAAACATCCATATTGTGCTTTTGTAATGCCATCATATTCCCCTAGCCCAGCACATGCACAGATAAGTCCTGGCAGTGCTAGCTAATATCTTCTTGCTAACCATTACCTTTACTGATATTTTAAAACAATGAAGAGCAAGCTCTTACCCTTTGCATAACAAAGCTGTGTATTTTGTCAGACTGGGCATATGTTAATATGGAAGACATGGGCTACGTTTCTTGGCTTGTAACAAAGAGCATGAATCTTCATGTCAGTTTCATGGTTTGCTGTTAGGAATTGCAACAACTATAAGGAATTGCTTAGGAACGTTTAGCCATTCAGAGCTATAGTTCAGTTGAGTATTTGAGCCCTTATAAAGAATTGGAGGCTGCCTTGCGCCATGGAGCTGTTTTTTGGAAAGCACAGCTGGTTCCCAAATGGAAAAGTGCACCACAATGTACTGCATGTGGTCTGTGTTCCACTTCTTGTTTGTTTGTTGGATTTTTTGGTTGTCTTTTCCTTTTGATGAGAATGAAGGCTTCAGGGGAGGGGGGGGGAGAGAGAGGGGGGGGGCTTTTCTGAGGGTTTTTTTTGTTTTTTTTGTTTTGACCTCAAAAGCCTTAGTACTAGTAAAGTAATATCCAGCAAGATGTATAACTGCAAAGTAAACAAAAAGAAAGATAGTGAGGGAAATAGGTCTTACATGGATAAGCATTTTATGGATGCTGAATTAGAAAATTCAGTGGACCAGAATTATTTTAGGTTCATCTAGAGCAAGATTCATGGAAACATAAGGTACCTGGTTAGAAGGGGACCTCAAGGATCATCTAGTCTAACCTCTCTTGGCAAAAGCATCTCTAGACAAGATGGCCCAGCACCCTGTTCAACTGAATCTTGTAAGTGTCCAATACTGGGGAATCCACCACTTGCCTGGAGAGATGATTCTAATGGATGAGTGTTCTAATTGTGAATAATGTTCCTCTTGTATCCAACTGGAATCTCTCCAGTACTAACTTGTAACCATCACCCCTCATCTTTTCCATGTGACTCCTTGTAGAAAGGGAGTCTCCATTTTCATTCTAGCCACCCTTTAGATACTGAAAGATGGTGGTAAGGGTCTCCCCTAAAACCTTCTTTTCTCAAGGCTGAACAAATGCAGTTCTCATGGTCTAATAGATCTCATTCTTAGCCCCTTCCATAGCATTAAACTTCTGCCAAAAACTGGAAATCCGTTTCATAGAAAACCCTTTATCTGTGTGGCTTCCACATTATTGCCTATGTATCACTGATTGTTTGGAAGGCTCATACTGGTCTGCAGGTAATTCACAGAACTATTTTGCTATCAGACCTTCAGTGAAAAGTTTGCTAACCCTGTGTATTTTTTTTAGTGGAAAGTTGTCTGTAAGGAAAACAGTGGCTCACAGCAGTTTGGCCCAAAATATTTGCAGGTTACTGATCACGACTGTTCAGTGTTTTGGGGTTTTTTCCCCATGAGGCCATATAGGGGCTGTTGTGTGTAGCAATGACTAAAGTAGACGTGGCTGTTACAAAAACAGTCACTACAGTGCTTATATCAAGTTCTCTAAGTCACAGAGTGTCAGCTAGTGAGACCTGTGTTGATCAATACCTTTAAATTACTGCCTGTGAATGCCGGCACTACTGACAGAAGTGTCTGAGAGAATAAACTTGATTATAGCATGAATCCTGAATTAAAGGCAAGGTTAGGAAGATACAGAGCTTCATGAGCGAAGCCCACACAAATTTCCCTCCCCCCTAATCCCCATCCCCTCTACTAAACATCCTGATGCTAAGCAGACACCAACTTCACGTTTCTGCAGCAAGTCTTGTCTTCTCTGCACGGAGCATTTCCAAGCTGCCAGTCAATTATGAATTCTCAATACACTGGTCTTTTCCAGTAACCCAGGAGTTGAGGAAGAGCCCATTTTTGTTGTCGTGGGGTGGCTTTTGTGTCACAGCCTTCATGGGCTTATTCCGTCTTCGCTGTTCCATGAGTGCTTTTGGTTTGCCATATAAAGACCCCGATAAACAGTCTTTCTCCAAAGGCTGAAACCAGTCCTTTTGAACAAACACTGTATTTGTTCAGTATAGTGTTATACCTGTTCTTCTTGAAGCACCACACCACTCTAAGGTGCTGCATACCTGGCCTCATCCTCACAGAACATTAAAACATTGACCTCCCTACATCTCAGATAGATGTGAGGATGCTCAGCAGGTGTGTGTCAGGTGAGGAACTAAAATGCTCTCATCTGGCTTGAGGCCCTTATCTATCTCTATGATTATGAGGTGCTTGCAATGGATTTCACTGTTCATAGAGAGTATCAGAGCATCCTGAAAAGTAGTCCTGTAACTCGCTCCTTCCCTTCACAAACCAAGAGGTTCATTTACAAACTGCAAGTAAAAAGTCACATAGCACTGGATGCCTTTTCTCACAAACATATGTTGCTTGCCATCAATATTCTCTTAAGGTTAGGCAGGTGATGGTAGATTCTAGGTCACCCTCTTCTGCTCCCTAACGTAGTGTCCCCATGTGGATATTTAAATATTGTGATTAAATTCTTCCATTGGATGTTAATTTCAAAGTATCAAAACATTTATTGTTATTTTTTAATTACTCCCCAAACCATCAATAACCATCTGCACTGTATCTTTCCAAAGAACCAAGGTCTCTGTAGTATTGCTTCATTGGTTATGTTTGCTTTTTTTTTATTATTTGCTGCTGTTATTTCACTGCCCACTTTAAGGAACAGTGGAAGCTAAAACTAAATTTGTGAATGCAAATTAAGTGGTGGGTAAGAGACCAAATTCTTATGGTCATGGGCATAATGAAATTTGCCTGAGCAAGGACATGGTAAGAATTGTAATTATTTGGCTTTTAGTTCTGTAGATCTCTTTAGGAAAACCGCAACTTAGATAACATAGAAAGAAAACCTATTAACTGTCTTTGTGAATGATTTTTTTGTATAGGTTGTGAGCTGAAGGGTATCTAACTTCATAGTGCTTTTTAAATGCAGATTTAAACAAGCTTAGTTTTTTTCTGAAGAAAATCTCAGGTGGTAATTTTCTTTGTTCTGTTTCATTGTTTAACCAGTTGAATTGCCCACTAATTTCTTTTAAGATCTTAGTAGTACTAGGATTGCTACGTGTAGAATGTGCACTCTAAAAGTATGCTAATTGTCAAAGGGAAGTGACCTGTTCTGTATTACTATTTCATGGAGCTGGTCACTTCAGAAATATCAGACAGAAAAAAACTACATGAGGGATTTTCAAAGTGCAGATTAAAATACTGCCCTGATAATCTTGTGTTGTTATTAATATTTTCTTTAATTGGCTTTCAAGAGTTAATGCTATTTTCCTGTTCATCTGTGTTTGTGCAAAAGCACACTAATGTATAACACAATACATACAATCTCTGTGGAAGAAAAATGCTTTTGTTAAATTGTTCCTCTCGTTTTGCTTTCAACATAGAAGTCCATGCATAAGGTAGAAATTTAGGTACAGGTTGCTGTGGAATAGATCTATATCCTCACTGGAAAGAGCCCTATAGCCCTGTCTCTAAGTTAAGGCTAGATTTGGAACCAAAATTTATTTTAAAAGCATAATTATACACCTTCTCTAAATCAGACATGCTATTAAATGACAAATTCTCTTTCTCTTTTTTTTTTTTTTTTGTTCCCGTGTGAAAGCTGAATATAGATAATTACATTTAAATAATGTGCTGATCGTGATACAACATTTAGCAGCCAAAGCCTGGGAGAGTTTTATTTGAAAATCTCTTATTTGATGCTGCCATTAAGCATAGATAGAGGAAGAGCTGGAGTATACAGTGAAGGATTGTACCTCTTAGCCTTACACTGCAGGTTTGCCAGGAAAATGGCAGCTCTCTCTCTGGTGCTCGCCAGCAGCACGTGCCAAATTCACGGACAAGCCGTATGTGGGTCAAGTGCCCGCTCTTGTTCTGTCTTCCTTTTAAAATAATAATAAATACCAGTTAGCAGAAGTACTTCAAATTCACCTGGGCTTCTTTTTGGCATCTAGTCCCTTAAACAGACTAAATCCAACAACCCTAGGTACCTCTAGCCCATAAGCAATAGAGACACTGATTTTTAATTCATGCTGGTATACCACATGATTTCTGTACTTTATCTCCAAAACCCTTGAGAACAGTGGCACTGTGTAATATTGGGTTTCACTGATTGGTTATGGAACACAGTCAAATTTGGATTGCATTTGTGAACTCATTAGTAACTTTTTAGGATTTTTTTTTTTTCAATTACAGAGATTTGACAGTTATCTTCAGAACCTTGTGGGATAACGTTTGCTATATATAGTGTGGAAATGGAAAATTTAACATAAATTGGATTGTGGAGTTAAAGGAGTATTCTGGTAAATTTCTGAAAACACAAATACTGTTTCTTTCTGTATCTGTTAAATTATACTGTTCTCATCATAGAATCATTAAGGTTGGAAAAGACCTCTAAGATCATCAAGTAGAACCATTAACCAAACATCACCACGTTCACCACTAAAACATGGCCCTAAGTTCCACATCTAGAAGTCTTTTGAGAATTGCCAGGGATGGTGATTGACCACTTCCCTGGGCAGCCTGTTCCAATGCCTGACCATCCTTTCAGTGAAAAAAGTATTCCTAATATGCAATCTAAACAGCTCCTGGTGCAAGTTGAGACATTTCCTCTCATCCTGTCACTTGTTACTTGGGAGAAGAGACTGACCCCCACCTGGCTACAGCTTCCTTTCAGGCAGTTTAGGGTGATAAGGTCCCCCCTGAGCCTCCTTTTCTGCAGGCTAAACACCCCCAGCTCCCTCAGCTGCTCCTCATAGGACTTGTGCTCCAGACTCTTCCCCAGCTCCATTGCCCTTCTCTGGACATGCTCCAGCACCTCAGTGTCCTTGCTGTGAGGGGCCCAAAACTGAGCGCAGGATTTGGGTGCAGCCTCACCACTGCTGAGTACAGGGTGACAATCACTGCCCTGGTCCTGCCGGCCACACTATTTCTGATACAGGCCAGGATGCCATTGGCCTTCTTAGCCACCTGGGCACACTCTGGATCATGTTCAGCAGCTACTGACCAGCACCCCCAGGTCCTTTTCCACTGAGCAGCTTTTCAGCCTCTTTTCCTCCAGTCTGTAGCATTGTTGATTGCTGGGTTGTTCTGATGCAAATTCAGGACCCAGCACTTTCCGTTGTTGAACCTATCCTTGGCATCCTTCTTTTCTCCTTCTGCATTCCTTGGATACTTACTCTACCCGTTATGTTCAGTATGGAATATTCATTAACAATACAGGCATGTCTTGATACGCTGGCTAAAATCCAAGGTAACAACTGTGCCTATCTGCCATTCTCATCCTCTGTAATTCCTCAAGTATTTACAAATAATTTTCAGCACAACTTTTTGTGAGGAAGGAGTTGGGAAGGGACAGAGACAGAAGTCTAAGATACCCACATTTCTAGAAGTTTATGAAACCAAGAATCTGAGAAGATGAAAGATGCTGTATGAAAATCCCCTGGGCTGTGATGCAAACTCTAACCCATTATCAGGCATAGTGACTCTACATGGGAGGAAAGGTAAAGCACAGCTGGGGGAGATTTCTGATGGGATAGTATCTTATCAGTTACCGAGGAATCCAATTTTGCAAGAGCAGGTTTCATTAATCCTTTTTCTCACAGAGCTTTTCTTCGGTTTGCTGGGTGAGTTGGCAGTAGCAGTGAGGTTTGCAGCCCTCTTGTTTCAGTTAAATACCACATAGCAGAGTACTGGTTTTGCAATGTTTTGAAAAAATTAAATTAGTAGAACTAGAGGGATTGTGACCACAATCTTTAATGCAGGAGTACCTGTTAATGCAATTATTTAGGAAATTCAGATTATATTTCACAGAGTTATTAGCAAATTCCACTTCTTCCACAGAGACTGAAGGGGAAGAAAAAAGATTTTTTTGAAGTGAATGTTAATTCCTTAATGACTGGTTCAGTGAATAAGTACAAACTGCTGGGCACTGAGCCATTCATTGGAAGGGGAGCTCTTGGGTGATGTCAGTGGAGTTCCATATTTATGCAGTAATGTCTCAAGATAATGCCAATACAAAACAGAATGGTATTTGATATTTAGGAGACACAGTCAGGAAGATTTGGAAGTGTCATAAATGTATGTTTGATAACATTCTTTTTTGATCAGAATGTTGTTAGTAATCCCATATTGAGCATACAGAAAATGAATATTTAAAAACAAGTTCTCTACAAGCACATTTTTCTATGGCTTTATAGCTTGTTTCATAGCTAAAACTAAATAAGCTTGAGATTTCTCCTGCTGTTCTCCATTTTTTGTGGAATGTTTCAAGAGCAGTATAATCTTACAGAAGCATATTCTGTGGAGTGCAGTTTGTATATCCAGGGAATTGCTCATGGAGTAGAACCTGGATTATTTTGCAAGTCTTAAAGCCCTGCATCTTATTCCACCTCAGTCATAGTCTTCTCTGATTATTCTGGGCCTGATGCACTCATATGCACTTTTCAAAGAGGAAAAGAGAACAACTCTGTAGTTTTTTTTTTTTTTCTGTGCTAAAAATAAATGAATGTGTTCATGGGGGTGATAGCTATGGAGTAGTTTGGACTGGTCTACACTGATATGAAATCCAAGCCTGTATATTGACTGCTTTCATGGTTTGCACTTCCTTCTCTACAAGTCAGTTGCAATAAAAAGCATGAACAAATATAAGTGAATTCTGCTTAAAATCTTTTCGTCTCTGATTTTGGTGAATGCTATTTAGTGGATGGGTCAGATAAGTCTGAAAACTTGTGCTGTTTTCTTATAAAAACTGTCCTTCTTGTTTCCCTTCACCTTTGCAAGTTACATGCTGCATTACTACATGGTTGATATATTTGGTGTTGCAGTGTCTGCACCTTGGGCAAAGAACAAATGGTAGACTTCTCACTTGCTTCAATATTCTTGCATTGTTTCAATAAGAGGGCAGTTCATGGGAAGAAATGCACATGGTCTCATTCTCATAAAAGCTTTTGTTATTAAACAGAGGCACTGTGCTATTTTATGTGTGTCAGGCAGGCTTTCAGTCAATGCTGACCTCTTTTCCCTCCCTAGGTGTTGTTAGGTTTTGTGGGTTGGGTTTTGGGGTTTTTTTTCTGATTGTTGGTTTTTGGGGTTTTTTTGGTTTGGTTTTTTTTTTTTTTTGCTTTGTTGGTTTGGATTTTTTAAGCAGTTTCCTATTTTATAGTGGCTGTTCACAAGAGTAAAATTAGCCTGTCAGCCATTCAGTGTTTGGCATGGGACACCAAAGCTTGATAGCAGTGAACTTCTTTTCAAGTCAGTCAGTCTTGCAATATACTCGATACAGTTATATTTAGACTAAATGAAATATGGTGTAGAACCCTTTTCTTGGCTTCTCAGACACATTGTATGTACACCCTCATACAGCTGACTGAATCTGGGGAGGTGAGGAATGGAATGAAGATGAAGAGTGAACAGGGTTTGTAAAGTTATTCAGAAGTGAGGGTGGAGAAGGATTGGCTGTTGTCTCTTTTGTATCTATTTTTAAAATAAGTGTTTATGAAAAATGAGGGTTTTTTTGGTTTATTTGGAGAGAAAGATGAACCTTTTGCTGCTGTTAATGTTTGTGATGACTTCAAGCGCTGCTTCAGTGTCCAACAGCTGCAGCAGGAACTGATTAAAAAGATTTGTGCACTCTGAGCAAATGTGAAGTTTTGGCTACTTTAGCTAAAGCTTCTCGCTGTAGGCAGCTGTGAGTTGCTGCCTGTAGGGCCATGTCTCCTGTCTGTAGTGGGCAAAACCAGAGAAATTCTGCTTAGAAATGAAGGAAGCATAAAACTGTGGGGATGCTGCTTTGTAGTTCTGTAACATTTCTTTCCTTTGGAGTACTCCTCTAGAAGAAAGCTTCCCTGATTCCCCTATGACATGGAAACAAAAAACATGAGGAAAGCATGGTTTCCTAGCATTTTGCAGGAAACCTTAGATGTGTACACGTGAAACTACAGTAAAAGCAATGTGATCAGCAAGAGAAAGTGCTCCTCCCCATACTCTTTAACATTTTATAAATTAAGAAAATAAAATTCTAATAACTTGGATATATAGCATATATTGCAGCAGGGATGCAAATCTTTTTCTTACTGAGATTGAAATAGCATCTTGTATTCCTTGTATCTTTGTCAGATCTTGCATTAATGCACATCACCACATTGTTCTATGTGTCTAATGACATAAGAAATAATTGTTTTCTAATGAAAAGAAGTTCTGAGTTTATACCTAGCTTACAGAGCACTGCTTTCAAACCTCTGCATTATAGTTTAGCTATTCTGCTTGCTCTGGTCTGCAGTCATTTCAGAAACATGATGGTAATGCATTTGCTTTAGGGAAACTACTACACCAAAATAAATTAGCTGAGCCTGAAGAGGTCTGTATACAATGCCAAAACTAATACTAACAGAAAAGAAAATGTACAAAACATAACTGTGTCTGCGTATGAGCACAGGGTTCTGCATGCAAAAGCATTATCGATTTGTACTTTCTTACTTGTTACACTCTGCTTTTTGTAGAAAAGAACTTTTTTCCACCCCCTACCTACCTCCTACATTCCAGCTAATATTAAAAGCAGAGACAACTCTATAAAGAAATTATGTTGCTGAGGTCATTGCTTTTATAAAGTACTCACTATCACTTTATGAAGCATGGAAAATGAAGTTGGTTAAAATACTCTTGAATACAGATGGCATAAAATACACACAGTGTTTTTGCTTGCTCCTCTGTTTCTTCTCTAATTTCTCCAAATTTTGAGACTGGCTAACCAATAAAAGAAGATGCCTCAATCTATCCCACAACGGGAACCTTCCAGTTCTCTTCCTAATCCGTAAAGTTCTCTGTTTTTCTGGTGTTCTAAGTGGTGGTTTTTGTTTTTCTTTTTTTTCTTCCCATCCAGGTACTGCTATGTGGATATTTGTTAGCAATGACTGATGTGGAATCTACATATGCAGACTTTATTGCTTCAGGAAGAACAGGTAGAAGAAATGCATTACATGACATCCTGGTGTCCTCTCCGGGTGGGAACTCTAGTGAACTAGCCTTAAAGTTATCAGAGCTTGATATAAACAAATCAGGTGAGTATGTTTTGGGCTTTTATTATATTTATTTAAAACTAAAATAAGAAGAACTAGTACACAAAGCATGGCTTATGCGTCCACATTATTCCCTTGTCCCTCAGCAGCAGAAGTATTTTTTTTTTCTAATCAGCATGGGTTGCCTGCAATAAGAATCACATATTTCATGAATGGGAAGGGTGGTTATTTGCAAGTACAACACATCACTGAAAAAAGAAAAGTCATTCTGCCGTGAGTGCTTAGTGGCAGGGTCCAAATCAGGATAAATTTTATGAAAAGTAGAATCTAAGGAAGAAAATAAGGAAGTCTTTATTAAAACCCAAGTCTTCATCATATCCTTTAATGGAAGCTCTCTGGTTTGAAGCCTGTAGGAGAAGCCATGTGTCTGCTGAAAGGTTGTTGTGAAATTAACTTTTTTTCAGCTGCCAAAGGAAAGAGCAATAGGAATGCACTGTTGTTTGTTTTACCTGGATCTTTGTTTCTGAGTAAATTGTCCCTTTCTCCTTTCTGCTGATAGTTGTCCTTCTTTTAAGGTGATAGCTAGTAATGCAATCCTAAACCTTAAATATTACCAAAATTTTTAAATGCTTGTGCATATTCAGTTGGGAGGAAGGAGGGAGAGTGGACCTTACAAGAAATAAAAATAGTAATATGACTGGGTATTTATTTTTGTGTTACACGAGTAGCGGCTAATGAATGGATCTTACAGATATGAGAAGGCCCTTTTCAGGTGTTAGGGAAGAGGTGATTTTGCTTATTTTAATAATAGCAGAGGAAAACAAAGGGCAGCAAAGAAGAAACCGGTGATAAGCAGCCGCCCTGTTTGTGCACATACTTTTGTCAGGGATAAAGACGAGTTCTGAGAGGCAGTCTCTTCACAGCACAGTCAGATGTGGGCAGCATGGTGTTGCGGTGGTTGTAGTGCTGTTTTGAAGGAGGGGTTCTGTTTTTGGCTTCTGGACTAATGTACATCCTAAGTAATTCCTTCTGCAGTTGCCAGTTTGGCACCTATAGATTCTAGATGCATGGAATTCTATCTGGGCAGGACCTTTAGTTTATTTCTATTTAAAAAGAAATGCTTTATAAGTATGTGTGTAGGTGTGTCTATTTATTTTAGTGGGGACAGGTGTAAAATGTTGGAAAAATAGAAAGTAGGTGCCATTTGAAAGGCATAAGACCAGTGTTCTTTTGTGCTTTAATTTTCTTCAGTCTCAGATTTACACTTTTCAAAATTGTCTTTGATCTTGTCCATTTAGAAGATAAAAACAATTCCTGTTTTAAACAGTGGAGTGGTTATAAGCCAGAAATGTGCTCTTTTGTGAGCTATAAAAAAAATGTGCCTGCAAGATATGTTGATATGCATTTTGTACATGCAGTTAGCTGTGTAATGATGAGAATGGTTTAAATAACTGATAGGCTAATTTTTTTATACATCATTCAGGAGTCTCTTTAGTTCTTCTTGGTGATCCCTTTTGCAGCCTGGGTAGCTTAATCAATGCAGAAAAGTATACGGAGCTGCTCATAAAATTACCTTGGATAGTAGAAACACAGAAATGCCTGCATACTTCTTCAGAAGGTTATTCAGTTTCCATTAGATAAAATGAAAATACATTTAAATTCTGTATTATTAATGCAACGAGGAGCCAAAAAAAAAGCCTCCAAACCAAAAATACTGGAAAAGGCATTGTCTTACCTAGCATTCATGTGAATATTAGTGTATTATCACGTCATGTCTTTCCAAACCGAGAGAGGCTCAAAATTATTTTGCATGTCAAATCCCAGTTCAGAATATATTAGTGCTTGTAGGATGCATATATGCATCACACCTGACAGGATTAAGAGGAAAACACATGTTTGGGGGTTATATTTTATTTCTTTCAAAGTGCGTGTCAAACAATTTATGCTAAGTACAACCTAATTATATAAATATAGACATCAAGTTTCGATTCTTTCCTTTTCTTTTATTCCTATTACAGCTGTATGTATTTTCTTGCAAAACTGCAAGTGTGTTTGGTTTCAGCTGCATGAAGTAATGGCAGAGTAGGATAATGCAGATATTAAAGTAAAAAAAGGTCGTTATAAAACATATGTAAATTAAACTACCCAAGCATATTTAGTACATTCACTTTGAAAAGCCTGCAGATATGTTTCCTGTAAAAAACCAGAAAAGCTTTTAACAGCACTAGGCTTATTCAAGGACAATGTATTTTTCAGTACTCAGTAACTGATACCTGAAGTGAGTGTTGGCTAATCCCCTCATTAATGAGCCAAGGACAAATAATCAAGAGTTTACTGCATAATTATGTATAATATGTATAATTACTGTATGATACTCTCCCTTCAAAACAGCTGTCCCAGTTTTCTTTGTCCATAACAAGCTAACAACCTGTTATTAGCTATGGAATGGATATATTTTTCAAACCCCAAAATACAGGTTCCAAGGACTGTGTCAACGTGTTTTATCTAAATTAAGTAAAAGCAACACTGTGTACATCTGATAGATAGAAAACTGGAAGAGAAATCATAAAACAGAAGCAAAAGAAAGATTTTTAGTAGGGAAATCAGCAGGTAGCTCTCCTGCTCAACACACTCTCAAGGTAACCAGTGCAATCCAAGAAACTTGATCATCTTGCAGGTGGTTGTAGCTAAATGAAGTAGTGAGGAGAAAGTACATTGAAGAATGAGGAAAAGTCTCTGCAGATCTAATCTCTGAAACAAACTGCTGGTTTTCTAGGTGCTATAGAACACAGGAGTGAAAAGGACATTTCCATGTAAAAGTTGTAGGGGTCCAAGCATCTACAAATAATGCGGTAATAGGGGTTGAAGTCATACGGAACTGGAATGAAGAACTGACTGTAGAAATCAGTGATTGAAAAAAATTTATTTTAGTCCATGGTAGAAATGTTTTGGGTGTAAGCAGGGGGAATAGTGATAGACACGTAGAGTCAGTAATGTTACAGGAAGAAAAACAAGTTTAAAGCTGCACATTAGCAGGACTGGTAACTATAGCCAGCTGACCAACTCACACAACTGTATGGTGGCTTAGAGTATGGTATTATTTGCTTTTGTTTCTTTTTTTAATACTGCTTGCCGGTTTCAAAATGCTGTGTAAGAATTACAGTCTTGCTCTTGAGAGTTTCTAGCCATCAAGTTTTAAAGGAAGAATAGCAATGTGCTTAGCAGTTTTGGGATTCTCAGAACTTAAAGGCAAATTTATTTCTGTAAATATATTTTGAAGCCCTTAGTAGGAGAGCTCTGCCAGCAGAAGGAAAAAGTTGGTACCAAGATAGTATATTATAGATTAAATGGATTTAGATTAGTGAGTTTTTTCAGCAAGTTGAGAAGAATTTTTCAAGAAGTGGTATATTAGAACCTTAGTGCTCTTTCCCTGAATCTCTGTGCTCTATGTTTAACACTAAGGTAGTGAAATATTTAGGCTTTTTGTCCAGGAGTGATTTTTCTTTTAAACACAAATACCTTGCAAGAGTGTTTTTTGCTCTTCAGTTTTGGGGTTTTTTTTCCTATATTTTTTTTAATAAGATTTCTACCAGGAAAGTTTGGCTTGCCCACATAGTAGTAGTCAGAATAGATGGAGGGCAGAGCAGGCAAAAAAGGAACAAAACCCTGAGATTACACTCATCAGGTCTTCTGCAGTATCAGAACAAATGTAGGAGGTTTTGTAGAAGGTGTTTGGACAACTGGGGCAAAAGGGATTTCTGTGTAATAGTAAATAATCACATGTAGATCCATCCTGATGGAATCCTTTCTAATTTGAGAGATGAAACTGAAGAAGAGTTTTCTGAGAAAGTGCCTTGCAAAACAATTGTGTATTTATTACTCAACCCATAATGAACAGAACAAACCTCACTGTTTATAGGTTAATCAGCTTTCCATGCAAGTTTTCATCAGGTTGAATGTGATAATTCACAGTACCCTTTGAGGTCTTTGCCTGCCTAAATACTCAGTGCATGCACAAAACGCAGCTATCATTTCTAAGCTGTTTGCAATGTTCTTTGCAGGGCAAAGAACTTTTTTCCACTACCAGTGTGCTCTTTCTTCTACTCAGAAAAGAGAAGGTGTTTATGATGCTTATGTCTACAAACAGAAATAAATCTGCAGATGTACCGTGTGATCTGGAATGAGGAAACAATAAATATCTGCATTGAGAACCCTGCCTTTATTTTAAAGATCTGTAGGTTAAAATTAAGAGGCACTGCTCCCTCTATCTAGACCTCCTTACAACCTAGCCATGGAATTTTCTTCTCTTAACTTATCAAGCCAATTCAGTACAAATTACTCAAAATCCTTGCAACGTACAAGAGACAATGTATGTCTTAACATTATTTATTGTTATGTATCTATAGCTGATCAGTCTGGTGTTCAGGGACGTGTGTCTCACTTGCACTTACCTTCCTGTTGCCTGAACCTGTGAGGTCTTTAATTGTTACATAAAATACAATACTTTGTGTATAGATACTAAAACCATTTGCCAATGCTTTTCTTGGCCTTCTTTAGACAGACTGTGAGTTGCCTGCTCACTGTGCCCCTGTAGGATGTGATCTGTTCCTCAGGTCCTTCTGTGGTTTGCAGTGAGACAGCTCTACTGAATGCCGTGGACACGGTGCTGAAAATGGACGCACAGACCTAAAGCAGCTTTAACAAACTATTGCTTTTATTGAAGTTGCTTCTCTTTATAGCAAACTTTGTTCAGATTGGTGCAGTGAGATTTTTTTCTCTTATACTGTTATAGCATCATAGTGAATAAATTTTTAAAAATACCCTACTGTTTTTATTAAATTCTTTATTTTTTAGCTACTTTTGGTCTTTACTTAAAGTGATACTGTTGATTGCAGCCAGGAATTTGCATCTCAAGAGAGTTTCAAAAACTAAGTATAGCTATCTTCTTAGTAAAGAGTTTCATATTTCAGTTTTAATTTCTTTTTACTTTGTTTATGAAACTGGTGGATGAACAATCAGGGTTCTGGTAACAAGACCTCTTTATGTTAGGGTGGATTACTCATCCTTTTTTTCTGTGTTATAGAAGGAGAAGGAGATGCACAACGAAATCCAAGTGAGCAAACCGGGGAGGCCCAAGGGGAGGCAGCAAAGCAAGAAAGCTGACATCCGACTTTGACCAAGTGGAGCAGCTGCTGGATGTTTTCAGGCTACAGGAGTGTGCTGGAACAAATTTGTTTCCATGAGCAAGCTGGTAGAAAAGAAAGTGCATGTGTCTTCACTGCTGGAACCCACTCAACACAATGCTAAAAATATGGGTACAAGCTGTGACAGAAGACAGAATTTTCTCTACCTCTGTCATTAGCAATGGTTGAACATGTATTGATTTTTTGGGATAGTGTCATCAGATGGATCCCTTCATAATGACTACTCGATGGGAACACTTTTAGAGAGTAGAACAGGTGAATCTTGTAGCAAATGGCCTTTGAAGCATCAGAGGATCTAATTGTGTATCTTAAGCAAAGGCTTGTGTGATCCTCAGAGTTTAAAATTCTCTGGCCAAAGTGTTTGCCCATTATAAGAACTGTAAAGAAAGCACTGTTTTTAGAACTTTGCATCTGTTTTACAGCTCTGTTATTTACAATGGTTTTTGTATTGTACGACTTAGATGCTCCACACTGCCCCTTCTCAACTGCTTATGAAGAATATTTCTGTTACTGTGAATTTTTCTACCACACGTTTTGAAAGGGCTGGTTTTTTGCATAAGGTGGTGATGTGCACATGATAGATCTAAACGTCAACCGCTGAATTGATTATGCCTAAACCTAAATGACTCAGCAACACTCTAATTTGTTCCTAGATGAGCCTTCAAAACGATTTGTTAATGTGAATACTTGAGCGTGTGTTGTGTCCTTGGTACAGTTTTGCCACTCGCCTGTAGTTAGTTGCATATCAAAGACAAATTGAATCTTTTGTGTTATTCTTCCCCATTTTTCTAATTTTGGTCCCAATTTCTTAATCTTTCTCTGAGATATTTTTTTAAAATGTTGTTCCAAGTATTTTATTGTTATGGTAGTTCTAAGAATACATTTATAACCTTAAATGGGTTAAAATTCAAACTAATTCCATGGTGCTAGAGGTTTTCCTGATTCACATTGTGAAAGATAGGCCTTGTTTACACATGGGAAAAGAACTGGCATAGGTTATTGCCAATTATGTATTCTGAATGAGTTTTAGAATGCAGTGTAGTCCAATGAATGGATCCTGGTCTGGATCCAGCAAGGGGTTTGATTTTTACTATTCCTTGCCTTTGCCTCAGTTGATCAGGCTGTTGAGTTTGCACAGCCAGTAGCCTGTTACTGATGCACCAGAACAGCCAAGTGCTAGAATCTGCTACAGCAGCCTTTTGGCTTGGAGTTGGAAAGGGAACTGAGAGACTTGGCATCTAGCACCCAAAGACTAGGTTTTTTCCATTTCATCTATTCCAAAATGACCGTCCAAACCGGGCCTTCATCAAAATACCAGGATAGCTTGTCCATCCAGGACATCACTTAAAATATCTACAAATTAATAACCTGTTCTGCAGTAGCTATTGCTGATTGATTTTTTTTTCCCCCATCATCCTGCCCCAATAGACAAGGCCATACAGGAGGCTGAATGCTGCAAAATGGGGCAGCCACACCTCTGTGTGACTAAGGTGAGTGAAGAGAGTGACTGATAGTAAACCATGGCAATCACACAAGCACCAATCACAAGGTCAGAAGATTTTGTTTTCTTTTATTAATAGGAGGTGATGTCACTTTATATATAGTATATATATATATATTATATATATTTTTGTGTTGTTGGTTTCAAATGTTATGCACTTTTTAATGTTTGTAAACTTTTACTAATGAATAGTGTGATTGCTTCCTGAATATATTAATCATCAGTTAACAAAACATCTTTGTGGCCACAGCTGTTTGTTTCTACCATATGTATCATAGTACTTGTCACCTGAAAATCTTTTGTGAGATATGTGGAGGAAAGAAACCACTTCTGATCAGTATTATGAGATCATTTATTAGTGTTAATAAAAAACAAGCCAGCCGTATGCTTGTGGCTCATGCGTGTAATATTAACTCTCACCTTTTAGTGTTTGGAAGCTGAATGCCTTGCTGTCTTATTAGCTGTCAAATGCCCTATCTTCTTGGTAAGAGTAGTAGTCCATTTGCTTTGAAAATACTGTTATCCTTAAACAATTTTTATTAATTTGTTTCACTTGGTGTTCCTTTCAAATTTAACGCATTATTATTGACCTTTTTTTTTAATTATTTCTCCCCCTTTTGCTCTTGCATCAAGTCTTCAAGCTGAACTGGTTGCCCCTGTGTCATGGACTAGTTACTCTCAATCTAGCACAAATGCCAGAAGGAAATAGGATTCTAGAGTTTTTTTATAGTGTTACTTTATTGATGATCTATGAAACATCATCAGTAAAATGTTGCAGAAAAAGGCAGTAGTGAAATAAGTATTTATAGTTATTAAAGTGATGGCTTTCCTTTTTTTCCTTCAGTGCTTTTCTTTATTTCAGTATACTTTCCTTCTTAATTCTTTTGTGTTGTTAAATAAAATTAATTTCAGCCTTTCCTCTCTATTTTGTACCTGTTTCTTCTATTTCTTCTCTTTTTTTCTCTTATTTTTAAACAAATTGTGGAGGCTTTTGCTGGTTTTTGAAACACATCTCTTTGTGATGGAAATAGCATTGTTAATTTTAGTGGAGTAAAAGGCTATTTATGTTCCTCTTCCCCCAAAAGTGTATGAGTGCTTGCTTTATCACTTGAACTGTGCTTGCTGTCTTAATTTTAGATATTTCTGTAGCATCTATAAGCAGGCCTCACTTAATGTAAACATGTGGTTAGTCTGTGCCAAATCACAGCACTATATCTTGAGTATTATTGTTACCAAAGCAATTACAGAAGAGCTACTTTAAATATATTCACACCTTTATTGCTGTGTAATTGCATCATATAACAGGGACACTGATGGTAGAACCAGACTTTGATTGGGTTATTTTTCCTTTTGTTAACTATCATTTTTCAGTTAACCTGATGCTCTGGCTTCTGTTCCGGTATCATCTTTACATTTTATTTTGTTCATGATAGTTAAATGTCTGTTTGATCCATGATTATCTTAAAAAGGTCTTGCCAGAAGGCTATATAAATACAACAAATTCAGGTCTGGAAAATCAACATAATAGAATACTCCTTATCTTTAAAAGGTTTGGCTTTGATGGGATGATGGTGGGTTTGTTGTTTCATTTTTGTGAGTTTCTTTTGCTGTCTCTTTAGATGGATGTTTTCAGTGCTTTTGTCACTCTGAAGGACCATCTCTTAAAAAGTTTCTGTATTCATGTTCTTGTTTCCATAATAAAGTCTATGACTATATCCACAAGCATTGCACTTGCAGGGTTCAGGTTCCCTGTCCACTTGAAACACACTGAACTTTTAGAGCTAGAATTGGACAGAGATACTAGCATTTCTTTTTTCTGCTTATTTCCATTAATGTTGGCCATGGGCTTCAAAAAGCATCTATTAAAAGACAGCAGCAAGCACACACATTTGTTACTTCATCAAACTATCATTTTAGAGCCAAAAGTTCACCATGACCTTCCAGAACACAGTAACTGAATGTGAAAAAAATGTCAATATACTTGATCCTCATCTACATAATTTCTCTTGCATTTCTTTTTCTACAATTTTGAAATGGGAAAAGGTGTATCCTCGTAGGAGTGCAAATGGATAACTAATTATCTGGTGCCCAGAAGGAGCAACTACCAAAGTGGTTAAGATGGAATTTCTACAGTGTGAATGCCTTTCTCAGCTAAATTGGAGAATTTCAGGTGTTCTTAATGTTTGTATTTTATGTTTCAGAAACATCACTGAATTTTGTCCAGAGGAAGGACTGAGAGCTGCTGTTGAGACTGAGCACAGTATAGTAACCTCAGCTTTGACAAAGTTTGCCTTACCTCAGCAGTATTCCTATGTTGAACTGCTGTATTTTTGCCAACTTGTTACTTTGTTCTGCTCTGCATCTCTTTCTGGCTGGTTTATTTTCTGTCCTGTGGTTCCCTGATGTAAAATAATACCCTAGAAATACATGGAGTGCTGTATTACTGTGTATTGACTGACTAAATCTGGCAGTGGATAGATTGTTTCACTTAATCTTTTTGATCAATGCACAGAGTGGGATCTGTTTCAAAGTTCTTTTCACAAGAGAAGCAGTAGAGCCAGGAAGGAAGTGTGAATTCAAGAAGATAGGCCAGCAATATAAGGAGGATATCTTTTCTTAATAGTAAGGCAGGTGGGCCCAGTGCACAAAATAGCTTCCTCCATCATATGATGAACAGTTAGGATGTGTTGATAATAGCTAAAAAGAAGACAAATTGTTCAGCTTTAGGTGATATTTTGATTTCAGAACCAACTGCAGGTTCTCAACAGTACTCTAGAACAGAAGCTTCCATAAATCTGTGGCACGTACCCTTGAGACCAATCATAGCATCCAACGGGTTCTAATGAAATCAAAGATAGTTCTTGTTCTCTAACACAGAACACAGAATGCTCTTAAAAAGCAGAATACTTAACAGATAAGAAAATTATAGAAATGAAGGTAGTAGCAGAAACATTCTCACTGTTCTCCACAACTTCAGGCTGAACTTACTTTTTCCTGCAAGAGAGTAGGGACAGAAATGATCAATGTGGATGCTTGGTACATTTCCACTATTTTTTGTACCATACTGCTAATACCTGTCTGAGAGAAAATAATGAACAATGGTATGGACAAATCAGATAACAGGGTACTGAATCGGTTCCTATTGTTGTTAACTCACTGTCTGAGTTAGTGAGTTATCTAATGAGTGTTAACTCACTATCTAGTAGTGAGTTAACAAAATATGAACAAGTCTTAAAAGCAGAGAGTAAAGCTAAACACAAATATAGTGCACTCACAAAAAGCATCCCCATTTTCTGAAAGCAGCAGAACTTCATGTTCTATCCTTTTACATTGATTTTTATATTATGGCTTTGGAGCTGCTGATGTTTTAGGATGGAGGGCAGGACAGTATTTTCTCTTGGTATTTTCAGGCAACACATGCTTCAGTACCCTGAAACCAAATGTTTATTAAAAAAACAGTGCTAGTGATGATTTGCTAATGAGTTCTTAAGGTAAGCTTTTAGCAAATTAGCCATCAGTATACACTTTCAATCCTATTTGCTAATTAAGAAATTCTCTGGTGCTGATCCAATGTAGTGTGATAATTGGTAGCCTTATAAAAGTTTGAGTGAGGTAGATGATCTTGAGTGCTCTCAAAATGTCTGAGACAAAAATATTCATGAAAAATCCACACCACCTTCTTGCAAGAGCGAAGACAGATGTGTTTTGTGTTTGCTAAATAATAAACCTATTTTATCATGGTTAATCAGTTAATGCTTAGATCTAGTTTCATGAAAAAACACCTTATGATCCTGAAAAATTAATCAGGTTTTTGCGTCCAAAAGGATAAGAGATGAAATTAAAAAAAAGGTAGCTTGGCAGTAATTTATAGGAAATAGTGACATATCACTTACAGGGATGGGAAATTTTTGTTGAGAGATCAAATCTTGAGCAGCTCTGCATGTGAGTTGATCTATTCTACATCTGGTTTGTTGCATTAGCATGTAAATTATGTCTCATTGTGTTCATCAAACATGGGTATTGCAAACAGATACACAAAACAGTTTTTAAGTATGAACCCAGAAAGAGATGCTTCCAAGGCAGCAAAGAAGAAAACATGTTATTTTTAACCACACAGCATGCAAACAGATCCATTTCATTACTCATATATTTTTTTATTTGCAGGTCCTTCTTTTCAATAGAAAAAGAACAGCACATGATTGTGCAGAGAAATTCAGTATTCCAATGTGCAGATCAGCAAAACCATGCATTTTTCTTAGTAGAATTCAGGTTTTTTTTAGGGTCCTCAAATGGCAAGTATCTAGCCAATATGTATTAGCCATGTCTTTGATGTGGGAATCTTATCATTAAGTCTCAGTGAAATTTCACTGTGTTTCCTACTAGTTCAGTCAACTCACTTGCCTGTAAAATGTCTTCTGTTACCCACATTCTTTCCAGTTCAGTGAGTAGCTGGCTATTGATGCAAGAACACATGTACTGTAATGATATCTATCTGCTGCTTTAATATTTCTCTCTGTCAATAGAACAGGACACATATGAGTCCTTGGGGTCAGGATTTACTTTAAAACGTCTTGGGAGTGCCATCACTTGTGGGAATCCAATAACTGCTCCTGGAAGAGGCTATACTAAGTTTTTGGTGGAATGGTATTATAGTTACAGATGAATATAAAAGACCAACACTATGCACAAATTTGGGGAGGCAGGGGGGCTTTAAGCTTACAGTGTTACAGAGCTAGCCTGAAAACCACATCCTCACAGAAATGTGGCTACTAAATCAGATCTGGCAAACTTAAAAAGCTTTTAACATTTTAAGAAGTATTGTCATAACCCATAAAACACACCATTTTCAGGCTAACAATTTCTTCTCAACAAGGATGGTGTGCACTTTATCAAAATACATTGGTTAGAAGATGCAGTAAAAAGTAGAAAAAGTCAATCTGGCTGTACAGCCATGAAAAAAGTGTCATTCCTGCACATTGCCCTCCTTCAGACACAGCATCTACAGGTCATGCTTGTGACTGTTGCAACACACTGAATTTTAGTTTGGTTGGAACAGGATTTTCAAGAGACCCTGTGGAGTACAACTGAACCATACTTTCTATCACCAGGCATATTTTATCAATTAATTCTTTCTTCCTATCTGATGTTCAAATGAAAATAGATTTACTATTCACTCTGATGTATACTTCTGAATATCCATGTGGTAATAAAAATGGCTCTACTTTAGGCTGAAGTGTAATAGAATGTCTTGTAGTTATTTGTAATGTCCCAGGGATCTGTACATATTTTATGCCTGTATTTGCACTGAAACTACACTATATACTTTCCAGTTAAATATCACAAACCAAATGGGAATATGCAACATAAAAACACAGTGAGATATTTAGCTTTTTGAAGTATACGCTCCTGTCTTCCTGGAAATTATACACAAGTACAAATAGGGCACAACCTAAGTGTTTCAGTAAAAATCTTTGTTTTCACAGCCTCATCTTTGATCCTGCAATGCAGTCAAAATGTAGACTGTGTAACATCTGATTATAGTCATCATTTCCCTAGCAACAGACTGATATCCTCACTCAATACATTATACAGTATATTTCAGAGAACAGGGCATGCCAGAAGGGAAGAAGATGGATGACTCAACAGGTCTTTTTCATCCGTAATTCTCTCATCCATGGAAAGAATTAAGAAGTCTCTGGACACAAACACAACATCCTCATTTGTTTGGAAGTGCAAGCACCTACAGTGTATTATAATAATGATTCTATAGAAACAGCTAGTAATAGGGCATTATTATGGAGCTCTCCCCCCAAAAACAAAAAAAGGCAAGCACCCCGGAAAGTAACCAATAAATGGCACACGGACACCTCCTGGTGGCACTGGGGTGTATTTTTAAATAAAAGGATTCACAATTAAGCCAACCCATAGAAACAAAGGTCCAAACAGCCACGATGGATCTGGGATGATTAAGGGATTGAGAAAAATCTTTGAAAATCATGAGAGCGAAGTATTGTAAATACATCTTTTATGTGATTGAATTATGGCCTTGGCTTTTGTACTTAATCTCTTAAAACACATTATTTTTCAGAGTTTCCCCAGGCACTGCACCCATGCCCCATAAATAAGATTTCCATAACTACTGGAAATAAACCTGGGGTTTTTAAAGTAGGCCTTGCAACTGGTTGCAGTAGATGAACTGAAATCAGAAATGCATTATTGGCTGGTCTTCATGCAAACTCTGATAGCTCCAAGGACAGCCCATAGAATCCCAGCCTATGTTCACCAGTCTGGCAGCACAGACAAAACAGCGTGCCTTCCTGGTGATGTTTACTATCAGGAAATTAATCATCTGAGTATATAAAGTAGGCTTTAAATTAAAATAGTCATAATAGCAAAAGCAAACAATAGTCATCTGAAATTTATTGAAAGTTTGTGCTTACTGGAATTCCACACCCCCCCCCCAAAAAAAAAAACTCAGAACAAAACACAAAAAAAAGACCCAAACAAGCAAACAAAAAAACCTCAGAAATGTCATCAAGGCAAATTCAGAAGGGAAATTCCAAAGAATTACAGGATGTTTATGATAGACTTCTCTTTCCTTGTGCTATTCCCATGATCAGGGCCAAACAACTAGGTGTTAAAAAGACAAATAATGCAGGAATTTGGTGGCTGTTACCATAAGTAGCCCAAGATGTTTCAAAGATAAAAGGAAAACAGAAGAGAGTTCTAGTGAGTAAACCTATTTTCTACCTTCTTTCCTGATGTCTGAAAGGTGACATAGTGCTGCAGTGGGTTCAATTTTATATCAACAAATTATTTCTCTTTTCACTATCTGTAATTTGTTCCTTCTCCATAAAGTCTCGTGATCAATCATTCAGGATTATGAAACAGTTCTCCATAAGACAAAGCCACAGAGAAATTTTATTCCCTTCAAAGTGGCCTATCTATGCTTTCACACATACAGAGTCCATAGAATACTGTAATACGAATTGTGACAGGGTGGTAAGTTGTTTTGCAATGGTTCTTCCCAACAGAATCATAGAAAGGTTTGAGTTAGAAGGAACCTTAAAGAACATCCAACCCCCCCTTCCATGGGCATGGACACCTTCCACTAGACCAGGTTGCTCAGAGCCCCATCCTTGAGTACTCCAGGGAAGGAGCATCCACAACCACTTCAGGCAATCTGTTCAGTGCCTTGACACCCTCACAGTAAAGAATTTCTTCAATACGTAGCAAAAGTGTTATGCTTGTATCACTCAAAAACCAGAAACTGCTATTTCACTATTGCAAACACATCTCTACTGCATGCACAGCTTTCTCCAAAGGAGTTACTGGCAACCTCGATGTACGTAGCCACCTCTCAACCAGATCAGTTGTGAATTCTGTTTCTTTTGTTTGGGAACAAGTTCTTCCCAAAGACTTCCTGTTTTTCAGAGCTGAAAATGATAGATCTGTCTGATGAAATCTATTTACTTTCCATATATGTATATGTGTGTTTGTATAAGTATTCAAGGACTGGAAAATTAGGCAGACAGTCCATACCCTCAGGCATAGGGTGTGACTCTTGGGGATAATGCTATGTAAGGCCAGGAGCTGGACTTTGTGATCCTTCAGGGTGCCTTCCCACTCAGCTTATTCTGGGATTCTGTGATTCTTTGTCAAAGAAAAACAAGTTCACATATTAAATATTAGAGAAAAATCCATGTTGTTTACTAAATAGCATTCTTCTACCAAATTTTGGCTGTAAAATATCTGACATTAATGTAAATGTCAGCACCTTGTACTGTGCTCTCCTGAAGACACTGTTTCCAAAAGACAAAGTACCTTATTTGGTATAAGTACCTATATGGTAGTTTAGCAAACCCTAGCCCTAATTACAGTAGTTTTGCAAAATTTGCACATGGACCCATCAACATAATATTTTTATCCCTGTTTGACCTGCAGGAGACCTGCTTTCAAATTAGCTACTTGCAAGGCCAGTCAACATCTTCCCAAGACCTCACAGCTTCTTTATGATTCCTCTTTACTGTCTTCCATTAAATATTTAGGGTCTGTTCTCTGAAGCTTGGCTCTGTTTCTCTAAAATACTTCAAAGACTGCTGTTCATGTGTTGTGAGGTCAGAAAATATTTAGGACTTCCTACTTTTTTCTCCCATATTAAAACTGATTTGTTTTCTCTGCTGTTTTTATTTCTTTAGGACATGTAAAACTATTCAGTAGATTTTCCAGCTTCCTGAATATTTTCACAGTAATACTAAATGTGAAAAACTGAGCTGTTAATTTCAAGCTAGAAAAAAAACAAGTAACAACTTTGAGTTTTATGGCCAGTACATATACAATAATTACTAGACTGTGCTCCGTACATTCTGCAAAAATAACACTTTTTTTAAAAAAATGCAGATCTGATTTTTACAGGTTATAGAAAAATATCATAAAAACTCTCTTCACTATAGATAACAGATTTGGAGAAGTATAAAACTCATATAGAGATACACCCTGACTACCAGAAGCAGATTCAGCTGATAAATTTTTTGCATTTGAGTTTCAATCACAAGGAGAATTAATGCAGTATTTGTTGCCCTGAGGTTTCACTAAATAAATTGCCCCAGTTAAACCCAGAAATTCCTATCCCTTATGTAATCAATTGTACTGGTTTGAGCTGAGATAGTCAAGAGAGAGAGAAGCTTCTCCGGGGGATGATGAAGGAGCACAATCTAGTTTAGGTTCTTTGAATTACACCCTACAAAAAATGTTTGGTGGGACTTCCCGGTTTAGTTACACAGACAATTCCCTTCAGTGTCTAGCACAAATATTTTTTTATACCTATATGATGAAGAATCAGGACTCACAAACTTGTCTTTTCACCTTCATTTTCTATTAATTTTGCCCTTTCTCATGAAATGAGATAGCAAAGGCTCATATCACAAGTGGAACAGGTATTTTTCACCCACATTAACTGGGTGAATGGGGTTTTGCAGATTTAGACACAAGATGATTCACAACAAGGTTACAGTTCATAAACACAGTGATCAACTACTCAACATATGACGATCCACCAACCTGAAAAAACCCAACTTGAAATGGTAATCAAAGCAGTACCTCAGAAGACACTAATTTGACCAGCAGTGCAAGGTTATAAAGAAAGGGCATCAATAACCCCAGCAACAAGCATCTGGGGTTTGTTCACTTTAGCAACTGCATTGCACATAAAAGTACATGACTGAGCTGACAATTAAGTGTCTTCAGTGGTAACAGCTACAAGTCTCTGCTTTTCACAGAGTCGCAGAATGGGTCAGGTTGGAAGGGACCACAGTGGATCACCTGGTCCAGCCTCCCTGCTCAAGCAGGGTCATTCTAGAGCACCTTCAGTGTTATTCGATGTGAATTTTAAAATTGTTCTAACATGAAATCTTGAAAACTTTTTCCTGTATGAAAAAGCTGTGGATTGAGTTGTACCAGTGATTTTATTTTAAAGGGACAGGATGACACTACTGTATTTCTTATTATCTTATTTCTTTGCACTACACACATGTAGAAGGAGGTAGAAGATATATATCAACTTGGAATGTATTTCCTTTCCATCTGTACAGTGTTCTTTTCTATTTAAACTTTTGAGTAGTCCTGCTGACTGAATGTAACAGAACTAGCATAATGAATTAAACCAGTGGTAATATCTGAAACTGAATATATTTAACAGAATTCAATACAATTAAATATAATCTAATACTTTTTTACCAATATATGTTTCATCAATATTAGTAAATTGATTTCCTTTTTTACTATTTCTGTACCATATACTGACATTTCTCTCTCCACTTTCTGAAGACATTGTTTGTTTAAGCCTGAGACATCTACTTTTAATGCTTTAAAAATCAGCCCATTGGGCTCAAGTCAAATATAAAAGCTTTTTGAACATTTTTACATAGAAAACACACAGTCTCAGAGAAGTATGTGCACTCTGTAGGCAATAGCTTCAATGTGATTCTGCTCTTTTGCCTACAGCACAGAAAACACTTAGGAAGAGTTTTAGAAGGATACTAATGAGGCTTTATTTCATAATGTGGAGGGATACTGACTAAGAAAATCAATCTATTCCACTACTCAGCCAGGAGTAATTGATTTTTGCCCACTTAATATGTGAATGAGTTCAGAGCAGTGAAAGGCTCCCTCTCTTACTACTTGTTTCTTGGACCATGCAGTGCATCGATAAAATATCTGTATTTATATCTAGACCTATATATCTTTATAGATATCTATATCTCCATCTAACTATATGGATTAGATATAGCCATATAGAGATATACTAGCTACATTTATACAGATACAATCATATAGATATATAAGGATATTATAGGTATATATTACACATCTCTGTAATCTGTAATGAGTAGAACAGTACAATTTTCCAAGCAGAGTAATTGCTCAACTCACCAACCATAATCACATGGCAATTCAGTTATTATTTTTTTCAGCTTCAGCAACAGGAAAAGCAGAACTTATTTTTCTTGAGCATTATAATATCTAACAAGTCCAGGTAGGATGAGATTATTTTTATCTTTGTTCAAATGTCTTTGTTAGCATTTATATTCCAGTCAAGATAATACACTAAGTTTTTGCAGACACATTACTGGACAAGGAAGCAATTTTATCTTAAAAGCTTTCATGGTGCGGTTTCACAGCTTGGGCTTTGAAATTTGTGATTTCTATGAGCCAGTCTGCCAGGCTGCATCACAAGGAAGTGCAAATGTGCTGTACATGAAGGGAAGGTGCCACATATAACCTTGAAACTTCACAATTAGGAAAGGTTAGCCCTCTCTTTCAGTTACTATCTTGTAGCCATAAGCAATATGCTCACTTGTCCTTGCCAGAGAGCTGAAATAAACGTTGGAGGGAAGCATTCTTCACAAGGATTGTTTTTGACTAAGCTCATTTAGAGGCTCTGAATATGACAGCCACTGAGTACAAGTCTCAGAACTGCTCTCTAAAACCCTTCAATCTTCCAGAAAGTCGAGTTCCTACTCTTTTAGACAGGTATTCATCACTTTTACCAATGATCTTTTAAAGTCAAAACTCAAAACCTTAAATAAGAGTCCTAAACATAGCTCAAGGTCCAGATGCCATGTCCCTTTGTGGCTGAAGGTGAGATCTCTTCCTCTTTCCTGGTGAAAGCCACAGAAACTTTGGGGCATTTTGCTCTTTAAAGAAAGTACCTCAAGCATACATGAAACAAAATAAAGGCCAGATGATCATGACAGTACACTGTGTCTTAATCTAACAGTCATTCTTCCTAGGACACCACTTCATTAGAGGATGTAGCAATAGTGCCCGTTTCCACAACATTTTGAAGAATAAAGCTTTGATCTGTGGCATCAAAGGTTTAGCATAATTCCCATGCTTTGTCTGAGGCTTTGAAGCTCCACCATCTACCTTCTAGACAAGAAAGTATTCTAGTCCTGAGACTCTCAAGCCTTACTTTTAAAGTGTTTCCCCACTGCGTAAAAAGAAATTAAAGGCCTTACTTACCTTCTCCTAGGTGAATGCCACAACCACTAGATTACCTCACAATGGGTCCAAAACTACACTGATTTTCTTTAAGGAAAAAGACTAGGATTAATAATCTCATCTTCAAAGGGAACTACTGAAAGAAATTTACATACTTAATGAGAGCAGTCAAACCAAACAAGAGAAAGGCATCCCAAGCTCAAAGGGAGACATTTACATCCTTGACAAGCAGGTCTTAGACACCACCTTGTGCTATTCTTTACAGGCTTATATACAGGCACATGACTTCTGCAGATCCCATTTCTATGCCCACAACCCAGAGCCAGTCTAGGCATCCTCAAAGGACAAAGAATTGCAAGAGTTGCGTCCTCCTCATGAGCACAGTCCAACGTTTATTAACTCTTCTCACAGGAGAGATCACAAGCCACAACGGATCTGAAATTTAGATATAACCAACATTTTCTGTCCGACAACCAGAATAATAAAACATCCTTAAACTATAACTATTCAACCAAGCATTGGCATCCAGGAGCAGATTTCCTTCCAGCATTAATATTCCAGGTTAATTCTGGGGGACGTTAGTGACAAACAGCTGCTTTTGAAGCTGTCAGTTACTCACTGCTTCTCCATCCTAGGGTCTTTAACTTTATAACACAACCTGCCTTTTTCATGTATGATGTTGATAATTCATAAAAAATCCCAAAACCTCCTTTATCAAGAGAAACATACAACTGAAAGAATGAAATCTGGGGACAGAAGAAGAAAAAAATTCTAAAAAGTCCTTGGAGTTAGTCCTTTTCTGACCTGGCAGTTGCTTTTATAGTATTCCAAACAAATATTTTGACAACACTTTTAAAAATAAAGACCTATTCTTCACTAAGAAATTACATTTAAAACTAATAGGAAAAATATAACTTATATAGCTGTGTTTAATAGAAAGATTTATCTGATATGCATAGAAATAGGTATATATGTGACAGAAAAGTATACCATATATCTGTAAGTGTGACTGGAGAAATTGATGGAGGGAGACACTGAAATTAAGTAGTCATCTGAAAAAAGAAATTTACAAGCGGGCATTTTCCCTTGACTCCATGACTCAGATGTGAGACTGCTGAGGCAAATTCAGCTCCTATGATGTAAATCTAGGCGAATGGTGTTGAAGTGAATATTGCATTTATTTATTGGCTTTGAGGGCAGAAATTGTGTGTACCCTGTAATTTCTGCATCAAGCCCATGCTGTAAATAAGTTTAATATTTTATCTGAAACTAAATCTGCACATAGATGCATTTATTCTTAGGGCATTTGCTGCAAAATTGCTACTACAGGTCCATCAGTGGAGGGGAGGGAGAGGTGTCCAATGATGTAGTGCAGTTCCTTTTAATGCAAAATGTCTGTATCCTAGAAAATTATCCTTAACAGAATCCAGTGAAGATATTTCAGAGCTCACTTCTTTCTTGAACATATGACTACAAATATTGTTACTGCTTACAGCATCGGGGCTGTATGGCAGCATCTGAGAATAGCATATTGTTCTGAAAGTTCAGAAGACCAAACAATACATTTGAAACACAAACAAAATCCCCATTCTTCAAACAGAATCTTGATTATTTTCATTCCCCTCATATTTATTTGACATTCAGCTTGGAGACTTTAAGGAGTTATGAGGGGGGATTTCTATTACTATTATTGTTGCTATTGTTTCTATTATATAATACTGAGTTCATTTTTCTTTCATCATAGCTTGAGTATGCAAAACTTTCTCACAAAATAGTCACCTAAATGGAACTGTTCTGAAATCCGTTTGTGGTGGTGCATGTCCGCCCCCCCACCCCTTTCTAGGCTGCAGTGTGATCTGAGAAGATGCTTGATAGGCCTTGTCCTTGAAAACACCACCCAGGTCCAGATCTTTCTGAGCTTATCAATAAACGCTGTCACCTCTCAGGAACTCCTAACAAGCTTCTGTTTTTCTCATGACCAGCCTTGGAAAATATTTCTCTGGCCTGAATGGCATAACATTCCTGTTCTCACACTTTCAAAGAAAGTGCTGACCCAAACCATGGCCAGGATGAGACACTGTTATAACTAAAGCCCAGTCTCTTGTGACCCTATAACCAGCGGTCCAAAACGGGGCCCTTTGAGCTCTCCTGGACCACAGCAGGCCTGCGACCAACATCTCCCTCTGAGTGGGACGCCTCTGAGAGCCGGCAAACCCTCAGGTTTGCAGTACCTGGAGGATCGCCGACACACGGCGTGTCCTGGGCCGATACCCTCACTCCTCGAGGCCCGATCAGGAGACACAAAAGCATCCAAAGTGAGTATTTTCACTGACCTCTGAGGGGAATTTTCCACAGGTACCTTATCTTGCACTGACTGTTTCTGTCTGCGTGCCTACCCCTTTGCGCATGTGGTAAGGCAAATCTGGAAGTCAGGTTAAGTTATAGTTATAATTGAGGCTAAGTGATGTTAAGTGTTATTTCTCTGTTAGATTGTTAAGGTTAAGATATAAATTAAGGTATAAGTTAAATTAAAGTACTGTTAATCTTAAGTGTTGTTAAACTTTAGGCCACACTCCTTTTCATCCTTGTTTGCCCTGTCTTTACACACAGACACACACACACACCCCTAGGTAGTTTCAATTCATTTCTGTTTTGATTGTCTGCATTTTGTTTGGTTTTGTTGCCACTTGCTTTCCCTTGTTGTGCCGTAGTTGCCCTAGTAAGTAGAGTAAATCTTGCCAATGAGTCTGTTATGCTTTGTAGTCTAATATTAAATCTGACTTTTGCTCATAGGCTTGCTGGTGATTTTTTGAGCAATCTCAAGCACACTCATTCAGGATAATATGTTGGGATGTTATTTTTTACAGTTCTACTAGCAGGCAAATTCTTAAAAAATAAGTGGGCAATTCAGAGTACAGAATATGTAAGCCAAACAAATTGACTTTTGGTACATCCCCTGCAATGTTTGTATTTAATTTCCAACACACTTCCATGCTTCAGCTTTCTGGTTTAGGACACAATTTGTTTTATAAGGCACAGCACAAGCCAAAAGTGAGAGATTACTGGGAAACAAAACAATGCTTCAAAGTTGATTTTGCAAAGCCAGAGAGTTCCACAAAGCACTTTATATGTTTGTCTTTCCTAAATGCTCACTTAGAAGATGGACTTTGCTACGTAGACGTGTAAAACTTGGGTGCATTTATATAATGTACAAACAAATTGACCACCCAGCTGGTGAAATATTCTGCTCTTCTGGAACCTTCCAAATGCCTTGCAATGGTAAATAAAATTAAATTTATACATATGTACTATGATTCTGTCAATGAAATTAGGTGATTTCACCCTTTTAGGCAATTTTTTAGAATTAAGAAATTAAAATGCCATTACAAATAAATTTATATTGTAATTGGATAATGTTTTTCTTCACTATGCAGAGGAACAGGTCATATTAGATCATAGTAAGACTAGAAATTCTGTCTGAACTTAGACTTTGTTTCAGAATAAAATATTGTGAGGGAATTTATTTATTTTATTTATCACCTAAGATACTTAGCTTCTTTCCCACAATGTGGTCTTGTGATCCATTTATTCTTCAACAAAAACCTAGACAGATGCAGTGCATATCATCCCTTGTCACTTTGTGAGATGTGACTAAATTTGCATGTTTGCAGTTCTTCTCTTTGGGAATACATAGCCATGGATATGCCAGTAAAAGTCCTTCTTAAATCATTTTTACCTAATAGTTTTGCAAAGAAAGAAAACACTAAAGTTTTATCTAGTTTTAGATGAACATTTCGTTTTGTCTAATCCAGGTATCATTAAATTGGATGTGCTTTCCTTAAGTTAAACCAAGAGCCCAATCATCAGATTCCCCAGGCCTGCTCTAGTTGTAGCAGATCTCCCAGTGATTGTCCCTTTTAATTTTTCCTTTCAAAGCCACAGCTGCTGTATATGTCTTTGGCCTTTTTCGCTCTATGTCTTGCCAGTAATATTTGTGCATGGCTGTGGTGAGACTTCCCTCTGTCTCATAATGATTTGTGATTTTTTTTTCCCCAAATGCTAGATATCTGCATGCCCCATGTTGTTTTCCAGTATTAAGATATATCAGTGATTACATCTGCTATGAGTGTGGGATGAAAACTGATGCTCCAGCCTTTCTAACACCCAGCTCAACAGGGTATTGCAATAAACTTCTTTTTAGGTATAGATCAGTACACTGGAAGTTATCAACAAACTGAAAGTTATTGTGGCAAATGTTGTGGCCCTCAGTCTGAGCTACTCTGAGATGGCTTTGTCTGTGTAAGTTTGCTTTGCTATGTAGTTAGATGCTTGGATAAGAAATTAATTTCACCATATGATACAACCCCACTGATCCTTCTAGCTTCATGTGAGTACTTATGGAAGAATCCTGACACATTTGGCACATAGTAGGTTGTAAAACATTATTCATGGTGACAAATGGTTGCTCATGAGTGACTTTAATAATTACTGTAGATTTTAATATAAAGAACAAAATGTTGCATTTTATTTTCTAATTTGCCATCTGGCAGGAAGCTTTCTTTTCCATATCTTTATAAAAACTCACCAAATGTACACAGGCTCAAGCAAGAAACACTGAAATATTAGTCCATACTTCCACTTTGGGGAATGGGCCCATCACACTGCATCATACTGGACTATAACAGCAACTGGGCTGTGGCATAGTTCTGTTTTTAATCACAGAAATCAGAAATAGAGGGGACACATGCTAGGTCAGAATAATTTTCACAATATATTCTTAAATATTTCATGCCATTTGATCAAACTGTAGAATTTAGAGATGCAAAAAAAATCTTTGATTATTTGATTCACTGGATAGTATTTGATTAGACATAGATTTCCTTTGATTCTCTTCTTTGGCTTACTGTCAAATTTCATATTGATTTAAAATATTTACATACATTGATCTCAGAAATGAAATTGAGTCAAGGTTTCTGGTTTTTTCCAACAGCATGAGACACAATTTGAATTCAGGGCCTGATTAGGCTGATATTTGCTCTAAGATACTGAGTGTAAAATAAAACCTATTCGGATATAGAAGCTGTTACTTATGAAAATAATATCCAGCAACTATGGAAGTCTTTTGATCTCAAGCTGTTACTGACACTGGCAGAGTAAGACATGGAAAGAGGAAATGAAAGCTTGAAAAACCATAAGCAGAATGAAGAGCTGAAATTGTCCCCTCTGCCTCTTACTCACAATCATCTTCCTTTTGCTTGAAGAGACATAAATACTTGCAAAATAAAAACTTAGGTATGTGATTTTGGCTTTCATTTAATAATGTGTACAAAGGAGATTTTGAGAAGACAGTAATCCTCTTGATTATAGCACTTCATGATTATAGCACTTCATGATGGGATTTTTGTTTATTTGTTATGTTTTCTTGATGCCACTTCCATTATATTTATGAGGATTTTGTTGATTTTAAGTGGCATTCAATTTTATTTTCTCAATAGATTATATATAAAATAAGATAAAATTGCCTGGGTAAAATTCCTTTAATAAGTATTTTTTTATTTTGTGTCTCTGTATGTCAATATTTCTTATGGGCCTCTTCTTAGTCTTTAACGTGTGAACATATTCTAAGAGTTCAGTATATTTTTGTGTCCATTTGGGAAGGCCATTTAGATCATAAATGTATCCGGTGATGCCAAGTATTGTCAGTTAAAATGCAAAGGCTTTAGTCAGAGATCAAACATAGGCAGTAATGAGGGGAAAAAAAAGTGTTTTGCTGGCAGGCGCCACTGGTTTTCTCTTTCCTTATTGATTCCTTCCTTTGATTTTTCTTTAAACACTTTTGAAGAACTAATTCTATAAAAAGTCTAATTAAAACTGAAGGGAGAAACAAGGAACTCACACTGAGCTTCAAGCCCGATTTTTTATTTTCAAATACCCTTTTTGTGTGCATCTAACTGCCACTAAACCAGCACAAATCTTTAACAGCTCTAGGATACTGCTTACACTTCCTGAAAATTTTGCAATACAGTGTCCTCTTACCTGCATCTCTGTCTACCTCCCTTTAGTTCTAGGAGTGACTTCATTCAATTTCCACCAGTGTGAAATTCCTGTTTTTTGTGGACCTAATTCGTTAGCAATAGAACGGAAAGAGCTGGCTTAGCGATGCCATGCAACTGGCAGTTCAGGGAGAAACCCCACTGAATTCTATTACTCCTCTGAATACTTTAAAATCAGTCTCTCGTGTTACTTTCTTGGCTTGATTTTCTCTCAATATTTCAGATTGGGCTATTTCCTAAGTACTCTGTCCAGGTATTCAAACATCTATTTCCAGAACTTTGCTCTCAAGAATTGCTCCTGCAACCTCAGGTTCTTCACTTCCCTCTCAATTATTATTTCCCTCACTGATTTCTGTATTGTAAGCAGAACCAAATGACGCCGGCTCCTCATTTGCACTTCTGATCTGGCTTGGATGACTGTGTCTATATTATCCCTTGTATGCATTTTATGCACCATAAAAGTTTATAAACCATAAACTACTTGGGACAGCAGTCAGTAGAGACTACTTGTACCTACCTTTTCCTGAAACCAAACTTTAGCATATAAATGTGATTTGACCTTGTTGAAGGAGATTCTTGGGCATCTCAAAGTACCCCAAGTTCTCTCACCCATCCTGTGTTCTACATAAAATCACCATATGCAGTTGAGATAAATGGAAGCTGTTCAGCCATGTCTTGAGGGGCTGGGGCTGTTTGCACTTCAGATAAATATGTGACTAAGTGGGTTTCAAAGTGCCTGCAGTACAAGCAGCCAAATGCAGAGTTTTGCTTAGAGCATGATGGCTGAGTCACTGTAAAGCAAGCCCCATTTATGTCTCACAAGTCAGCACTTTGCATACCTGCTGAATATAGCCTTTAGCCCATATTTACAGATAGGCATACCCTCCCTACTGACCAGTCCTACAGGATACGTTACCTCAAGTCTTGGTGTCTTTGCTCTTAAGGCACTGGACTGTACTGACAAAGCATTGCCAACAGGTGAAGGAAGGAAACTGCTCCCCCACTCAGCACTGGTACCCGGTACCGGTGAGTACTACACTGCATCTGGATACACCAGTGCAACAGAAATACGGACATAGTGGGCCTTCCATCGGAGGGCCATCAGGATGGTGAAGGGACTGGAGCATGTCTCCAGTAAGGAAAGACTCAGACAATTGGGACTGTTCAGCCTGGAGAAGAGAACGCTCAGAGGGATTTCATCAATGTGTAGAAATTCCTCAGGTGAGTGGGCAAAGGGTACAGAGCCAGGCTCTTATCAACAGTGCCCAGTTACAGGACAGGGGCAGTGGGCACACACCGACACACAGGAAGTTCCTTCTGAACATCAGGAAAGAGCTTTTTGCTGTAAGGGTGACTGAGCACTGACACAGGTTACCCAGGGAGGTTGTGGAGTCTCTGTTGTTGGAGATAACTCAAAATTCACCTGAACATGGTCGTGGGCAGCCTGCTTGAGCAAGGGGGTTGGAGCAAATGACCTCCAGAGGTCCCTTCCCTCCTCAACTATCCTATGTTGATGTTGATGTCCTGTGATTCTATAATTAATTTCAAACATAAAAATCCAGCACAGTTCCTGGCAGAACCAGAACACGGCCTTGTACTATTATTTCTATGTCAGAACTACAGGGTATTATGAATGAGTAGATACATTTTAGGTCATTCAGTTTCCCTACATTCAGACCTCAAACTTTTTGGACCTTGGACCTTGTATTTGAATTGTCTTTTTAGCTCTTTCCAGTTCTGTACTTCCCCCAAAGTTCTCCACAGAAATCTCAAATGTAATTTCCATCAGCTGATGTGTTTAATCATCCATTATCTTAATCAGTCATCTTTTGTATATGTTATCCTATAGATGTGTGTGTGCCAGTTCAGTTAATATGCTTGATGCATAAACATCTGGTTATTGATAACAAAATGATTAGTATTTTTGCCATGAACAGAAACAAAAATTTGAAGCAAATGCTGCCACTGACATTCTTTGAGGTAATTGGTTTTTCTTGCCAATGGCTTACAATTACTGTGTAGATATTTTTGTATATAACAGATTTCATCGTTCTAGTAGAAGGGATGAGGTCACTGTTTCATATCTATGGAGATGTGGATCAGCATGCAGTACTCTACTTGATACAGTAATTTACAAGAGCTCTGCATTGTTCCTGTTCGCACTGTGAATTCAGAAATCTGTATTTGCTATCAAAATAGCATATGCACACCCTGTAAGGCAAATTCTCCCCTTTTTTTTGTTTGCTGAAAAGAAATTCTTTCTTTCTTGGTACCATTTCAAGGCTTTTGTTCGCAGCTTTAAAACTCCTGCCATTCCTAGTTTGAGGAAACACCATTTTAATAGAAAGCATTGTTTATTTATGAAATATTCCCATTACTGCTATGGATCATTAAACCACCATGAAAACAGCAGAGGAGCTGAATTTGGATGCTGCTATGGTACAGATGATTTATGTCCTTATGCTTCTTTTAGTAATGCTTTGTGAAGTGATACTGACAGACACAAGGTTTTCTACATGCAATACGATTGTAGGCCTTGGCAAGGAAACTATTTTAGTTTCATTTTCAGATAAACAAGATTTTTTAGAAACAAAAGTTCTTCCTTTCCCAGTAATCAGTTTTAGCTACAGTTCTTTTAAATGACCAGTAGAAAGCCTTTTTGTGAGTGGAAGGACATCTTTAAAGGTATGAAAAAATTTCTTGGTCCAGTTAGCTGCATGCTAAATAATCAAGACTGAAAGACACCATCCAAAACTAGGTGAAAACCAGGTGACTCAATATGGGCATGCATTGTTGTTGAATATCAGAACAAAAAGACAAGCTTATTTTTCTCACAGCAACTCCATAATTCCAGAAATATTAACAATATAAAGGTATAAATTCTTATTCTATGCTTGAGAGTAGGTGTGAAATATCACTTTTATATGTTTTGATCATGCTGTCTATGACTATTCATCTATCTGCTGTGGGGTAGAAAAACAGACTGAGAAATCTTTTTTTTTCAGGCTCTGCCTTTCATTTTGCAAGATGTGAACTTTTTTCCCCTTAATAATATGTAGAAAATGGTTCTCAAAAGGCTTGACCTGGATGCTCGACTTTCTGACTAAAGAAGGCTACACCCACATAACTGGTGTAGAAAAAAATGTGACCCCTTGTTATTAGTAGATGCTAAAGATCTCTTTTATCCTTTTGTGGGTTCAGTATGTGCTTCCAAAGCCATCAGCCTGAGATCTGAACTCACATTCTTACAGTTTCTTACGTTATTCTGAGAGTCTTACAGTTACTATGCAAACCTTTCCTTCATTGCAAAGAGGATTTTGCTTGAAGGAGTTGTGCAGAAGGTTCAGTGCAGTCAGGAAACTTGTAAGTAGGAGCAGAGAGTGAAACAATGACGTGATCAAATGCCATTACAAAAATTCTATTGGTATTTGCCTAACAACCCTCCTGAAATCCAGGCAGGCCCTTGAAGAGTACTCCTTTTCCTTCTTATACAAGCTGTTATAATATTATGTTAAACTGCTAAGGCATTCAATCCCAGAGCTTTTTAGTAAGGCATGAAGGGACTGCTCCTTAGTCTTACCTTACTTCTACATTGCTTAATTAACCAGTAAGACTCAGTTACTTATTAAGAGTTATCATTCTCTATCCAAATCTTACTAACAGGTGATGAAAAGCATGTGTCACCAATTGCAACTATCATAACTGTAATAATCTATTGTAGCATTTTCATTAGTGAGTTCTTTCATGTTTGTTAGCCTGTGACTTGGTCAAGAACTGTGACGTGAACAGAGCTCTCTCTGCAGTAGCCTCTTCCAAATAAGAGTTTATGAAAAGTGGTAACAGTAGATCTTGTGCTGCCAAAGTGACTGTGGAGCCCTTTGGCATCTAAGCCAAAGCACAGAGAGGACATCTTGCCTGACTGTCTGTGCTACCTTTCTACTCAGATCCCCAGAAGTGTAAGTTGTCATTGTTTTGGGTACAGAGTACTGGCTTACAGGAGAAGCTTTGTAAATGTTCTTTCGTTAATGAAACACAGTCAAGCAAAGTGCTTAAGAAACTTGACAAGAAATGTTTTTCTGTAAAAACGAAGAAGAAGAGACTGTCATGATCTGTGACTGCCTTAATAGGCATCCATCTGCTATGTGACTTCATAGCTTGAGAATGCTATGCTGCATCCATCTGCTATGTGACTACAAATGGCTTTCTGAAGCACCTAAAGAAAAGGATCTCACTCCATAACTCAGGCTTAGAAGACTTAAAAGATGAAATGGGACATGGTGAAGTGTCAAAGAGGAAAGGTTCATCTACAGTTATTCAGGAAAACAAGATTCTGACTTGTCTGTACAATTCTTGGAGGATGCCCTAGTCTGGAATGTCTGACTTGCTGTTGGAGAGGTCCAGTCCCAGCTGGAAATGAAAGGTAAAGTTTTCTGTTACCAGCAGGATTGGAGACAAAGCCCAACACTTCTAGAACTGGAGTTGCTAATGACACACTTCAAAAAGAAGAGTGAGGCTGGGAAAGTCAGCGGAAGGGTACTCACAGAAGCAGCAAATAAGACCTGTCATTGCAAAGAAATCTAACTGCCCTACCTTTTCTTAAAAATACTGCTGTAAACCAGAAACTGAACCAAAAGTGTGATGTTCATCACGTTTCCGGAATCTCTGTGCACACTGTCTGTCTGTCTGTCTGCTGTGTTCTCTGCTTTGTCAATGTTTTAAATTCCAACTGTCCTCCGTCATCTCCTCTAAAGCGTTCAAGTCACAAAGAATTCCTCCAATAGATCTCATATATATTTACTGCAATTAAGTGTAACTTGTAAGTATATGATGTTGACAAAGTTATCTTCCTCTGCATATTTTGAGTGAACAAAAATTGTAGAACAGTTACCAGACATCGTATCTTAGAAAAGATCTGGTCTGTAGAGTCTAGCAGGCATGGGATGAACCCTCGTAGAACACAGCACTGAACCTCTAAATTGTAGGACTCAGGCTTGTGCCCTTGGGCCCTTGGTCCTACAGGGAAGTAAAACTTCTTTGTGTACCAGCTCACTGTTCTCACTCACTCTAATAGCTTCCATTAGAAGGAAATTACATCTGCTGTCCTATAAAGCCCCTGTTTTGGACAATGAGAAAGTCAAGTATGTACTGATGACATCCCTTGACCTCAGCAAATATCATTAATAATTTCCAAAAAAAGCAACATGTTTCTGGTGAAAAGGATGTAGCATATGAGAAGTTCCTCTTTACCCTTCCCAGTAAAAGAAAAGGTGAGGATGATGTAGAAAGGTGTCATTACTCAGGTTCATGGGTATGTCAATCCCCAGTGTGGGGTTGTCCTAAGGATAAAACTTGGATGTCGGAACCCACGACATGTCTCTGTCTAATTTAGGGGACCTGACACCCCGAAATGGGGGTGCCCCAGAGGGTACTGCCTTTGATCTTTGTCCTTGGAGAACTTTGCCAACTCTAAGAGATGAATTGCAAGCCACAAGAATGTAATATAAGCATTAATAGTTACTTTGCACCGGGTGAAATATAGTATATAAAATATAAGATAACATGTACATGGGGGTAGAACATGTACAGGGGGGTTAAGATGGAGTCTAAAGGGTGTGGTCACCTTCTCCTTCTTCTTCTTCACTGTCCACCGTATTCTTGATGACGGGGGCACAAATTCATTGGTAGAATAGAGATAAGACAGGAAATTGCATGTCTAGAACAGGTTAGAATTAATTGGTATAAAGTTATAAATAATGACACGTACCGTCCTCTGGTTGGATTTGTAACGGGGTATAAAAATCACGGTACGCCCAGCTGGTGGGCAGCGCCAGGGTACTTCGGCTGCTAGGTGGACCTGTGGCTTTTCAGGACACCGCAGCTATAGATAACATTAGAATAAACAACCTCTGCATAGCAGCTTGCGGCCTCTGACTGAGTTTCTGGGCAAAAGCGCTGAACCTATCTCACATGTGTGCCAAGGCCAAGTGGGGCAGAGCCACACTTGGAGGCATGTAGATGATGCATACCATTATATTAAAGTAATTAGTTGCCATGTATTAAATATATGCATGCAGTGATCTTACCTTTACTGTTATATGATATCCCAAATGAGCGTGCTTGAGATCGCTAAAAAAAATCACCAGCAAGCCTATGAGCAAAAGTCAGATTTAATATTAGACTACAAAGCATAACAGACTCATTGGCAAGATTTACTCTACTTACTAGGGCAACTACGGCACAACAAGGGAAAGCAAGTGGCAACAAAACCAAACAAAATGCAGACAATCAAAACAGAAATGAATTGAAACTACCTAGGGGTGTGTGTGTGTGTCTGTGTGTAAAGACAGGGCAAACAAGGATGAAAAGGAGTGTGGCCTAAAGTTTAACAACACTTAAGATTAACAGTACTTTAATTTAACTTATACCTTAATTTATATCTTAACCTTAACAATCTAACAGAGAAATAACACTTAACATCACTTAGCCTCAATTATAACTATAACTTAACCTGACTTCCAGATTTGCCTTACCACATGCGCAAAGGGGTAGGCACGCAGACAGAAACAGTCAGTGCAAGATAAGGTACCTGTGGAAAATTCCCCTCAGAGGTCAGTGAAAATACTCACTTTGGATGCTTTTGTGTCTCCTGATCGGGCCTCGAGGAGTGAGGGTATCGGCCCAGGACACGCCGTGTGTCGGCGATCCTCCAGGTACTGCAAACCTGAGGGTTTGCCGGCTCTCAGAGGCGTCCCACTCAGAGGGAGATGTTGGTCGCAGGCCTGCTGTGGTCCAGGAGAGCTCAAAGGGCCCCGTTTTGGACCGCTGGTTATAGGGTCACAAGAGACTGGGCTTTAGTTATAACAGTGTCTCATCCTGGCCATGGTTTGGGTCAGCACTTTCTTTGAAAGTGTGAGAACAGGAATGTTATGCCATTCAGGCCAGAGAAATATTTTCCAAGGCTGGTCATGAGAAAAACAGAAGCTTGTTAGGAGTTCCTGAGAGGTGACAGCGTTTATTGATAAGCTCAGAAAGATCTGGACCTGGGTGGTGTTTTCAAGGACAAGGCCTATCAAACATCTTCTCAGATCACACTGCAGCCTGGAAAGGAGTTGGGGGGAGGATGCACCACCACACATATAAAGACTGTTATGGCGGTTGCAAAACCCAATACATGCAAATAAGGAAACAGCAGAGGTTCTACATCCGGTGATAAAGTCACAGTCTCTGGTCTCCTTCTCTTACTTGCTACTCAGCTTGAGAAAATCTACCCTACAGCATGGCAACCTAGAATTTAAACTCACATTTTCTTTGTCTTTTGGGCATTATTGTAACTCATTTACTCTTACATGTTCAGTTTAGACTCAGCTTTATAAATTGAGCAATTTGTGTTCTGAGAGAGCAAAAACTGTTTACTCCAGTACTGCTTACCAGGTTTTATTGTGGTCTCTGGCCTTGTTCTGTTTCATTTGGGACAACCACAGCAAACAAAACTGTAATACTGTACTGAAAAAAAAAAAAAGGGTTGCTAAAATAATTGATAGCAAAATCACAATACTCCATTCCTGAATATAAATTGTGACTATAACCCACAAAAGAACAAAAGGCATTCTTGTAGGAATTCAACTGAGGAATTACTTCAGTAGGAGAGTAATCATTCTTGTCTGTAGTCCTCAATTAGCATTAACTGTAAGAAAAAGCTTATTAGGAAAATTTAAATTTTAAAGTCCCCCTGTGCAAGCATATCTGAATTCCCAGAAGCTAGTTATAGTGCAAAGTGTATTAATTAAAATACCGCTTTGGGAGATCCTTCTTTATCCAGTGTTCATTATTAACATGAAAGATAGTGGAAAGGTTTTGATTTTTTATAAAGATTTTAGTCATTGTGACAGGGATTCAAATGGTGAAAAAGAGCATTTGAAATGTTAATGAAATTCTGATCATTTTACTGGACTTGTCGTTTTTTGACACTTCTGCCCCAAACGAATGATTTGCACAGCTTTGCAAAGACAAAGGGCAAGGTATTGTCAAAACTCTGGATCCTGGAGTCATTTTCTAAAGTGACTAAAGATTTGGAACATTAGAGTGTAGGGATTTTTCTATACTGATACATACAGGAAGCCACATTTATTCAACAGTTCCTTTTGGCCTGTCTAAACTGCTTATATGATTCATAGCCCATTTCCCAGAGCAGCCCCCACTTATCTGGAGGGACAGTTGGGCATAGGATTATTTGTAAATGTCAGAGTTCTTTTAGCATGGCATTTTACCAAATATACCCTGTGATCAATATGCACCTTTCAGATGAGCAAAATCCAGGTATCTCTCACACTTGAGGGGTTACATGACAAACAGGGCTTACACATAAGAAATGAGTCGAGTTTATTGTTGCCAGTCAGGCTGTGCCAGTCATAAACATCTGCCAGTCATAAGCAGGCAAAGAGACAACTTTATGTCTCAGTAATACACCTGGGACCTGTGAGGACAGTCCTCCAGTTCTTCTGCAAGAGGCCTTGACAGATTCTGGCAGAAAGATTTGGCGTCACTGCTTCCCTAAGTTTTGAAATTCAGGACCCTTTCAAATCTTAGACCATGATTCCATGTCTCTAGGCACTTTTGAAAATGCTGACTTATGCAACCAACAATCCAGACTAAGCTGTAACTTTTATCTATGCCCACAAACCATAGGGAAAATGTGTTTTTCTAATTTATCACAAACTCATAATTTATTTCTTGCAACTTATCCCTGTGGGCAAACTCCTTTTTTTACCAACAAAGAATGAAAAACTGTCCCTTTACTGACCAGCAAAAGGAGACCTGAGTCTTTTGGAAACTGTGTCACTGTTAGGCAGCCTCTCTATACACCTGCTTAATATCTGAGCATACCTCAGATTAACTTTTACTTCTCTTCTTTGGAATTCCTTCTGGAGTTTGGGCACAGGGAGGCGTGGCAGTGCTAGTTTTTGTATTCCAATTTTTGAAACAAATTTGAGTAAGGAAGAGATGGCTTTTGCATTTAGGGCTGTTTTTTCCTGATTCTTCTAGAGACACTCAGGACTCTGAACAGTAGGTGTTCAGACTGCATTACTTTTTAGAGGCAAAAATTTCTATCATCATTGCTGGCTCTGCAAAACAACTGATACGGAAGAGAAGCCAAATATATACTGGTGCCTATAGACTTACCATAGCATAGCAAGTGTAACCTAAAATGTATTAGTAGAAATATTCCCAGCAGAGGCAAAGAAGTCTAAGTGATGCCGTAAGATCACCTCTCAGGGACAGTTTAAGATTCTGATCACTCGTGAAATATGAACTAACATGGAATAGGCCCAATGAAGGGTACCATGGTGGCTATGGAAATGGAAAGCATAGTTTCTAAAGACAGTTCAGAAGAGCTCTACTTTGTTTAGGCTAACAAGCCAAATACTGAAACAGAATGGATGCTAATTCCCTAAAAATGTATCAAAGAGGTGAACAATAAAATATGTAAGCCAGAAATAAATGTTGGCACAAGCATACATGGTGCTAACCAGCAATTCCCAAATTTAGCATATAGTTTGGAAAAAAAAAATCCTAAATATTAGAGGAATGTCATTACATCAAAGCCTTGAGTTTGGTATAGTAGGTCTACAGAAGGAAAACACAGGCTTGGGGTTTTTTTCAGTATGAAGGTACATTTATGAAGGCATTCACGTAGCACAGTGGCTATGATCACGGAGGACTAGTACTCTGTTCCCCACACAGACACCACAGTTAAAAGACAGCTACTTTTTAGCATCAGGAGTCCTCTAATGTATGCTGTTCATAGTCATAGTTGCACAACAAATGCTCAGACAACAGACACAAGAGCCAGAAGAACCTTTTAGCTTTGATGCAGAATCCTACTCTGAGGCAGGTATTGACTACTTACCTGTCTCTCACCCTGGAAAAGACTATACATTTGGCCAAGCAGACCCCATACACCGTATCAACTACAGACAAATCTCTATAAACTGTGCTGGGGAGTTGACAGGTACCTCAGGTGTGAACACCACATTGTAGACACTTAAAAGTGGGTGACCTGAAGTTTTTACTTTTACTGTGACACACCACATTTTTTAACAAAAATAACCTCAAATTTCAAAGACAAACAATAAACCCCAAACCAAACCAAATGCACCTCTATGTGAAACCCTTCACTGAACTAAGAACATCTTCTCCTCTGGTTTTGAATCTGCAATCCACATATGGAAATATCATGAAAGGAAGTGCACTTCTGGTACACTATCCTAATGGTTAGTTTATCAGCAAATGCTTGTTAGCTATAGGCTTATTTAAGTTCTGTGTCAAAGATTTAAAGGTCATTTGCAAAGTTCAGAACTCTGCAACTTGGCAGCAAACTAGTTACTTCTGGCATGGCCTGTAATTTTATAAGCATAAACCCTAGAGACAAAAGGCAAATCTGAAATGTACTTTTATTAAATTAACTAGAAAAACTGCAGCTAGAATTACCATATATATCCAAGTTTTGGTCTCAAATGATGATTTTAATCATATATTAATCATGATTTACAGGCTGGCTGTTTGACAATGCAGTATCTGGATCTATTTGTTCCGTGCTAAGGGGATGCAGAGAAGACAACATGACCATAATCTCCAATTTAATGTAGTTTTTATGTATTTGTTTCTTTGGGTTGCATTCACAGGTGTGCAGTGAATCTGTATCAACCAGCTCGTCTAGCATAAGAAGAGAAATTATTTGCATGTGCCTGTAAAGACAGAAGTAATTTCTATAAGATTTATTGTAGTTTAGAAAAACTTTATTAGTTGCTCATGGCATATTGCCACAAGAAAGACAAATAAAAGATCTTAAGAATTAATTCTAAAATAATGTCTTGAAGAAAGAAATATTGAAATACTTTCGTTGCTAAAAATGTGGAGACCTTTTGTAAAAGGAACAGAAGAATTTCAATATGTATCAAGCATTATACAAATTCATTAGCCAACGGCAATTTAGTAGCACTATTTTCCAAAAACATCCATTACTAAAATGTTATCCTGTAGCAGGAGATTCCCTCAAGATACTAATATTATATTAGCATCTCTTTCAGTTAAGAAAATAATAGGATGAAAAAAGGGTGGGGGAATCCATTGTCTGCAATTATTTTCAGGACACAAACCTGAAAACAATTTTTTTTGTGTTTTTCCTGTAGTTGTCCTGGTTTTCCCATAAGCAAGGGGACACCCAATATGGCCACATATCAGCACCCATCTGTTCAGCTACTGGGTGCTGAGGGTGGAGGGTCCCTGGCACCATCCCAGTTGCTGCCCATATCCATCCGGAGACTGAAGGCTCAAATGCTTTGTCGTCTGCACGGCCATTTCTCCTTACGTGCTTCGCTTTGGTCTTCATGTCCAGGGAGGTCGTGGAGTCTCGCTCTCTGGAGATATTCAAAATCCACCTCGACTCGTTCCTCTGTCACCTGCTCCAGGTGACCCTGCCTTAGCAGGGGTTGGGACTGGATGATCCCCAGAGGTCCCTTCCAACCCTAGCGATTCTGTGATCCTGTGTTTCACGTACAAGCGCTGCTCTTGGAAGGAGATCCTGAGCACAGCATAACCTCAACGTATGGGCTTCAGGACCCGCCAGATCGCACCTGAGTCAGGATAAGCCTGGTTTTTGCAGGGAGATGCTCAGACCTGGTGCCCTGCTCCCTTGGGAAGACCCAACCAGGGGCGCAGCCTAAGGGCGGGTGACACCGCCCGGGCCCGGCGAGGCGGAGCGGGGCTTGTGACCCCCGGCGACGGGCGGCTGAGGGGGGCGGTGGGTTCCAGGCGGGTAGGGCGCGGTCGGGACGCCGAAGCAGANTTGTTTTGCAGCTGGGGCGTGCTCGGGCGGTGGCGGCGGCGGCGGGAGCCGGGGCCCGGGCACCGCCTTCCCCGTTCCCGGAGCCCGGCGGCCGAGAGTGCCGGGGGGCGGCGGGGCTGAGGCGGGCGAGCGCTGCGGGACGGGGCAGGGAACAAAGGCGGGAGGCAGCGACCCCTGTACGGAGCCCGCGGGGCCGGGCGGCGGCAGGATCGGGCTCCCTGCGCTTTGTCTCGGGCGCTGCTCGGCTCCCGCACCGAGCCCCGCCGGCCCCTCCCTGCGGCGGCCGCGCTCCGAACCCGCTCGCCGGGGCCCCTGCGGGCGGGGGGCGGCGCAGTGTGCGGGCATCTTTGCCAGGAGCCCTTTTTTTGTGGTAACAGATGGCTAAGGTGGGTGTTAAGATCCGCTTATCATGCTAGGGAAATGTTCAGTGCGGTGAAGAAAACTAGGTATGAATTTGCTGACAGGGTATTTGCAACTTTATCCTGTGCCCGTTGAATTAATGAAAATATCCTTGCTCTCCGAAATGATAACATCATTTTCATCGATGATGTTATCCATCATAACACAGATATCAGCTTGGAATTCGTGAAGTTACAGCTTGCCATCTGGGCATTTTGGTAGGCCTGTCATTACTGCATTTTGCGTGCTGCTTTAACCATGCTACTTAAAAAAATAGAGAACTGTTCCGAGAAACTATTCAACACAGTCATTAAGTCTTCCATGCTCTACTTCTCTAGAGGTACCTGAGTGCCTGAAAAGGAGTAAGCACAAACTAGCCTCTGTTCTTTATCCCCTCTAGAACAGCTGAAGTAATGAAGTAATTTTCACAGAATACCTGTGTTCTGTTTTTAGTAGACTTTACAGTAATCAGACCCTATTCTTGTGCCTAGTGACTTCATCAACACTCTAAGTTTGGACATAATTTGGCATTAAAATTCCAGGAGATTTCTTTGATTCACTCAGCTTTCTTTGCTGCCTGTTAATGCCTTTGAAATTTGAAAGGTGGTGTCCAGTGTTTATCAAATAATGCCTTGTCAGGCATTCCAGCTCTCAGGACAATTGTATGTTACCTCTCCAAAAGGGAAAGGTTTGCCTTAATTTTGAGTAAGCTATGTGTTTGACTGCATTTGAGACTGTACATCATCTGCAGCCCATCTATTGATTTGGCTGTGTGCTAATTTACCAAGGCCAGCTATGCTTGCTGTGTTGTGTAAGCTCTAGCACCTTCATTACAGAGGATAGGAGGAAAGTAGATGTGCAGATAACAGTGGAATGCTGAAAAAACTTGTGATTTTTTTCCGATAAAATTTGTCCAGTTTCTGACTTTGTTGGAAATGGTTTATATCTTGTTTGTCTTTCAGAAGGTACTGGGAGTGGAGGGAGGAAGAACTGCTAAATCATAGGTGATATCTCATGTTGTACTGAACCTTTTCTTGAAAGCACTTTCAAAAGCTGGAGCTTGTCAAAGCATTTTTTCCATCATGTGAAATGATTCTTCTGAACACTTGATTAATTTCAGAATGGCACAGGAAATAAGTCATGTCTAAAACTCCTGTTCTCCTTGCCTTGTGAACACTCATATCTCACATTGTTATCCAGCATTCTTGAATGCAAAAGATCTTGAAACTGAAAAACAATTTTCTACATTTTTGTGGGTCATTTTGTGCCATGTTTTTATTTTTTAAAAACTGCCACAAAATAAAATACTTCCCTTTCTGCTTCAAAATATTTGAAGCAAGTGGGTTTGCTTTTATTTACAGTTTTTCAGTTTAGGATGTCTCTGTTCACACATATTAGCTTAGGTTCAGATTAAGTTTTTGTAGAAAGGTCACTGTAGGACAGGAAAAATGTAGGCAAAGCCAATAATAATAATAAATTATATCATTGGGTATAATGCTTTTATTCAGTCATTGCTCCATTGGCAACTCAGAATAGCGTTACTGGTTGCCATCTTTGATTAAATTTGTGTTTGGATGCGCAGTTGCACAGTCATACCCATCTGACATAGAAGTATGGGCAGCTTCTGAAATCTGGCTCAGCCTGCTGCCTCGTTATATTAGTGCTTAGTAAAATCGTTTCCCAGAGCTGACTGGTGCAGTAGGTGCTTGGCAGCTGTGTGTGCGAGGGACATGGTTATGGGGAAGGGCAGGACTTTCTGTTGACAGCAGTCTCTTGGTATGTGTGTGACTGTGGAAGACCCCCTCAGGCTCAAGATGCTTGTCCTGGACTTTCCAGCCTCAGAAGCTGGAGCTTTTGCTTTGCTGAAGCTCAGCATTATAGATGAAAGATCTGTTTTATTTTGGTTTATATAAGCATGCTATTAATAAGAAAGAACTCTACCCAGTTTATAATGATCCTTTCCAGAAAGTGGAGAGATGAATGTGTAATAGTTGGCATGTGGAGCTGCATTTATGACATTTTAAAAGCTAAATAATATTTTCAGTGTTGCAGTTGCGTTTTCTCACTCTGCGCAAGTTTAAATGTTCTGTGAAATGGCAAAGTAGGTTTCTGTGTCACTTAAAAGTTTCTTCTGAAATTTACCTTTGTTGCTCCTTTAAGGCTGTCGCTCTAATACTTTATTTTTTTGTCAGTATTGTTATATTACTAGATTGAGTCAAATTTGTACCTTTAAAGTTTTGTAAAAGTAATGAGTGCACGCATGTAATTACAGGTGACAAATCTGATATTACGTCTAAAGTCGCTAGGATTTGTTACTTTGTAGCCTGTGTGCTGTTTGTCTGTTTTCCAATTTTCATTTAATTTACTGATGAAAATAGAGGAATAGACTGGCTCTGTCTGAAAATGTAGTCATCTCTAAGGTGAGCTTAAAAATCCATTCATGAGTAGTTCACCATGTGCTGAATCTCAGGACCGTTTTTGATGGATTAACATGTTCTTGTTGCTTTCACTGCTGGATGTCAAGAAGAAAGCTGTCACACTGGCGTGTTTGTTGCTCTCTATTTTGCTTGAGCGAGATGGAGCCAAGCACTGAATTCCTGACTTCATTTAAGCCGGAGCAGTCCAATGGTGGTGTTTGATCGGCTTCTCTCCAGTCTGTTGTTTTTTCTGGGAGGATGCCGACAACAGCTGCTTAAACCAACTAAGTGCTGCTTCCCACACTTGTGCACAGCCCATCCCAGCCCAAGGAAAAAGGGGCAGAGAGGCAGCTGTGCCCAAGGGCAAAAGTCCAGCTCTCTGTGGTAGGTAACGGCAGTGCTTGCCCAGCCCCACGCTCGGGCAGTCAGGGAAGTCTGGTTGTGGTGGAAATGGGATGGGTGACTGCCTGCTCACGAAATAGCCTGCAGTGTCAAACCCTTGCGGATCTTTGTAGGGACTACTGTCATTAAGTATGTGCATTCTGAGCAGCCTGGGTGTGTCCTCGAGGTCTCCCTGTACAGCATCTTCTGCTGGGAGCTGGGGTCTGTGCTGTGACAGCATTTGTCCCTGGACCCTTCCCTGGCATGGGGAATGTCTGAGATGCCCTGCTCCATCCCTAACAGTGTAAGATTTCTCCTTTGGGGTTTTATGTTAGTAATGTGACTCTTGAGAGCAAGTGCTTATTCTTGCTTTGACAGAATTTCTGAATGCCCAGTCTTATTTTTTGCCTTAACAGAGTAGAAAATTATTGGATTTTAAAACAAAAATATTAATGTGAGTGTTCATTTCCCTTTAGAGTTGATCTTTGTTTTGCATCACTGGATCCATGCAGCAGCTTCCTTACTTTGGCAGCCATTTTCTTTAGCTCCATTTGACTTCAGACTTCAGCTTTTTTTTTTTTAATAGGTGTATTTTTTGTCCAACAGAAGAAAGAATTCATTTTATTGTACACTGTTCTTAAATCAGCAACTTGGAAACTATTAAAGATTGAAATGCAAAATTAATATTATTGTATATTATTTTTAAGAATTTGTTTGTCTCTGCTAGCCATTAAAACACAATGATAAATGTGACTTTGCACTGAACTGATGTTTCCCTGGGCATAATTGCACCTCTGTTAGGTGATCTGACTTTGACATTTAACACTCTATAACTGGTCAATGCATTTACTCTTTTTAAAGCCATCATGTTTTTATTTTTTTAATTAATGGTTACTTTTAAGGAAAAATCGTGAAAGCTGAGTTTAGGCTGATATGATATGGGGAAGTGCACTACCAGAATATGTTTCACCTTTAAAGGAGAGGAAGGAGACAGGAATGTGTGTAGACAGGAATTTTAATGTTTCAGATTAGAACTAAAAGATTTTATGCCTTTTCTATAGTTTTTTTTAGATTTCTTGCATTTTTAACGTAAATTGCAGAAGCAAGATTGATCTACTAGTTGACTTCAATTGGTTGAATATAATGGGAAGATCATGTTTTAACTGCACACACACACGGTGTGATTGGCATCAGAAGCAGGTGTTGCATTTCAGTGAAACTGGTTTCAGGAATATGGTAAGCACTTGACTGGAGTGGCTGAGGAGTGGGCTTACTTTCTAAAGAAATTCTAAGGGAGGGACACACTAGGAATCAATACATTATAAATTAAGTTTATTATCAATTTTTTAAAACACATTATTTTTTGCCAATTAAGATTCTGGTAAGCAAGCAGACTTAAGTAGGGGCTGCTGTGCCCAAATACACTTGTGTTGTAGAGTGCATAAGCCTAGATTTGCTTTGTGGATCACTATTACAAAACAGTCATGTTTTAAGGCTGGTATGAGAAGACAAATCTTTGCCTGACTGCCCTCACAGTCATCATATGCCTGTAGCCTAATAGAGGAAAACAGTGTGCTTATGATTCTGCCATAGCAGAATTGTGTAACATTCACATAGGTTTTGCAGGTCACATGCTTTCTAGTGCTTCTAGTTGATCTTAAAGCTTGTCAATAGAAGGCCAGATGATGTATCTGGAATTCAGACTGATCAAATAGTGCTGCTTATTTGCCTTTGGTTTAGTTGTGTTTCCATAGGCTTTGCAGGGGAAAGTTTCATAGATTTTTCTGGATGACCGTCATGACTGAGTGACTGTCTAGAATGCCTGTACATTAATACTCAGTATGGGAACAAATGGGAGGAATTGGAGGTCTGCACTCAGTTGCAGAGCTAGGATCTAGTTGGGATCGTGTGTAGGTGGTAGGACAGCTCACAGGACTGCAGTGCTGTGGTGGATGAGTACAGGCTCTTCAGGAAGAACCAGCTGGACAGCAAGGGGGGGAGTTGCCCTTTATGTGGGAGAGCAGTGAGACTGCAATGGAGCTTTGCTGTAGAACCACCTGGGGGAGTGAGTCAGGGTTAGCAGGCAGACCAGTGTGGGAAAAGCTGTTGTGGTTGTCTGCTAAAAGCCACTTGATCAGGAAAAATGAGGTCTCCCTCCTAATTGGAGGGAACCATGGATTCACAGGCCCTGGTCCTCATGAGAGACTTTAACCTCTGGAGAGATTTTAATATGTTGGAGGGACAAATCAGCAAGGCACAAGCAGCTAGGAGGCTTCTGGTATGCATTGATGACAAATTCCTGACCCAGGTGATCAAGGAGCTGACAAGGGGAAGCAGTCCTGCAGTACTTCATATGTACAGACATGTGAGATGTAAAGGTCAGGGCAGCCTTTCCTCCAGTGACTATAGGATGGTTGAATTCAGGATCTTGAGAGGAGGGAGCTGGGTAAATAGCAGGACCTCGGCCCCAGAGTTCAGGAGAGCAGGCTGAGACTTTAGGGATCTGCTTGCAAGAGTCCCATGAGATATGGCCATAGAGAGGAGTCCAGGAGAGCTGGTTATTTTTAAGGATGTATAATGTGACGGGCATGTTTTCACATTAAAAGTCATGCTTCATTCATGGAAGGAAGGAAGGACAGAGAGTTGTAGTAAAGGGGAGTACACCGTGATGTGAGTTGTGTGTGTGCTGCTGTTACAGTCATTCTTGACTGCATGCAATTCATTTCTCAGTCACCAAAAAAACCTATATAGAATCCTCCTCCAGGCTGTCACTTTGAGGTAATGGGTCTCGCCTTGATACGTTATTTTCAAGGAACTAAAGCCAAACTCCCCATCATCAGACTCATTCATGTACAGTGCAATAACACGGTTTTTGACAAATATAATGCATTTGGGGGGTCAGGATGAAAAGCTAAATAAATATATAAAAATGCGCAGAGGTACTATGCAAGTCTTTTCAGCTCAAAGGAATGGATGCTACAGTGCTTTTGGTTGTCTTTTTGAAGCAGAAGTGACAGGTTTATACAAGATTGTCAATACAGGAGCAGAGAAGAATTCATGAGGCTTTGCTCTAAAATTGGAAGTAGATAGATAAAAGTGGATTGATTTGCTATTTGTTAGACAATTGTGAAAACTTAGCTGCTTAAAAATTTCAAAGTATAAGAATAGTTGAATACTAAGAGGCAGAGCTTGCTATGATTTCCTCTTCCTTTGTCTCTTTTCTGCAAACTGCAGAATAGCACAGATGAGAAGGGATGTGCTTGGTGGGCTAAAACATGCACATCATCATTTATCGAGCAGACTTGACTGAAGTATGGCAAATACTGCCTGTTGTTAAGAGTTACAGTCAGTGTATTTGCCTGACTTGCATTTGCATTTCAAAATTCCTTTTGACAAAATAATGCAAATTTGCAAAACTTAGATCATTATTGGAATACTTTTTTTGTACTTTGGTACATTCATATTTTCATTATATTTTTTAATTCTCTTTCAAACTGCTTTTAAAAAATTAATGCTCTAAATTGTATTTAGCTGTTTAAAGAAATGTTCAAGGGTCTGTGCAACCTGGTCTAGTTGAAGGTGTTCCTACCCACAGGAAGGGGGTTGGAACTAGATGATCTTCAAGGTCCCCTTCCAACCGAAACCATTTTATGATTTTGTCAAGTGTTCCCTAGCTGTCTCACTGCATTGGTATAATTTTTAGGTGGCTCTGGCTTGCAGTATTTCCCATTAGTTAGGCTACGCTTATTTAATATGTTGATTAAAAAGTACAACTCAGTCATTATTGATTATTGGACATATGTTAGAGACTGGGCAGTCCTTAAGGAACCAGATGCTGTGGCTTGATGATACAGATTCTAACTAATGTGGGGAATGAACTGCATCTTTTATTGTACTATAAATATGTGCAACTCTTAAGTGAAAAATACCTTGCTTTTGGAGATGAGAATGGAGTTATGCTAAAAGCAATAAATAGAGTTTTGCAGAAGAATTTGGCAAGTGCTCTTCAAGTGATAACTTTCAACACTTGTAGATTACTTGCTGGCTTCAAATAGGTACCTAGTCCCAAGGCAGGGAATTGTACCAGTGTTTCTGCACGTTTGAATTCAGAGAGGCTTGATGATTCTGATTATCACAGTTGTCTGGCCCAAATAGTTTAGTACTGTCACTGCTGTAGATAAAGAAAAGATTTTGAAGGGCAGTCAGACAGATTTTACAACATGACAAAATACTGTTATGAAGTGCAGTCTTGTTCCTGCAATTTGTGTCTAAATGCACACACATATTTGGCTATATAGAGCTCTCCCAAAGAGAAAAGTGTAACAAAACTTCAGTTATTAGCTGTTCAGCAATACTGAAGACTTCCTCTCCCTCTAGGTCTATTTACACAACTGCTTTATCTGTAAACATGGCAGCAAGAACAAGTGCTATGGCTGTGACAGTGTCAGATCAAACCTGCACGTGTTGATGGAATCCACATGCTATACTGAGATAGGTAAACTGAGAACTATCAGCTTGCCCTTTCTGCTGTAAATCAGTTGTGGTATTTGAATATGAGAGGAGAGAAAGAAAGAAGTTGTTCCCTGGAAATCTAGCTTTCAAGGAAGGCTAAACTTATCTATAATATTGAAAGCGCCTTGATGCATGTGGAGACTGACTGTACAACTGTACTGTCAGACTTAGTCGTCCACCCAGACTTTACAGCTAAACTCTTAACTTCAGGATCAGAAAGTACAGGCAACTAGACTGTGACCATACTCAGAAGGAATATGTGTAATAATTTGTGTAGGTACAAACCCAGTGATTTTGAAGTAGTGGGAGGAGGAGGAGCCCTGACAGGGGCAGTTCATGGACACAAATGATAAGATTATTGTAATATATCCCACTAATAAGCTTCCAGTCTGGTTGTTTAAGTCAGAAACAGCATCATACTAGGCTGTACACTTTGTTTTTATCAGAGACCTGGTCTCAGGCAGGCAGTAGAATAGGATGTAGAGCTCTGTATCGTAGTTCTGGCATCACTTCCACTGAAATACCACTTCTGTGGTATTCACATAACATTTTTGATCATATTTATCTTTTCTCTAGATGTTTTTTGATTAGATAAGCAGTAATAATTATTTCAGTCCTTCTTCAAGTTAACTATATTCATTCATGTTTAATACAAGCATCTAAGCTGCTGGTGATTAGCGGTATTAAAGTTGGTAAAAAGGAAGAGAAGTGTAGCTGCTGGATCTTGGGTTTCCTGTGGCTGTATAACCAAAATGATTTTAAAAAGAAGTCCTGCATTGCTGCTAAATTTAACAACTGAAGAAAATTCCCATAAAATTATCTTACTACGAGTTTCTATTCTCAGACCAATTTGTCAAGCATATCCTCCTTCTGTTTCCTGATTTGAGTGTTCCTTTTTTTTTTTTTTTAACCTCCTCCCCCCAGTGCATCCCAAATTAAAAACCATCTTGGTTAACTTTTTTCAGGAAAAAAATTGCAATAGATGTCACACATTAATGTCTTTTTAAAAAATAAACAAAGCAAAGCCAAAATTAACTCAATTGCAACTTTCACAATTTTATTCCCATGTCTTTCTTTTAAGTTATCAGATTTCATGTGGATAACGTTGCTAACCCTTCTGTAAGGGAAGACTCATGGACTCCCCAAGAGAAATGTTAAGGTTTTGTGGTTTTGGTTTGGGGTTTTTTTACTTTAAAAGTGAGGAAATTCACAGAGGATTTAGGAAGCTAAAGGGGTAAGTGTGCAAATATAAAGGACTCTTGGCTTCCCATTTTCAACAAAACTTCAGGAACTTTCATTTTTTAAAATAACTTCCTTACGTGCTTTGTGTCAGTGATTTGTGTTACATGGGAGGGGTTGATGGTAGAAATAGCTCTAGGCAAATGTGATTAGCAGCCAGCAACAAGGGAGGGTGGGAATGCTGTAAGGAAATCCAGCTCTGTAACTGTAGCTGCACTAAGTGGTAGTTGGCATTCCTTGTGCATTGGTATGTTGTATGTAAATACTGCTAGTTCAGGTGAGCAGCTATCAGGACTGCTTGTTTTGAAGTGGAATTTAAACACCAGCTCGAATTCTAGAGTTCAATAAACACAGAAGAAAACTGTGGGACGTGTAGCTTCTTTTACTAAAGCAGGTATTTGAATGAATTATCTTCTCAGCCAAATCCTTAATCAGATACTGTATACCTTATTTCAAGATCACTAGTTCTGATTTATTTCAGTGAATTTCTTAAAGACACAGACAGTGTCACTTCGTGGTTTTGGTAAATGCCTCTCACACTTGTTTCTGCAAAGCTGAGGGTTGTATTAGAATGATGTCATAAAAAGAAGTTGAACTCTTTAGCAGAAGTGAGTTTGCAGTGATGTAGGTTATCATTAGTAAGAGTGCTAGGGACTCTGAAGAATGAAGTAATGAAATAAACAAACAAATCTGTGCATACCTGGTGTTTTTGAGTGGAATATTTGAGAAAAGCTTACAACCGTTGCTGCTTACCCTTCAGATCAGTGTTGAGGGCAGGTTCCCAGCCATTTAAGCTTTGTACCAGTGTTCATGTGCTCAGACTTGTGGATTTAATAAAACAGACCTATGGAAAAATTTTCAGACATGATTTTTAAAAAAAAGATTGAAAAAATACAGTTAAAAAATAAGTTCCTAGTAAATCTTCATAGCATTCAAGTATAATTCAAATGCAAGAATAGAAGAAAACCAAGATTCATCTGCACGTTTTGCACTTTTCCTACTTCTCCTACTTGTGTACATCTAAATGGACAGATATTTAGATGGCACAAAAGGAAGCTTGATTATATCTTTCATTTGTAAAACTTGGCTACTGTCAGTGCAGTCCTGCTCTGCTGTGGTAAGGACAGGCTTATTCATATCTACATGGAAAAGGTATATAAATTATTTAACATGTTGTGTGTAGTTACAAACTGGTGATGGGTTTGCTTTAAGTTATTGAAAAAGTCAAAAATAGACAATGGTTGCTTATTGGTAATAGAAATCTCACTCAGTTTTAATCTTTGCATTTGGGAAAAAGTTTTCAGTGGGAACCATGGCTGCCTGAATCTATCTGTTTGTTTGCTGTGAAGTATTTAATGAAGTTATTTATTTTTTGGGACTGGTCGTACACTTTGTCAGCAAGTGTGTATGTTTTGGTGGAAAACAGTTTTGCACTGGGAAACTGGGAACAAAAGCTGATCAAATCAGTGAACTATGTTGATAATTCTGTTAGTTTTTAAGATGCTGCTTTGCCTAAAATACAAGTCAGTTTGAAGTGGTTTTATTTTAATGTGGTGTAAATAGAGGCAGTTGTATTGTCTGTAATAGTCAGATTGAGTACAGAGAAAGCTACTAGTAAGTCTCAAAATTAATCCAAACTTACTGCCTCTTTCTTGATGTATACATGATATAAAAATATTCCTGTATTCCTCAGGTATAGTACTAGATATAATAGATGCCTTTTATTGGGAAACCCTGAACTTTTTTATCTCTGCCACGACTCTTGCATAATGCATGCTATATAAATATATTTGCTTGCATAGGTCTTGATACTTTGACTTGTTGGTCTTTTGTCTGGTTCTGTGGATCTGCTGTATGTCAAGTATGCTACTTACATTTTTGTTACCAATGCTTGAATAGGAACATCAGAAACACTTCTGTAAACCATCAGTAATAATCTCAATAAAATATATAGTAAAAATAGCATTAAATACTGTTTTCTTTACAAGAGAAAGTGGAATAGTTTGACTTAGTAGAGCAAAATAAATGATGGAATGTGTCTGTTTTTTATTTGATACTAAATTTGATCTCTTCCGAAGACACAGACATACCCACTAAATAGCTCAATTATTGGTGTGTATTTAAGCTGTCATTGGAACTTACAGGGGATTTGTCATTTGCAGGTTGACATGCATCCTTTTAAGGGAGTGGAGTTCTGTATTTTAAATTAACAGAATTGCTGGTGACATGTTGCTGGGCCTGACAGCTTCCAAAAGTACCTAAGGACTTTGGTATATTCCTTGCCTTTCTTATCTGCACAGTCTCTACACAAGTCAAAGGATGTATACTTTTATAGTAACAATTGTTATTATTGCTAAGTATATATGAAGTTAGCATTTTTGAAATAATGTTTTGTCATTAATTTAATCAAATTTTCTTAAAGAAGTATGTTGGTTTTTTTAAGGTGAGGTTGCAGTGCAAACTGGAGATCTGTTGCCATGTAAGATTTGTGGAAGGACTTTCTTTCCAGCAGCACTGGTAAGTGATGTGAGCACTGTTGGCTTTTAGATTTGATAAGATTTTATGAAAGTTTAGCAGTGCTCACTATAGATAAATAAAATAGATCTAGGTGCTTTGTTTTTGGGGTTTTGTTTTTGGGTTTTTTCGCCCCCCCCAAGTATTTACTGATTCCAGTTGTCTCAGTTTTGAAGCTCCTTTGGAGGGGGTTAATTTTATTTTAAGATTTCCATCATTTTCTGAAATACATGCCTCTAAAAGCATCTTCTCTAGGGTTACAGAATCAATCCTTGCCTTCTGGAGTTTTAAGTCTCAGCTAGTAAATGAAGTGTTTTGTTAGCCATCTCCAAAACTCTCTTCTCCATTAATAGAAATCAGTCTGTCCTTGAATGTGAATAAGAGTTTCAGACACCTATGATTTGTTCTGCCACTCAATGCAAATGCTGCCTACCTATCGTCAATTTTTTATGTGCAAGGAGCAAATATAGCTGCCTTCTAATTTTCTTCTTCATTATCACCCATGTTTTTGTGACTGTGTATATGCATTTGTGAATTCCTGTAGTTCTGTTTTAAAGGTAGTGGCTGGCATAAATGAGTGAAAACAGTCTGAGCTTATTCATCAAGACTTGAGCCTTTTTTGCTAATTTTTATATCAAGAAAGAGGGAAATAATTTGTGAATAACTTCTGTTTTCAAATTAAGTTCTGTACTCTCCTTTTATTTTGCTTCTGCTTGTAGAAAAAGCATGGACCCATTTGCCAAAAAACTTCTGCCAAGAAAAGGAAGACATTTGATTCCAGCCGACAGAGAGCAGAAGGAACTGACATTCCCACAGTAAAACCTCTTAAGCCACGGGTATGTTATAATTTACTCTGAATATGAACATTTTAGGCAAATATATATATATGCATTTTAATAAGGCCTATTTCTGCTGGCAGTTTGTGTTAATTAGATCAACTAAAATCTGGAAGAAATCTAACTATGATGATAACTATACTAAAATAAGGTGCATACTTAGCTTCAAGTAGAAACTTCAAACATACGAAGCTTTCTTTTTTTGCCTCTTAGCCAGAACCACCCAAAAAACCTTCTAACTGGAGACGAAAGCATGAGGAATTTATAGCAACTATACGAGCAGCCAAAGGACTTAATCTTAAAGATGGTGGAAAACTCCCTCCACCACCTCCACCATCATATGACCCTGGTATGTAAAACAGTCAAGTTCCTTACATACTTTTTTTTAAGTTAATGTGTAGAAATTTGAATTGAAAAGGAATTTGTTGAAATACAACATTCACAAGTTCTTGAAGATGATTTACTATCCCTGTGCAGATGCTGGGTTGTGGCTGTGGATCTGGCTGATTCACATCCTGTGTAGCTTTCAAAGCTCATGACTTTGTTTTTAATGTGTGGAAAGGTAGCTGTGGCCAGCTTGCACCTTGATACTGTCTTGTAAACCATAGGCTGGACAAATTGTTTCAATACCTTGTTTGTGCTCACAACAGTGGAACTGCTCAGAAATAGCAGACTGCCTTTTTAATTAGCTGACACCCACAACATATTTATGTGGGAATGCACTTTTGTGTTCTTCAAATGTAACCTCTCCCATTTCTTGCTGAATTCATGTTTGATTTCATGTATGCAATGTTTGCCTTAATTCCTCAGGTAGTGGGGGTACTTGTGTTTTGGGTATGTGAGATGTGTGGAGTTTGTATTATCAAGGGCGTGACAGTCCCTGGGTACCTTCGGAACTGAGACTAGATAAAGTGTTCAAGCAGTCTGATGTGAATGAAAAGGCAATACACTGTTCATTTAATTTCTGGGATATGATAATAGGTTGAAGAATATATTTCTTCCTGTTGTCCTAAGAGCTAAACCATTTCATCAGCTTAATGGCTATTTTCAGAAAGATTGGGAAAAAATATGTTTGCTTCTGCTTGTCTGTGGTCAAGTGAGGATGTAAAGTGTTCCCTACCTTGTTTGTCTACAGGAGATGTGTTAGTCCAGTATTAGGATTGCAACTGTGCATTCACTGTAAGAAGCTGTGTTATTCAGCATTCTGTACTCACAATTGTGAAAAGCCATAGCTAATCTTAAAAAGTAAAGCCATCTTAAAGTAAAGCCAATAGCTAATAGCTATTGCCATGGATAAGAATCACAAGGTTTGATCATGGAAAGAATGATTAAAGATCTATATAGCATATCTATAATCTATCTAGTTGTAGTTGGTTTTAGTCTCCTGGCTTCATCCTGCTGCAGTGGGTAAGACTTAGGAAACCAGGAATGAAGAGACCATGCACAAAATGATCAGTGGATACTCTTCTTACAAATAGTGCAGAGGCAGCTACTGTTGCTCCTTTACCACTTCTCATGTAGGAGAGAGGGAAGATTGAGCATGGTACCATGAGTATATCCATCCTCTCCTAGTCAACTCTTGTCTTTTGCACGCTTGTTTCTGACAAGCAGCAAGTCTTTTTCCTTTTAATGGAAAGAATCTCGTATTCATGTTTTCTACATAACTGCTCTGAGTTGGCAAATAAACAGTATTGCTGCTTCTTCCATCTCCTCTTCCACTTTTTCTGAGGAAGTGCAGAATAGCCTCAGGTTGTTAAGAAGGACCTTGTCATCCTGAACTTGACTGTATGTGTACTGCCCTCTTATTTTGATTAGTTTTTTTATAAAGCTTACATTGAATCCTAGAAGATCCTCTGGACAATATGAGCAGTATTTTCAGATAGCCATGATGCCTTAGGATTTGGCTTTTGTACTTTCAGACCCTGTACTAGTTTAGTGTAGACTCTAAAACTTCACATAGCCTGTTAGCTACTGTTAGACATAACAAACCCTCTCTGGGCCTGGACTTTGGACACCTTGTTGTCCCAGGCCCTGAAATACGTAAACTAAGCCTCTGGGGAGGGGGAACAAACTTGGGGTAATTGCCCCATTACCTGAAATTGTAATTGGAGAATTAACCCTGATATGCAAATGGACCAAACTTCTAAAAATGTGAAAAACCCGTGACCCAGAGTCCATCTTGGGTGTAGCCTCTGGGAGACTTTTTGACTCCCAAGGTGTTCTACTAAAGGCCCTCAATAAATACCTGCTTTGCTTTTATTCTCTTTATCTTGTCTAGCCTCTGTTTTCAGGTAGCCACTTCAAGGCATCAGCCAAGTGTCTGACTGGTACTATGTGTTTTACAAAAGGATGAAGATACAATTCCTGATTCTTAAAAGTATACATTCATCCTCTACAGTCTGATACATTTGTGGGCTTTGAAAGTTTTCTGTGGGAACTGAGCTCTGCACTGTTAATTTTCTCTGTCTCGTTTTCTTTTCTCTTTTCTTCTTTGCCTCTGTTTCGTGAGTTTTTGCTCAGAGTTCAGATTGAAATGCAGGAGACACGGAGTTTATCTTCGGACTCATTTATTATCTGTGGCACAACTGTACAGAATGTGCCTCTAAGTTAACAAGGTGAAAATGGCCCCCGAGTGCTACTTTCCAAGGTCTTTTAAAGTCCAAGCTATCCAATTATGGAATGCCAACTAATTTATTTTTACCTATAAATAACTAAAGTAATTAAACATTCATGTTCCGCACTGTGGGGTTTTTGAACCAATACCAGAACNGTCCATCTTGGGTGTAGCCTCTGGGAGACTTTTTGACTCCCAAGGTGTTCTACTAAAGGCCCTCAATAAATACCTGCTTTGCTTTTATTCTCTTTATCTTGTCTAGCCTCTGTTTTCAGGTAGCCACTTCAAGGCATCAGCCAAGTGTCTGACTGGTACTATGTGTTTTACAAAAGGATGAAGATACAATTCCTGATTCTTAAAAGTATACATTCATCCTCTACAGTCTGATACATTTGTGGGCTTTGAAAGTTTTCTGTGGGAACTGAGCTCTGCACTGTTAATTTTCTCTGTCTCGTTTTCTTTTCTCTTTTCTTCTTTGCCTCTGTTTCGTGAGTTTTTGCTCAGAGTTCAGATTGAAATGCAGGAGACACGGAGTTTATCTTCGGACTCATTTATTATCTGTGGCACAACTGTACAGAATGTGCCTCTAAGTTAACAAGGTGAAAATGGCCCCCGAGTGCTACTTTCCAAGGTCTTTTAAAGTCCAAGCTATCCAATTATGGAATGCCAACTAATTTATTTTTACCTATAAATAACTAAAGTAATTAAACATTCATGTTCCGCACTGTGGGGTTTTTGAACCAATACCAGAACCCCAGATTTGTGAAGAAGGAGGAGGAAAGAAGAAGAACTAACCCACACCCAAAATCCTCCATCTTGTTACATATATCCCAGAAATCTAAATTTTCTACATCTCTACATATTCCACCCAATGATATAACTTTAATTACACAGCAACAACCTCAGTGTTATCACACAATTTGGGAAGCTTTTCCCAAGGCCTCAGATCAAATGCAGTGTGCTTCTGAGGATCATTGCCTGTCAGCACTGAAAGACTGAAATTCTCTGAACCCAGGGTTCCAACACTGCACCAGCCAGAAATGGCATATAATCTAGGGGCTTTCACAGCTGCTTTTTTTTAATTAGTATTATTTTTTACTTTCTTTGGAACAATTTTGGTTTGACGACATAGATATTACAATTCTGTTTCTGAGCTTTTGTCCCTTAAGGTATAGTTGATGTTCGAGTGTTCTGACAGTAGCAGAGTATATATTAAATAAATAATTAAATAAAAAATTGTTGTTTTACCCCATCAGATTCCCATGCTGTCACGTCTCTGTGTTCTTCCTGTGTCCTTACCTCACACTTCTTGGGTCACAGTTCATGGTTTGGTGGCCATTACATAATTTAACTTACTCAAAACTGTTTATTAATTTTTAGAAGGACAAGTATTTAAGCCAGATCTACCACATTTGGACTAGTAACATGTAATCCAAAATTTATTTTAGATTTTATGATATTTAATTGTAATTTTGGAGGCAGTGACTGCTGAATTTCACCTCATTTTCTTCAATACATTTCTAAAATTACCTAGAAACACACTAATTTAACCTTCTTTGCTGATATCAAGCTTTTTTTAAGTTGAAGCTTACATGGTTTTGAATACTCTAATCTGGGGCATACAGCATCAATATCTCTAGACACTGAAATACCTGTCTGAAACTGCAGTCCAAACATATAATTTTCCAAGGGCACTGTATTTTAAAGTGTGTATTTCCAGCATACAGGTGATGTATCTTTTAATATTTTAAGCATTTATGTACCCCTTTCTGTTTTTTTCCCAATGGGAGTAATATTTCCTGAATGTAATACTGTTTGCAATGTGACTGAATTAATCTTGCAAAAGTAATACAGCTACCAGTTACTTTCTTTTGCGTGTCTCTAGAGACAGCTCCTAATTTTGGCTGAATTTCTTCAGATTCTTTTTATTTGTTAAATTTCTGTTGTTTTTTTTTTAATGATCACTTCCAGTATTGCACTTAGTATTTCTCAGTTCTTTCAAAATTGCCAGAGGAAACAGATTTTGTTGTCTTTTGCTGCTAGTGTGGGAAAGGTTTTAATGTATTCCCATATCTTGAACAAACTAAACTGTTTGTGATTTTTTTTAAATTTTTGATTGTTTGTTTATTTAGCTTCTTCTCTACTTCCTTCCAGCTGATGTCTCTGCCATGTCCTTGTACCTCTTTGGCTACCTTCTCTGCAGAACAGCATCTCTTAAAGTGCTTCTGGTTTTGCTTATGTTTCTTCTAAGCCTCAACTACTCTTATTCTTATCCATCAAACAAGAAACATCTTTTGTGTTTCATGTGGATAATATTCTTTTACTTAGCAATCTGTATTTCATTTTCAGATTCAAGAAGCCATAATTTCCCCTGGAGGAGGGGCTGGTCTTTAAAAGACTTTAAAACACTCTCATTTTTAAAACATATTATTGATGTTAGATTTTTATGTTTTTAAGATTACATTCAGTGTCCATACTGTCAGAGGAGATTTAATGAAAATGCAGCCGACAGACACATCAATTTCTGTAAGGAGCAAGCTGCACGTATTACTAATAAGGGGAAATTGGCAGCTGATACCAAAGGGAAGCTTCCTACTCGAACACAGGTGAGCAGTAACACTTTTCTTAACTTGGAACTTTCATTCAATGTCAAATGAAGCTTGTTAAATTGTGTGTTGCTTTTAAAGGGAATTAACTATTTTATTCTGTAATTTTATTATTTGCACTGACTGAAATTAGACACTGAGTATGGATGAGGGTTTTGCTTTCTTAAACTGCAGAGGTCCATAAGTCAGGTGGCAGCAGTTGCAAAGCCAAAACCAGTCATAAATGTAATTGAGAAATGTGCAAATGACAGGTAAAGATAGCAGGAGGAAACAGAGATGCAGTTTTTGTAAAGAAAGTTGAATTTCTATTGTGCTAGTTTCTGAATCCAATTAAAGACTGTTGCTTAAGGAGCAAACAAAGGAACCTGACTACAGGACAACTGTCAGCAGTATTTTGGCTAATTCAAGGCTTTAGGGGATTACGCAGTATTACACAGTGTGTATTACACAGTATTTTGAATCAGTGCAGGGACTAGTCCAGACCCCACAAGTGAAAGTAAAATTTGGATTTGAAAGACAAAAATAGTTCTGCCCGTGAGTATTCTTTCTTAAATTAATTGGTAATGAGGTGATACTTTTTATCTTAACTTTAGCTTAATTCCAGCTATGGAAAAAGATGATAAAAGCTGTAGAAAAGCAAAAAATGCAGGGAGACATATAGTTGAACAACAAAACAAAGCCACTATGTTAGAGAATGTTTCCTGCTAGTATAATCTGTAAGTATTAGAAAACAGACTATCAGAAACCATTTGCATGTTCCCATACCAGAAACAGGTTACCTAGTAGGACATCATCATCTGTTCTCCCACAGTACCTGAAAGAACTACCTGTTGTGTTATATAGATAGCTTGATTTAATTGCTTAAATTTCTAGGTTGTATTTTGTTACAGTACAAACCTGCTGCAGTTAAGAAGATGCCTTCTGTAGGATCAACACCATCACCGTCATCACGCTTACCACAGCCAAGTGGTGTTAGCAAAACTGTTGTAGGTATGAAGTTAATGTTATGAATTGTTCCATGTCCCTTCTAAATATTAGTTCTCAAACTATGCAATAAAAATTGATTATTTATTTGATATAGTGATTTGTAAAATCTCATTTAAAATAAAGTTGGAAGGGGCACTGATTGTCATCTATCTAAAAAGACTCTTGAGCACTTAGGATTCTGGTTTATATATCAGATTTTTTTTTTCTGAATTGAATATGAAAAATCAGTCAGTGTAGTAATGCTTGATTGTATCAAATACTGATCTCTCACCTGAAATTTATCTGATGTTTAATTCTGTAACTAATTTGTGTGCTGAATATGATCATGAATTGGTGAAAATATATAGTCAAGGCATGTATATTGTGATTATATAAAAACAGTGGTCTAATTTGGGTTTCAGGTAATCATCGGATATCAAACATATTCTGTTTGTACATACCTTGACTTTTCTTTTCCTTTTTTTCTGAGGAAAGTAATTGAGATACAGTATTTTTTCTTAGAATAAAACACTGTCTCAATTACGTATTTTCTATACATTTTTTGAAACAGATTTTCTTTTTGTATTATCTTGATACTGGCTCACATCTTTGTAGTTCTGAAACTCTTGTTTTGAATTTTGCAATGAAAACTTTTTAAATAAATGATATCGTTTCAGCAGCAAAATCTTACATTTTCTTATATTTTCATTCTTGCTTTCAACTGCAAGGTGCCTCTTCAAGTAAAGCACTGTCTTCGTCTGGATCCAGTGGGAGCAAAATTCAGACGTTATCACCAGCTCATAAAAACTCACTGGGAATGGTGAACCCACAAGCAGGGTAAGTTCTATCTACTGTCATTTGTGCTTAATTTCATATTTATGTTGTTCTAGTTCTAGAATTCTAGTTCTAGAATTCTAGTTCTAGAATCTCTGTCGTTTGTTTCATTTGCTTTTTATTTTCTTCCTATGAGCTTCAGAAGTGCAGTGTTTTGCATTTATTCTTTATCTGTAAATACAGCTAATGTTTAAGGAACATTGGAGAAGGCAAAGGTGGGTTTTATCAAGTTGAAGTAACAGCAAAGGAGGTCAAGAGATAAAAATAAATATAAAGTATATTAAAAATCACTGAATAGGCAGAAGTGGTTGGAGCAGTGAATTTTTTCCTGGTAAAAGTGAAGGGACTTAAAAAAGCAGAAAACATTAGGCATAATTTCCTACACTCCATGGAAATAGAAGAAAGAGGCTTCTGCTACCGACTACAAGCCAATTGTGACAGGATCTTCTCTCTTAGCACAAAAGGATGGATGCTTTCTCTCTTTGTTTTCTTGTCTTAAGAGGCAACAAATGAATGAGCAGAAATAAGACGAATGGAAACTAGTGCACTTACAATAGCAAGGAGTGCTACGTGAAGATTACTAGAGTTGAGTGTAAGTGCTGATGTGATCAAGGCTGTGACTCATATTTTGCTGGAGGGGTAGAGAGTTCACAGAATCTCAAAGAGAAGTCTATGGAAGGGATTGAAGAAAAGCAGTACAAATCTACAGAAGTTTGAGGACCACCTCAAAGAAGCACTGAGAACACAAAACATGAAAGGAAGTGATTGCAGTTAAAACATTGGTGATTGAAAAAGATTGATTCCTATAAAAATGAGCATCAGATTGGTGAAGACTGTATAAAGTGGAAAAAAACCAATGTGTTAAGTTTGTGAGGAAGGAAAAGGATGTTCTGAAAACTCATGGGGTTGGACAGTAATTACACAAAACCAGAGATTTTTAGTTTATCGCTTTAAAGTTCTACAGGTTATGCATGAATATGAATTACAGCTCTGTCGTGCTTCCCTCCTAATGCCCTGTAGCATGAGGATTCAGTTCTGTCCCTCCTTGCTTTATGTACTGATGATAACTGTTTCAGACACAGGTCACATGCAGAGTCCATGAGGTTGACAGATACCTTTCTTTTTTTTATTATTTCCCCCCTCTCCTGGTGTCTCACTAGTCTTTGGTCAGCTTCAGTACCATTTGTAGGCATCTATGCTGTGACTGTCAGAAAATCCCAGCCTCTTATTCACTGTTTATTTCTCCATTTTTAGAAGTTGAATTAGCACCTACTGAGGAGTGGCAAGCAAGCAGGTCTGCAAACCACAGCAAAAAATTCAGCTGAGATAATTTGAAGGCATGTTTCTGAGCCCAGTAGTGTATCCCAGCTGTCTGGAAAGGCTTTTTCCTGTTGAAAGTTCCTAATTGAAATCTGTATTTGTCTCTGAGGGTGCAGCAATTTTGGTCTTCACTTGTTAACAGGGAAGTTCTATCTAATTTTACCTGTCAGTTGCTGTTGCAATAAGCATATGAAATTTCATAGAAAATAAACCCCCTTGTGCTCCAGCTATTCCTCAGAGATCAGAGGGGCTGGGTGCAGCTTGGCCTAATTTCTGATTATATCCAGTTAGGAACTATGTCTGGTTATGTTCAATAAGAACTTTTACAGTTCCAGGTTCACAAATAATGTAGTTTATTGAAGCAGTAGATTATTGACTCTTGTTAGATTGCTGGTGATAAATGCATTAGATCTACAAAATGTAAGTGTACAGTGCTATGTATAACTGTTCCCAGCTATACTCTTGATTCCTCCAGAGATGCAAATCTTACCAAAGAGTCATCCCTGCTTTGGGGAGGGGAGAGAGGAGCAAGCCTATTGTCCATGAAGTAAGGTCCTGTTCTCATACTCTAAAAATGGAGGATTTCAAATACCATTTTTAGACTTCTTGGAAAAATGGAAGTGTAACTAAAGTCAAATATAACTAGTTACTTGTTGCTGTGGTCCCAGTAGGTGGGGAGGCAGCTTTTTTCTCATTTTCCTAATGGTGGGTGCATTTTTCAATGTATTATCTTTGGATACCTTTGGCTGAATTGGTTGTAAAAACCACAGCACAGATCCCTAATACTTCAGTGTTGTCCTCCACCAGGTGAGGGAGGGAGCAGTGAAGGCCACCTGACATTACTCCCATCAGCATGTGACAGCCTCACATCATTATCTTCCGAAAGGAACAGATTTGTAACTGAGGCTGGTTGGTCATGGATGAGGGGGAGTGAGGCTGGTACTGAGGCCTGGGTGCACTCCTGTGCTTCACTGAGACACCACTGGGCTGTGAGGCTCTGCCTCACCCCAGGCATCATTCAGTTGTTAAGCCTCGCTCCAGCCTAGTGCAAGAAAAGCAAGTGGCTTAGCTCACATTTTTGCCCAAACAGCCTCATGAATTCTCCACAAACTCAACAGCATCTCTGTATCTTGACATAATAGTCTGGCAGTTTTCCACAATTGCTTACTGGACTTTGTTTTCTGTAGTCTTCCATTTTCTCCTCTGTTGCTTGGAGAAAGAACTGTGACATGATGAAGCCAAATAGCAGCTGAGGAGATGTTTGCCCAGGTTCTCTCTGTTTATGCATTCTGCTAAGCACAAATAGATGGCTTCTGGTTGGCACAGCTCTAGGTAACGATCTCTGCCAAAAGGCAGTAAATGTTAGCTTGGCTTTATAACCTCAATTGCCTACACAATTTCCAGATTTTAAGAGTATGGATGTGATGAGTGTGTTTCTGCCTGCAGCCCTTCGTATTGCTCTAAAAAACTTGTTCTCTTGTTTTCTAACTAGCCCTTATGATATTTGCTGCTCATACCAACCAGTCTTCCATACTAACCAGTTAAATGTGTCTTATTCTCAGATGTTGTATCCGTGACCTGGCATTTCTTTTTTTAGCTTCATTGCATTCACTTCTGATAACAAATTTGTCAGAAGGTGTATTGAAGCAAAGAGGTGTAGGAGCAGTTACAACATGGAAGAGTTAGGTTCCTCAGATTGGTCACTGGTTGCAATTTTGGCCTTAATCATCTCAATTTCTGCCTTAGTATTGGGGTATGAGGGGGAAATATATCGGGTTCTGTTGAAATACCTACAAAATGATACCAAAGCCAGGATCGAGACACCAGCAGTCAATGTCCTACATCAAAGTGAAAATAGTTAATACTGTAGTGACAGATTTGAAACGTTAAAACATCTTATAATTTAGGCTGTAGCTAAATGCAGCTAGAATTATTTTCTAAAATAGAAGAACTTTTGAACAGGATTTTTTTCAGCAGGATTAAACAAGATTTGTATCTTTTGCTACTACATTATGATTTAACCAGTAGAATGACAAGCCTTAGTGTGAGATCTGGGATTCTGTTATACCTAAGTCAGAGAGAGCTTATGCTGTAAGATAAGATGTCATGTTCTTCTTTCTGAGTGGTTAGCAAAACAATTTATGCTAACAATGAGCTGTGTTGTGTGTGGATTGTTTTAAGGGCAATCTTTTAAATGGAATGGTAAGCAATCACTTTTTCTTTTCTCCTTGACAAATATTAAAGAGCCTACACACTTTATTTTGGCCAGGTCAAATTCCAGATTTTGCTGTAAGAAACAAGTGCCTGCAGTTTGCACTAAGGGAAACTAACTTCCGGGGGTTTTTTAGGTATTACTGAAGTGTGTAACCTTCCATCTTTGCCCAGATCGTTGTAATTCCGGATTTGCCAGAGAGGTAATAGTAGAGAAGCTTAATAGTAGAATTACAATGATATTGTGCAATATCAAGGATGAATTCCGTGTACGTTGGAGAGGGCGATGGAATGGGACGCTGCTGCTGCCTTCTGTGGAGCCGCGGTCGCCGCTCCCGCAGGGATGCGCGGAGGGGCGGGCGGTGACGCCGCGCTGAGCCCGCAGTGCCGCCCGCGCCCGCCAGGTGCCGCTGGCGCAGCGCTGCCGCCGGGCCCGGGCCGGGGGCGCTCCGCACGGGGAGGGAGCTCGGAATTCATCGCCTGTAAACCTCATGTGCAACATCGCAGCGGACACTTTTGTTTTGTATGAGCAGAAATGGAGCCCTACTTTATGAGCTCACTTATTGTAAGTTATTTTTCCTATGCGATGTCCTTTTTTTATTTTTTTTAAATTTGAATTCTCCTGTTCTGCTTCCCAAGTAAAGGACTACTGAGAGAGCACAGCACGGTATCATCAACATAAGCTATGTTAGTGCTAGTGAGGCTTACTTTGTACGTGTAGATCAGGATGCGTCAGCTCAGTTCTGCTGGGAGTTTTCTTCTGCCTGGACAGAGTAAGAACACAGTTCTTCCAGTATGAATGAAAGTGTTGCATAAGGCCATCATTTCTGGGTGGTAGAGAAGCAAGAGAGAATGCAAGAGCAGCGTGTGACTGTTGCAGTCAGTAGGAAAATCTTCATTCATTTGGGTGAAAATAGTTTATCTTTTTGATATTGAAGAACTAAGAAAAGGAAAGCTCTACATAAGTTGTCATTAGGCTTATAATTTGATATCATGGTATGAACCCAAGTTTGATATGTATTTTACAATAGTATAGAGGTTAGCAGTGTCTTGCATTTCTTGAGGTGTATGGCAGTTGTAGTAAGCTGCCAGAAGTAATCAGATGTTCAGGAGAAAAAATTGGGTAGGTTCTTCCTAACCTAAGGGTAATCAAACAGGTGAACTCCATACCCATATGCAAACTGTTTTGCCCAGCAGAACGTGACTCCACTGTTTGTGGCCAGCCAGGGATCTTTTGCTTGTGCAGATTAATTGTCTGTACATCTTTCATTTGTGAACAGTTATTATATTTCATTTTGGGGATAAGACATACACTTTAATGTTAATATTTCCCTCCTGGAAAATAAGTCTGTTAGTGACACATTCACGACTGTCTTACAGCTGAAATACAATAAAGCACACCAAATCAATAACAGTAAATTTTAAATTCCACTTACATGTTTGCCATAAAGCATTTGTAATCTTTAAAAACATTATCTTTTTAAAACAGTTTATTCCTTTTATGAATACCATAACTTACAGGGCTTTGTTCAATGAAATCAAGACATGTAAGGAGTTGTCTTGGAGATCTTAGCATTTCAAAGGATTCTTGTGATCATGGTTTTTTTTCATTAGAACATGAAAAGGCTGTCAGCTTTGGGTTTTTGGTTTTGTTAAGGTGTGAAAAAATACTGTAGTTCTTTATTTTGATAGTATTATGACTGCTTCTAGGATATTTCTTTGGTGTTCTACTCCGTATATGCCTGGAGTTCACAGATTATGCTGATAATTTGTTAAAGTTCAAAAATAACCAAAACAATCATGTTAGGTTGGAGTATGTGTTCTGCAGTGTCGGAGACCTCAATCTTGCGTCTCAGTTTCTTGGGAGTATGTAAAGAGTATATATTGGGTCAAACAGGAGTTAATTAGTTTGAAACTAGAACATCTGTTTGGGAGGCTATTTGTAGGTTTTACTTTATGATGGTAAGATGATAAAAATGCAGAACTTAACTTGGAAGATCTGATTTTCTAACCTAAGTTGTGATTTCTGAAAAGCTACCATTTTCCTTGTGATGATGTGAGGGAGGAATTTTTTTTAAATTATTTTGTTAGATGACTTTTTAAAAAATGTTTTTAGAATTTGATTTTTTTGATTTATTCTTTTTGGTTTGGAAATGTTATCCATAATAGTAAAAAAAATAGTAATAAAGTATTGGCTGGGTATATAGTACTGTCTATCGTGAATGGGGTTTTTGTTGTTAAAACAAAGATGGGTTTCTTTCAGGCTGTCCTCTATTCTGCCTTTCCAAAACAAAAAAAAATGAAAAAAGGAAAAATTTGTCTTCTTGCTAATTCTAAAGTTAGGAAGCTTGTACTTATATATGTTATTTTCTAATGTTTTAAATTTACTATGGCTTGTAATTATGAGCCCCCCTTTCCTGATGTTGTATGACATCATGAAAGCTGTTCTTAAAAGAGACCAAATGTGAGTACATTGTGCAGAGTGTGAGGATAACTGGCATTAGTATTTTGTTTGAAAAAGAATTTTAAAAATGTATTGGAAATGTAATCCAATGTCTATGAAATCCATTCTTCATCAAAAGAAGAAACCCTTTTGTTTGCTGGATAATTAAAGTCTGATTTATACTTTTTTTTTAAGTCAATGGGATTTCTTTGGTAATATAAGTATTGAATTGTGAGTATTTTTAATTTCTTTTTTTTTTTTTGCATAACTTGAATAGCAATTTAGCACTGTCCTTATGAGCACCCCTTTATATATTTTAATAGTAAGATGGACAAGTTAGGCCCACCACTGCGAACTGGAAGAGATGTGCAAAGGTTTTATGACACTGATACAAAAACAGACAATACCGTCAAAAGGCCAAATGAGTTGTTGCCTGTAAAGAAGTAAGTATTACAAATCAGTGTGGTTTATCTATTTTGCAAAAATGTTTCTCCTAAGCAGAGAGGTGTGCCCTTGACGAACATCAGCTGCCCAGTGTGTCTTCAATAAAAATGCTGTGGGAGAAGAATAGATTGTATAATTAGTATCAGTGTGACGTAAACAGCTTCATAGTAGGACAGGGAAGATGAAGGTTTCCCTCAGATTTGATTTCTTCTGTCAATACTTGATTACAGATTAAAAGTAATGAACTTATGTCTTTCTAAACCCAAGATAGAACTGATTTGCATGATGCAAAGCTGAAGTAAGCATTTAAGCCTGATAACTGTACTGGTATTTGACAAAGTAATTTTATTCTCCGAAGGTCAAATATTTCTCTAACTCCTACATCTGTATGGTAGATGTGATGGTCCAAAAACATGAGAAAGGTAGACTTTGTAATGAAAGGTAAAGTCTTTGGTTAAGTCTACCTCATATAAAGATTTCTGGATATTCAGAAGTCTTTATAAGATCTAAGTTTGGAAGGAAGGTTATTCCAATTCTAATCTTTTAAAAAGGAAATAGATACTAAATTGTAGTTAAGCCTTTGATGTATTTTGGAAGATGCCAAATTCAAATAGGCTGGTTTTTCACATTGTAAAAGAGAAATAAGTAACGAATTACGTGTCACATACATGAAATGTATTGCTTTACATAGTAGAAATGTGTCTGAATCTCTTAATGCTGTTTTTCATTTTGTAATACATTATTAAGATGTTGAAAATTTAGCTTAATGAGTTACTACAATTGCTTAAAATAGTCCCTATCCATAGAGCAGTGATTTGATTTTTCTTCTTGAGAGAAATTCTTTAAATGTATAGGCACTTCTGCTTTTTGTACCATCCCTGTCGTTCTTCCTCAAGTATCTACTGAGTTCAAGAATTAAATCCGCCTTACTTGCAGTAGGTTCAGTACATTGCATGTCAACAGCATCCAGCAAGTGTGAATAGTTCCTAACCATTCATAAATTCAGCATAGCAATGTGGATTGTTGCAGTTTATGGCAGATGTTTCTGGACTTTGGGATGCATGCCATTAATCAGCAGAAAGTTATTTATGACTTTGCACAGAACTATGAGCTGTTGTGGGTAACAGTGACAGCTGTCAAGAATATCCAGAAACACTCTGTCTAGGAAGCAAGCTTTATAGATCAGTATTTTATGATAGAATTCAACCAAATCATGAATGCATGCATAGAAAAAGACAAGCTTCTTTTACAAATTACTTTCAGATTTTTATTTTGCAAGCAGTGGTAATTCAACTAGATGTACAACATGAGCTGCTTTAGGAAGGGAAGTCACTTTCAATCTTACTTTTTTAAAACACACAGTGGATAAGAAATTTCTTTAAAGTAGGTCTAGATGTTAAGAGTTCCAGCTGGTATTGGTACACAGCCTCATCTGCTGTCAGGCTGTCTTCATACTTCATGTGATACAGCGTAGAGCAGGGATTTATATAGCTTTCTAAAAAACAAATCAGAAAATCCAACCAAACAGGAAAAACAACAGAAGTGGTCAAATAGATAGAGAAGGCAGAGATGGGGCAGATCAGAAGAAACCAAGCTGTGGTGGCGCAAGTTGAAATAGCCAAAAATATCTGATTTTGTTGGGAAACATCTGTCTCTAGAGATCAGATTGCTACTTAAGGAAGCAATTTCAATATTTTTCACCAAATATAAATGAAACCTGATGTTAATTGTGTGTCTAGGTTTGGGCTGGATAAAGTTGTAGACAGTGGCAGCCTAGTCCTTGTGTTGATTTACTTATTAAAAATGTCCGAAATCACAGAATGGATAAGGTTGGAAGGGAAAATATATTAGTCTGAAAATATATTTGGAGTTTCTTCTATATTTTTAGAAAATTAGTTGTCCAAAAAGACTGCAGAAATTATGCAGAAAGCTGTGTTTAAACGTCTTGGAATGGAGATGTCCTGTTAAACTTTTAATGAGTGATGTTTTATCTGTTCATGAGACTTTGCCTCCTTTGATATACAGGGTGGACTGTGCACTTTGAATGTAGCTTTTCAGTATTTCGATTTCTGCCCCTCCCCAGCTCAGTCAGTGGCCTGAATGCTGTATTAAGACACTGATTTCTCTGAAATTTCTTTAGTATACACCTAGTACTAAAGCAGCAGGTGAATTTTCAGAGTACCTAGTGGGATGAAGGTTGTATGATACAGTTGAAATACAGGAAAGAATAGCAGACTGGTTTTCACGTCAATTTATTTCAAATACCTAGGATTTCTAACATGATGTTCAAAACTGATTCAAAGTACACTCTGAAGAGACTTAAATTTAAGAAATTATTGCTGTTAGTTTTGAAAAAGTAGTATGTTGGTCCCTAGGTGAAAACCCAGAGAAAACTTAGTAATAAATTTGAATTCTTTTTTTAATTACTCGGAGCTGTCTAAACAGGAATTGACACACAATTCTGTTCTTTGCTTCATTGCCTGATCATCCCTGATCCATGAAAATCCCATAGTGTTTCTGTGTGTACAGTTGAATTTTTCTTCATATGCTTTTCTGTCTTCAATAACAGGTAAATTAACAGTCCGATATGTTCTTTCTACTATTGAACTCTAATGAGTTCTACTCAATTATAAGAAAAGGTCTCTCTTCATTGTATAATGAGATGGGGAAGATAGCACAAGATGAGTATTTAGCATCTATACATCATAGCAGTGTAATTTAGGTTACATTTAGAACTTTTATTCTGGAATTCTGTAACTTCTGAAAGGTTGACATAACTTTCAGTAAGTTTTAATTCTGATATAACTGATGCAGTGCCTTTCAGTCTGCACAGTATTTTTTTTCAGTGAAGTCCATCTTTAGAATCTCCTTGCTAAATCAGGGGGCAGACAGAAAAACTAATGGAGAAGGTTAGTGTTCTGCCCAGGGATCCATAATCTTTGATCATTCCGCTCTACCTGTTTTGTGTAGAAGCCATTCTTGTTAGACTTGAATACTTAGATATAATTTCAATTTATTTAATCTTAAATTTAGTTGCTAATTTCCACCTTTGTGCTTAATTATTTGATCACTTTTCCACTGGTTGAAGTGATACAAGGAGCTGAAAAGCCATCTTTATTCCATGTTCATGGCATGAAGGGAGATATGTTTTATGCAGCATGTCTATAATGCAGGAGTTATTACATGTTCCTCAGTTGTGTCACTGTTGCCTTTGAAGCTACTGGAGTTGAGTGCATTTCCTTATATGTGTTTTGAAAACCAAACCAAGACCAGATAGTTTATAATTCTGAAAGGAGCAGTTAGTTTTATGTGAAGGTAATGAATGGTCTCTTGGTGACTAATTTTTTTGATGGAGTCTAATTGTTTTAATTTTTTTAATGTCCTTGAGCGAGTCCCAATTTAAATTTCATTTATGCGTTGGTGTTCAAGAATGAAAACAGAAAAACTTGATCATGCACAAGATGTCATAGTCTGAAGACTTGCCAAAGAAGAAGAAATCCCAGTGAATGGTAATTCTTTTGAGCAATGATGAAAACTTCTGTCTTTGGTCACTGAAGATAAAATGATGCCTCTTCCTACTTATTTTTCTTAGTGCCACTCAGATTTTTCAGGGGATTCTGATGTTTCTCTACTCATCAAAGCAAGCAGCAAGATGTTCTCAATGTTTGGGATGTGCTGTTCATTGTATAATGGCTTCTCATAAAACTCAGGAGTCCTGAGGAAAGCAGTTTTCATATCTGTGTGATCATAATATTGACACCAACTTTAGGAGCACTGTGACAGTTTAGAGAAAATTGAGGCCCTAATGCCCAGCTGGATGCATTTTCTTTCTTCTCCTTCTATTTATATTCATACATATAATTATGCTTTGAAGAAAAAGGATTTACAGCATTATCTAAGAAGAAAAAAGTCTTGTTGACTAACTTCATATTGGTCACAAAGTATTGACAATGTTATCCTTTTACAGATCTTAAACTATTAAAACCTGCAGTCAGCTGCTCTGTATTTTTCTAAAAGATATGCCAGTCCTAAAAAGTGACTTAAAATTTGTCAAGGTAGACATCAGAATGTAGTGAGCAACGAGTAGTGCAGGATCTACCTGTTAGAAGTGAGACACATGAACAGGATGGGACTTGCTGTTTCATTTAATTTGTCATTGTAAGATTCAAGTCATAACAGTTCAAACCATGCAAGTTCATGCCAAAGCTCCTCTGTTTGCTTTTGGTAGGAAATTAGTTATTTTTCATACAATCAACTAATGTGTAGATTGATGCACTTTTACATATATTATATATATATGTAAGTATATATAAAATTTGAAAATGCAGATTCTTGCATGTATTTCTCTGTGTGTGTATAAATCATCAGATATTTCTTCTGTTTTAGGGGTGCAACAAAAACGCGGACATCAACCCCTCCTAGTGTGGCAAGAGCCATGAGCACGGGTGCTTTAACAAACAGAAGAAAAACTAGCAATTCAGACATTTACTTAAGGTAATCATGGATTTTGTCATCAATAGAGCCTTCATTAAAGGGGATTACTTACTACAAAAGAAGTTGGGGAGTGTATTATTCTCTGCAGTTAATAGATGATCAATATTATTTGGCTTGTTTAAGATGCTCAATGTATTTCACACATTTATCATCTGACAGCACACCTTTGTCATCAGCTGTCTCAGATGTGCACAGGAGACCCTGTTAAAAGTGTCAAAAAACACTTGGGAGCTGTTGATAAAATAGGAAAATATTCTTTCAGTAGAAACAATGAAATCCTCAAGCACACCAATTGTCTTGTCTTACCCTTTTAAAGAGTAGGATGAAAATTGTATTGCTGGGTTAGCCTTTCTTTTTTTGACACACTAAGTTTTAAGTTTTCAAACACTCCAGTTAATCTAAGCAGTCAGTGAAATATTTGATCCTGCTCCTAGAACTTTGGTGTTTTTTGTTTTCTTGCAGGGAAGGTGGGTATCTGGAGATACATATGGGAGCCCGGGTAGCGTTGTATATAAGATATACCACTGTAAATAGGAAGTGCAGGCATGAAAATGACAGTAACAATAACTGTATTCATTGCAAGGATTAGACTAACTTTACATCAAGTTATACTGAACTGGCTTACAGAGAATGTTCTTCATCTGGGAACTTCCAGGTCTGACGGGAAAACTGGGTATGACAGTGCAGACTGCCCATCCTCAGTCAATGGAGGAAGTGCAAAAAACAGCGAAGGAGTTTCACCTGTACAGTTAACCAAGTTCTGCCATGAATGTGGAACAAAGTATCCAGTGGAATGGGCGAAGTTCTGCTGTGAGTGTGGAATTCGAAGAATGGTTGTGTGAACACATTCTTAAAAGCAGAAAGAAAACAAGAAACTGGAACATCTGCTAGGTACTGTTGCATGGAAAGCTTGAGCACTCCATCCAGTTAGACTTCATGCTGCAAACGTCAAAACACCATTTTGTAATTTTCTGAGTGCAATCTTCTGGTTACACAGTTATTTATAAACAAATATATATACTGTATATAAAAATAGCAGCTACCTAAAACTGTGCCATTCAAGGAAATACTCTTTACTCTTTGTTGAAAATATTTAAATTTAAGGTAAAAATGTGTTAAGTAACCTAGGCAGCAGAAGTGGTTCAATGTTATTTTTTTTGTAAATCCTACTAGACGAAGGATTTTTTAAATCACTTATGTAGGGTAATACTTACGTATAGGGAACTAGCCATGAACAACTTGGGCTTCAAAAGTTTCTCTGTGGAGGCATTTCCTTCATCTGTGACAGTAATTTAGATGCTGTGTTCTAAGTGAAAACACCATGAGCAACTCCTTATAAATTCCTGGATAAAAGTGTAAAAAGTCTGGATCTTTAAACTCTTTAACATTATTATGCTAATTGGACTTCGCAGTTGCTTCCTAGGATTTTTTAAAGAATCAAAGTGGAAAGACTACCTGAGAATTCTCTTTGCATGTAAGAAGAAAGGCAAGATTTTCTTTTTATGGCTTTCCATGTTTTGTTTTTCAGTAAGAACGTGTTCATATTTTTATCTATTTATAAGGAAAAATACGGGATTCATTTTATTATGATTCATTCTGTTACGTTCCTTTTGTTTTGAAATACTTGTCTTCTTCCTCCTGTGCTCCACCATGACTAGCATATCTAAAGGTGTTGTGCTTTGTCCGTGTCCTATTTCCAAAAATCCTGCTCATTTTTTTTTCTCTTCCCTCATTTCCTGAAGGAAAGTTGAAGTCTATGCGTATCCTACCTGAATGTTGAATTCTTATTTTGAAAACAGCCTTCTTGATGTATCCAATACCAAAAAAAATAGTTTTATAAAAATGAATGCTATTAATACAGTAGATCTTGATGTAAGTAGTGACTCTTTTTTTATTCTTGTTCCTGTGAAAACAGCACAGCTTACACCTATGAATGCATCGGGGAGAAACTGTGCTTCACAGGTTTATGTGTCAATACCTGATGTTTTTGAGTTTTTTTGCAATTTTGTGTACTCCTGATCTCAGAACAGCAATCTCTTCAAGTTAGTAATAGACTTCACATTAATCCATTGGGAAGAAGGGAGAGACTTGAAGTTGTTGGGTTTTTTACTAATACAGGATACTAAAACCATTCACAAGCCAAATCACTTAACTTGTATCTTAATGTAGTAATTTACTTTGTGAAGTTTTGCTTTGAAGTACTTGCACCATCTTCATTATGTGTGACAGAACAATCCGAAACAACTAAACTGTGCCTTTCCCACCGTAAATAAATTTTTTTGTCAGAAACTGGTACTTTCAGGTCACAAACACCATTAGTTTCAATTAATTTAATTTCTTTGTAACTTATACAAAATATAACGTAGTATTCCATGACAGTATTATGGTCATTGCTTGCATTCTCAAAAATTGTGATTATCAATGAGGCAAATTTGGAAGAAAGCATGATTGAAGAAAAGCATCTTCAAAGCAGATACCAGTCTAAGAGAATGAGAGATTTAAGAGACTTGATGTAGTCATGTTGCAGGCCACAAGCTATTGATGTTTTAAAATTAGTTCAATGAGTGTCTTGTACTTTTTATACCATTTTTTAAATTATCCTTCATTCAATGTAGTCTTATTATAATTGATGTAAGCTGGCTACAGAGCATGATAGGATGGATGACTGGTAATGACAGTTAGAACTGACAAATCCTAGCCAATTTATTTTCCAGGTAGTTTAGATTCTAGGATCCATATTATGGCACATTCATATCTGTGCTTGGAGAAACTGGAATTCTGTGTTCTTTCCATAGATAAGCCTGCTTTGGAAAACTTGCCCTGGACTTGGGCCATGGGGGTCTGCAGACTGAGCTATTGCGAGCTGAGAGTCCATCAGCAAAGATACCGGTCCAGAATAGGTTTGATCAGATAGTGGATCTACTCTGACCTGATGAATTTTCAGTTGTCTCTGCTGGAAAATGCATTTTACCATTTATTAAAAATGCTTTCTACAAAGGGAATGTTTAGTACAGTACTAAATACCTTTCAGATTTTCCAAGATTATTGTAACTGTAGGAAAAACATATTGACTGTTTCTCCTTTGAATTGTAGGTGGCAGATTTCCTAGTTTCAAATCAATCCTCATATAGTTACTGTATTTTCTGCTTTGTGAGCTGTTTGTGAGAGAGACTCTTTGCTTTCAATGCAGCATTTAGTAAATTATCTGAGTAGCACATCATTTGCTTCATTTACACTTCTGTGATTTATCATGAGGGATTAGATAGGGAATTAACCTGAATGGAAACAAAGGTTTTTAAAACTGATCTTTTAATTTGGCCTTACAAAGAAGGTCTGTGAAACATAATTGACTGCTGATAGTAACATTGGATAATGTGTGTGTGTTGTAATCTACAGTAAATATAAGCAGACAATGAAATTCTTCTTGACTGTGTAGATTGTTGCTGTATGGTAAGACTTATGAGAGGCCCAATATGTTTTGTGTTTATCTCAACTGGTTTTGTTACTGAATGACATAGGTTTCTGAAGTCTGTGATGTTACAGACCCTAATGTGTGTTACTCAAGTTATCAGCACAGATCGTTGTAATTCCATCTCAGTGGATGTTTATACAAAACAGTAGACTGTTTCATAATGTCCCTGCAGAACTGAATGTAGGAAACAAATTTGTTATATTTAAAGAAAAAAAAATTTAGGGAGTTGGACTGAATTTTCAATCTTTCGTGTATTACATGTGTCAGGAAGTTCCCAGATTTAATTTATTGGTGATCAACATCCAGACCCTCTTGCCCTAGTCTTCCCCACACCTTTATGCCTTGGTTTTCATGAGAGGAAAAAACATGAACTATGCACTGTCTGTTTATAGTGAAATTTAGTGATGCAATTGTTGTGATAATTCCTATACCAATGTCTAACCCTATGACACATTTTCTTTTACTGTCTGCCATTTTATCTTCCTAATGAAGAACTAAGGTTCTTCCATTCATTAAAGAAAGGGGGGGAAAAAAAGGTCAAAGGTAAAATTCTATTTAAAGAAACAATGAGGAGGCTGGTTTTGATGTCTGGCCTGAGGGAGTTTGCATTCCCATTCTACTTTTGTGATTCTGTCTTATACAAAGGACCTCTCTGTGCCAGGAAGTAGTGCAGGATCATTGGAACTATGCTGATAGAAGTGCAATGGAGTTATCAAAAATACTAGCTTCAACAGTAAAAACAGCATAGCATATAGCTTAATCTCTATATGATGTACCTTACAGAGGTTTATATTTATGCATGATGTCCACACCCTAGGTAGTTTCAGAAGTGGAATCTCTAAATATACAGCAATTAAAATATGCGTTTATATGGCTAATTAGTCTTATACACCACTGCAGGGAGGTGGGCACAGGGAGGTGCTTCACCCCCATTTCAGGTTGTAACTATGAAATGAACATATAGGCAGACTTTTTCAAATTTGCCAAAGAGACTTGAAGAGCCCTTGAACTCCCTGGAGGGAGTGGGGAAGCTCCAGCTGAGAGTTCCCTGGCCAGGAGGGCCAGGCAGGGAGGGCGGCAGGCAGGGGGAGCTCTCCATGGTGCTCTGGCTCTGAGCTTCTCCTGCGGTGCTGGGGCAGCGGCTGCTCCAGTGCAGCCATGCGTCCTGCGCCTTCACAGGATGGGAACTCCAAATTTTGTTATAACACCTGAACCGGTCTTTATGCATCATGGAAGTTCTCTGTCATCTGCAAGGGACTAACTCCTAATTCACCATCACAGCTGAGAGTTAGTGCCTGAAATGCAGGGAGAGCGTTTCCGTGATGCCTGCTCACCGAGTCAGTGGAAGGCGGTATGACTGCAGTACTTTAAATGCTAATAAACAAGATATGTGCACACTGATGCAGACTATGTAATTAGTCTGCATATAAAATTAAATTGTATTGTCTATGTATAACAAAGATCACAAGAAGTGCTAGTTTCCGTCACGTAGACTTTGTATATCTGCAAAGAACAAACCTGTTATGAGTGTTTTTAATCTTGGCTGAAAAATTTGTGTTTAGTAAGAGCACTTTTTTCAGTTTTACTTCTATCCAGTTTGACTAAGCTATGAATAGTTGTATGGGTTGTATGAGAAGGTAGAATTTTCATCTTTGGTAAAATTTGTTTTAGTGACTCTGGTGAAAATAGTTTTATTGCCTTTCAAGTACAGCTTACTCCAACTTGTGATTGTTTTGTTGCTGGTTGGTTTGGTTGGTTTTTTTCCAACTCGTTAAGTAAGGTTTGAGTGACCTAATTGTGTTGTTGGAAGAAGTGATAGGTAAAAGACTCCATTAGCTGCATTCAGTAGTTACTTGGTTGATATTTTTGTTCCAGTATTCACAGTATAAGAGATTACTCTTGCATCCTAGTTTTTTTGGTTTGTTTTGGGCTTGGTTTTTTGGTGTTATGTCATTCCAGAATAATACACATTTCTGGAGGATCCTATTTAGTCCCATTCCACTTCATCTTGCCAGAAAACAGTTTCTTCATATTTTCTCTTAATTAGTGTTTGTTCTTTACAAAAATTATCAGTAGGGAAATTAAATTTCCCCAACTTGAATATTTGAGTCAGCAAATCAAATACTTAGTTTAATATAGCTGAATATTGAACCCACGTTCTGAATAGAAGTGCATGGTTTATGATAGTTCTGTATTTCTATTTGGCTTTCTGGCAGAAGTATGAATGGATTTGGGTGGGATCTGTGAAGTGCTGAGTACGCTACAATTGTTACAAAACCTACTTTATATGATCATTCTAACTCTTGGTGTTCATCCTTCATATGACATTTAATATGTTTCTCTTCATAACTTTATTTGTTGTTCCATGTTTTTAAATGGCATGTTCATTCATGTATTGGAGGTGATTAACTCTTTCATCATTGCATTTATTATGTTTGCCTTGCCCCTCAGTATGTGGAATATTTGTTTGTGACCATCCAGTGAGTTTTTTTTTTGCCAGAATTCCTGGGTTTGTTTGCATCTTATTTCGTATATTATGTTTATTTTAAAGTGTCAGTTCTGTTTTAATTAATAAATGTAAATCACCACCTAATGCTAATTTGCCACTTGTTAACAATAAAGCAAATATGCCAATAAAACTTCTTGTGATGTGCAAATTTTTGTAGTCAAATATGAAATGATCTTAAATAACATAGCATACAGGTAGGTAATATAATTTCAACCTTATGAATATTGTGATGTCTGATCTCAGGTACGCAAAGAATAGGGTTTTTAAATTGAGTGAGATGAGATTTGGATTCCTAAGTCACCTTGAAAAACATACCAGATATTTAAATCACTGTGATCTGCTTATATAAAGTTAACTCTGTATCTCCTCTATTTCTCCAACTGTACTGAGAATTTAGTTTATGTAGAGCACATCACTGTGACGTCTGTAGTGTTTCTTTTTTTTTTTTTTTTTCTTAATCATAAAACTGTAAGGGATAGTAAACTTAAGTTTGATCTGGGTTTGTTCTCCTATATGACATTTGAGCACTGTTTTGTTGATGAAATTATTAAGAAAAAAAAAAGCAGAAGTTTTTATTTTTCTTCAGAAGTTCACTTATGTGAGCAGAAATTACAATAAGGGTTTGGATTGCTGTTTTTTGGCTAAATATGGATGAATAGAAATCAATTCCTCTTTTCATTCCTTTTTTTAGGGGAAACTTCCTTCTACTGAGCTCTTTAGTTTACTTGGAGAGATACGGATTTGAAGGGTAGACTATTCAGTGGAAAAGGAATCGACTGGGTGGATGCAGCCAGAAAGTTGTGGTCAGTGTCTCTGTGTCCAGGTGGAGGCTGATAACGAGTGTTGTCCCTCAGGACTCTTGTTTTGGGACTGGTGCTCTTTTAATATCTTCATCAATGACACGGTGAGATCGAGTGCACCCTGAGCAAGTTTGTAGATGAAAAAGCTGAGCAGTGCAGTTGACACACCAGAAGGACTGGATGCCATCCAAAGGGACTGGACTACCATGTCTTCTCAAGTATGATGGATAGTGACTTAAGACAATTCCTCTGCCAGTTCCCTCAGAACCCACAGATGCATCACATCAGGTCCTATGGACTTGTGCACCCTCAGGTTCCTTAGATGGTCTCAAATTTGAACCTCTTGCAAGATCAGTGCTAAAATTCTTTTAATTTAAATACCTACTTTTTTATCCTTGACGCCTTCCCATAAATTCCGTGTACTTCTAAATCATGGTTTTGACCTACTCATATTATTTCTTTTCCATGGCCAAATAAATACATAAATTCATAAGTGAAAGTGGCAGGGAGGTAGGCATGATGGTGGTAATACCATGCACGGTTTTCATCCTTTTGCCAATTCCTGAGAAGCACTTTAGTGCCACATTTGTAAGCTCAGGACACAAGAGGAAGTTTTCAAATGGAAGGAACAAGCCAAAGAGCACAAGTCACTGTTTGCATGTAAGTGGTGACTCAAGAAATTTGGCAACAAGAATCAGGCAGGATATTTATTAAGAGAAGTAATCAGAAAAAATCCACTATTTCATAATCAGTCTATTTAAATTTCTGCTCTGGATCTACCCTTGGTCTTTCCCCCAGGGTAGTCCTGGAATTGCTTTATTTCTCTCAAGACTTACTTTGTGAACTGCTGCTTAAGTAATTTAAACTGACTGACCTTTCAATTCTGTAGTAGCTAATACTGCATCTGTATTTTTGCTTTAATTCACATTGCCCTTTCCTTGCCAAGTGGTTATTAGGAAATAAGTGTTGGCTTTCAACTGTTCCTGAATTTCCAAAAAATATCAGAACACCTGTTCTTCAGTCTCACAGACCAACTGAATCCATAGTCTCCTGGGTCATCTTTCAGAAGAAGGGATTGTAACTGTGGTTACACTCTCTTATCTGCTGTATGATCCTGGGAAATGTTTCCTTTCCCTGTTCCGTAAAAGATTCATGGTTTGGGGTTGGTTTCAGTTTTTTAAAGTGTTAGGAATTAAAGTTGCAGTCTCTTACATGAAAAGCTAAAGAGAATATGTGAAAATCTCAATCACAGTTTTACAAAGTTACCACTTGTCAGAAACAAGGCAACTCTCCTTTCTTAAAGATCAAAAATGTTAATTAGTAACAGAATAATTGAAATTAATAAACCGGGATCAAAAAAAATTTAAATTCCGGGTTTGCAGCTATTAGAAACCACTAGTACCGAACCGGATGGTGCCCAGAGCAAAGAACCCACGGCAACTGGGGTGATTCCAGCTAGCCTGGAATCTGAAATATTATAAATATCTCTGTAAAGAGATACAGACCTGGCAGCCAGCGCCGTGCGCCTGGCAGCTGCTCGCAGCCTGGCTGAGGCAGATCGAAAGGCCGCCTCCCGTCCGGGGACAGGGGCTTTGAACACCTCTTGGTCCCGCCCCCTGGTCCCGGCTGATTGGTGGAGCTCCGAGGAGAGGTAATGCCCGTCCGCCAATGGCTCGCTTATGCTGCCCGGGGACAGCTGTCACTCAGCTGTAAGGCGGGAAGGGTCCTCATTAACATTCCGGGTTTCCATGGAGCCCCGTGACAGTGTTGCAGACAGGGATTAGAAGTAGCTGTCACTTACGGAGGCTGCTTAACTTTCACTAAAACTCAGAACTCATGAGGGAACTTACAGGGATTAAACACTTATTAAAAGCATCAAATCTGGTTGCAGCCACCATCTATAACCTTTGGAAAACTTCAAGAACAGGTTAATAACATTGAACATACATAAGAAAAATTAAACACTGTAAAGTTTAACAATTTTGGTGATTAAAAGGGGGAAACAGAGGAACAAACTTGTGGATATCTGAACAACAAGGATTTTTAAAAAGGAGCTATGTGAAACATCTTTTGATTAGTTAATTATGATACTAATTTCATAACTTAATAACTTATAACTTGGGCAATTTGAATATGCAAAGGCCAACACCTTAATTTCATATATAACACCACTCCTGCCTCATTGTCACCATAAATAGATAGGGGATTGGAGAGGGTGTATTCCAGGAAAGCATGGCATGCTTGCTTTGCTCTTAACCTCTTCCCTCACAGTTTCAGTACAGCAATCTTACTCCAGTCAAATATATAAGGCTAGTGCTGTTTACAGTCAACTGAGCAAACAGTTCTTTGAAGCACATCCTCCTGCTTTTTCAGGTGTTTGTTCTGAATACCAAAATTTTTACAGAGTAGTTTTACAGAAAATTCATTTAGCACAGATAAAACAATTTATATTAGTTTACTTTCAACCAGGAAACAACAGGCTGGCTTAACTAAAGCTTCCCTGAAGTATTTAGTCCAAGGCAGATGGCTGGTATGGAAATGTTTACCTAAACATTGCAGGTTACAAGCAGCTAAGAAATAAGTATCTTAAAACAGGGAGTCCCCAGCTATACTTCGAATGACTGACTATCTCTGAAAAAAAAACTAAAAAAGGAGTAATGGCAGTCAAAAAGTGAACAGCCCAATTCCATAGAAGACAAATATTTTATTACCAAAGGAGTTATATCAAAGTAAGAAACTGCAAAAGAGGTATAAACAACTATAAAAATACTTATATTTATTCAAAATTAAATATGAGCACTTTATTAGTTAAATGCCAATATATTATTCTCTGACAATATTCACACATTTTAAGTCATGTTTGTCTAACATCTTAAAACATGTTATATAAAATAATTGCATATGAGAAATCATAGTCCAAAGCTGAGGAATTCTAGCTTCTCCTGCAGCTAACTCTGGGTTGACCAAATTCATGAGGATAGTGCCGTTTCCAGTCAACTGAACAAATTTATGTTCAGGCATCTCCTTTTTCTCCTTCCACAGGACTTACTGTCTTGCCTCTGCTTCAGCCAGCAGAAGCATGCTGCATCTCTCAAAAGTCAGTGCCCTTTCTAAGTTTTTTAAAAAGCTAAATTTCTCCCTGTTTTTGCAAACCCAAATCAGTTTGCAGACCCATCAGACCCATACCAAAAACACTTCTATGTCAGGAGAACATACCCAAGATAAGCTGCTGCTTTGGTAAATTGTTACTTTTGGTCCTTGATGCCTTTTTCATAGCTATAAAGAAACCAGCTACTTTTTTATACTGTTTTCTTCACCTGCAGATTCCAAGATGTTTTTATAAGTTGCAGTAGACGTGTAAGTGGTTGCTTTCATATGACAGTATTATAAAGCCACTTGAAAACTCAGAAAATTCAAAGTAGTTTCTAGAGCCCAAAGGTTGGACACAGATTTCTGCAGAGTTGTTTGTTTCAAATGCTGGTCTTCTATTTCCACTTCTTGGACTTCAGCAGCTTGGTTCAGCCGTTTCTGTCATCTCCAGGAACATCTGCCTTCCATCAGAATTCTGGCATAAAGTGTTCATATAAGCGAGCGAGTTTACTTGAAGAATGCATATAAAATGCAAAGATACCAAGTAATGCCACTTTGAAAGAAAAGAGCAGGATTCACCTGGAATCACCTGGAAATTATTTTTTCAAATTTATTCCAGCAGGATCGAAGGCTAGATATATTTTCTTTCAGTTCACAAACTTCTTGGTTACATTTCTTTTTGGACTGTTTACCCGTCTCTGTATCTTCTATATTAAATACATGTGGGCAAACCTGAAACAGAGCAGATTGTATAGTTATCTGAGAACTGCTTATTCTATTCCTATAGCCATCTTTCAAAGCAAACCACTTGCATTACATCTGAATACTGAAGAGACCCTGCCCATGGGACTGAGAGAACCTGGCTTTAACACACAGCAAATAAGGACACCTGAAACCCAGTGTGTCCAACTGAGAACATATACATCCTCTATCATAGTTTAAAATTTATCCTCTGTTGTCTGAAGGACTGAGAAAATAAAGCCAATTAAATTGTGAGCCAAACTTTGACAATAAGTGTTGAGACTAGTGAAACAAGACAGACCAGTTCCAGGGGCTGGTGCTGTGCCCTAGTGTTCGGGATCTCAGCCAGACAAAACTATTGTGGTTCTTGTTCATATTCAATGACTGCTCATAATTCTTTGCTAAATTACTTTAATTGGTCTTTAAATAAAAACAGGAATCCATGAGGTTAGGCAGGAGTTACAAGGTTGACTCTGACTTCTGTGACTTGACTGGGATGCCTTTTAATGTAACGCAAATATTGGATTCACCAGAGGTGACAAAGCAAAATATAGACACCAATATTACTTTGAAGATCTGGTCCCAGATTATAAGTCTCTCCACCTCAAGGAGAAAAAAAATGAGTTGAATGAAGCCTTCAGTGCATCTGTTTAAGCATTATATCCTTTGGTGCCTATGTGGAGACTTTTTTTATGGTGGTTGATATTTTTGTGTTCAATAGGTAACACTGAGCCACACTTAACACTCTTCCTTTGCTACAGTAGTCTGTAGATCACTCTGCTACATTTGAATGGCACATCAAAAAGAAGATTCTGCCAATGACTAAAAATCCAAATATTATCATACTTAATTGTTCTTGTTGAATTTGAGATATTTTGGTTAAAATAAAGACCAGAGAAATTACAGAAAAGAGAGAAACTCACCCTAACTGTTGAAACAAATCAAATCAAACGTTGCTCTTAGGGTTAGAGAGAAGTAACAACTATGATTTTATACTCTGGAGAAGTTTAAATGCCTTCTTTGCACAAGTCTGGTCTTTGTCTTTCACTGGAGAATTAACTCAGGTATTTCACTATTGAACCAGAGCAGAAATCTTCACCATAGACTTACAGATGATTGTCTTACTCTTTGTACTGGGCTTAATGTCTACAAGACAAATGCTATACAGAGCAAAATTCTTCTGGCATGGAACATGTGCACGATAGTTGTATCTTTCAGATAGTCTGTGTTGAAGAGCTCTAGAAAACAAGTCAAATAGTTAAACTGTAGAACAAGTACAACTCACCTTTTCTTTTTTAGGTCTTTCACATTTGCACTGCAGAACCTGTAATGTCCCACATGAGACAAATGCTGCTTTCCGTCTAAAGGCTTTGCTGATTCTCGTCTTATTAAAGAATCTGAGCATGTTGCATGCCATGCTCTGTAGTGATTCTATTTCCTGTCAAGAGAGTAAGGAAAATATGTCTTGAAAAGTTTGTGCACTGTTAGTTCTTTGCAACGTTGGTTTGTCTTTAAAAGAACCCCAGACCCTCCATCAATTACTATTGATTTCTTTTGCTTTCATGGTGCAAATCTTTTTCAATAAAACACATAACTAATCTAACTTACCTGCCACCTCTTCAAGATATTTAAAGCAGCAATTTTTAGTAGTAATAATAGTAGCATAAGGATGTTAGGGAGAAATCACAGCCATAATGAAATCAATTGCTGCAGTTAGGAAAACAAATGTTTTTTGCAGCCAGTCATTTTATCAAGTCATTATAAAATCTGTGGCAACAGCTGACAATTGTGCTTTCTGGCATTTGGGATCTGCCCAAACTACTATTTTAAAGCTTTCAGATCTGAAGTGAAAAGCTTAGCTAATATAATTTTCTATAAAGAAATAAAAAGAGAGGTTGGGAAATTTTAATGTTTACTTCCATTGGCAAAAACAAAAGTGTTGTGTCTGTTTTGGATTAAAAATATAGAAGAATCTTCTATATTTTCTTCTTCTTCTAAGAAAAAAATGCCCACATTTCTTGGATATGGAACTGCTTAATATTTAAATGTTTAAAATATCAATTTACTTGACACATCATATGATTCCAGATTCAACAAACAAACCATCCTGAACATTGTGATTTGACTTTTAAAAGGAAGTAGTAATCTATCACACTATTTTATTCAGGGACTGGACTGTACAAACAACTAATTTGAATTTGTATTCTCTAAATTCTGAAAAGTTAAATTTTACCTCAGTATCATTGCAGAAAAACACTTTGATATTTTCATATTTTTTATTCCTGCAGCACCTGTCACGATTCTCTGCAGACATATTTACCTGTAAAATATCATAAATGTTTAGACATGGAAGTACTGTGCCAGTGCTCAGTCACACTCACAATGAAAAGATGTTTCCTGATGTTCAGAGGGAACCTCCTGTGTGTTGGTGTGTGCCCACTGCCCCTGTCCTGTCACTGGGCACTGTTGATAAGAGCTTGGCTCTGTACCCTTTGCCCCCTCACTTCAGATATTTCTACACATTGATGAAATCCCTCTGAGCCTTCTCTTCTCCAGGCTGAACAGTCCCAGCTCTCTCAGCCTTTCCTCATTAGAGAGATGCTCCAGTCCCTTCAGCATCTTCATGGCCCCTTGCTGGACTCTCTCCAGTAGCTCCATATTCCTCTCGTACTGGGGAGCCCAGAACTGGACACAAATCTGTTCAATTTAAATCTTCATATTCTATCTAATTGCTTTGTTCTTTGGAAATTTTGGAACATAGAGCAATGTTTAAATTGTACATTCGAACTGTAACATTGAATACACTGAATACAGTGTTTGTCAATGTTTGTCTCCGTAAGTACATGTCTCAGCTCTAAACAGATGGTAGCACTCACTTGGCATATGTAATAACATATGATGGCCTAAGCATTATCACATGGTGTTTTGCCTGATTGTAGTATTTTATCAATAGTTTATCCTCTCTTGTTGTTTTTTTCTTCCACTTTCACACTTGTCATCAAGATGACAATGGAAGCCAACTCAACAGAACCTTTGTCTTCTTCTTCAGCCTGTATCCAGATAATCTAGTTAAGCCAAAGGGCTTTAAAAAAGTTAGCTCACAACAGTATTGTTTTAGATGTCTTCATTTAGGCACGGGTATGAACACATTAGACAGTTAATTCTTAAAGTTTTTCTGCAGAAATTTCAGAAGTTCATCCAAGATAAACAGAACTTTGTCCAGAAAGTGTTTTCAAAACCAAGAGTTTGGGGAATCAAATATTCACCGACAAAGAGAAAAAACACAAAACAACAAAACCAAATTTGAAAACCCAACCACCAACATCTGGAAGCTAATGCACATCTTTTCATGCACCATAACAGAATGAAATGTTGCTGCAGTCACACAGCACCAAAATTTATAATTATATATATGTATTCATCCTAGAAACTATACATCTGTTGCTTCATTTGCTAACTGCTATGGGGTTTTCCCATCATCACCAGTTTTCTCAGATCACCTTTAGTATTATGTACAGTAACCACGTCTGAAGGCAGTTTATTGGCTGTGACTAAACCAACCTAAGGGAAATCCTGACCTCAGAAAAGGCATTAGTGAAAATTAAATTACCTTACAGAGATCTAGTATATAATTCACTAGCCTGCTCTGTAGCAAACCCATAGGTGCTCCAAACATCAGGCTGAGGGACTGAAAGCTATTGACTCTGCAGTTGCAGGAATGTGCCTAGTGGGCAGTTGCTATCACCCACACAGAATCCATAATACTTGTTGTTAACCTAAAGTGACAATACACTGATTTTACATAGAAGACAAATTTCTCTTAAATGGGGAAAAGTAAAGACAAAAAAATGAAGAAACTTGCACAGTAGTTGCTTGTGTATGTCTTCTAGGAAGTAAAAGCTTCAGAGCTTCAGAGTACATTCCCATTAGTTTTCACAAACATTAATTATGAAGGTTCTATATATTTATGTATTTATTTTGATAACTCTTTTAGTTTTCATACAGTCGTCTAAAAAAACCCCTATGTCTAAAAAAGTCTCTGTAATATTTATTGCAACTAAAAAAAAAAAAAAATACTTCCAAAATATATCTGGAATAATATCATTGGTCCATTCCAATCCTTGATGGCAGCCTGGGGCACCATCTTGACTGCATCAAGCTCCATCCTACAGTAGGACAGTGGCAAGGCATTGCCCCATCCAGGCTGGGACAGTCCCCCAGCCTCCCTGACCCTGCATCTTGAGCAGGGCTGGGATGCACCTCATGGCTCTCCACCACAGGAAGGCAGCAGGATCTGCCTACCAGAGGCTGTTATTCCTTCATATCATTTTCTCTTATAGGTCAGCTATCTTCTAACTGCTCCCCAAGAGGGTTTATTTTTGTTCTCTAGGGAATACTTGTCTTTGTCAGAAATAAGACAGCAAACGAAAGGGAATACTTATCTATTCCAATATGGCCATTAATATTCTCCCCAAATGTGATGCCTCATTCAGGATTAAGTTATTTATCTGCAGAGAAGTACCTTTCTCTTTTCATAATCTCAACAAACATAACATCATCAAAATGTTAAAAGATATTTCCCTGACCCTAAATGTATTTTGTTTCCAGGTGAGTGTTGATGTATCTTGGTACAGAAAGGTTGAAAACCGCTGCTATAATGCTCTGAAGGATGGTGGTAGTTCATAAGTGTGAAGAAATGCAATGACTCCTGATTTTGCCCTTGGAAAAGCACTGTGTATTATTTGTATTTCATGCAAATAGATCTTGATTTAAGACTGCAACAGAATGGTGAATTTAGTGACAACCTGTCAGAAAAACCCCATTTTTGTGGGAATGCCTCTACTAATACAACTGTGGTAAGTGTTCTCCCATGGAAGTGTTCTTGACACATGATTTTAATTGCTAATAATTCATGAGGAAGAGTTGGAAGGTAAATTTTGGGCATGGATTGGTAAACTCTTATGAAACTGTTTTGCAAAGCTGCAATAAATGTGGCTGATAAAGCCATAATGGAGGAGATTTACACATGAGAATGTTAAGTTCTTCTGCCATCTAGAAAATATAATTTTTGCTGGCTATACAAGATATATTAATAGGTACAAAGAAACCTATTAAGATACAAAGAAACTTTTACATATGAATGTTGTGCCTCTGTGTGTTTGTATTCAATGGACAACATAAAACTTCATTCAAGAAGTCTCAAATTAGTAGAACAAATTACAGGTTGTGTAATGCTTTCTTCTCTTGATAAAAACATACTAACAGAAGTAGCCATGAAACTACTTTAGAAAAGAGTACTTTTTAATGAAATATATGATTTATGGCCAAATGGTACGTGTGTCTAACTACATGATGCACAGGCATAAAAAACTGTATCACAGTATTTGTACATGCAAATAGGCAGTATCCACAGATTTCATAAATTTTAAAGAGACGGAATTGTTCTACCCCCTCAAATAAAACCACCATTCCAGCATAACGTGAGATTTTAAATTGGTCTTTCATCATGTTTTAGCGTTAGAGCTTTTATTTTTAATTGTTAGCATCTAAAAATAATCAGTATTTTTTTGGAAGCCCAAGAGCTATTACCTACCAGCTCATTGATGTCGTGACTTAGTATATTCTCATACTTCACACGGATTTCAGTTGTTTTATTTCCTATTGCACAACTAGATGAATTCACAGGAGACAGAACAAGGAGCAGTGGCAGAACTGGTAAGGTAGATCTGAAAAAGGCTGGATTACAAGAAGAACAATTAAGTACATATTAATGTCACAGCATGTGTGCTGTATTAACAAATACATTCTGTAATCTGTGAAAATAGTTTAAAAGGGATCTTTCTACAACCAAATGGCTTGTGCCTTGCTTGAGGGAAGGGTTGAGCTCCAGATTAAGACACTCTTTGGGTGTCTAAACTCCATCATACCCAAGGATGATTTAGCCAGCGTGGATAAGAGCCTACAACTATTAAGCTGACCAGATACTTGGTGACTGCTTGGGCTGAATTCATCTCCAGGCTTCACTGCAAGCACTGACTTTTATTGGACCATAACCACATCAGACATATGTAGAGGAGTGTTTTATCATATATGTTTAGACATTCAAGTGTCTTAATCTGCAGATGAATCTCATCTTGACTGTCCTTTTTTTCCTTTGATAACTTCTACAAATCCCCATGAGCACAGCTTTACAACAAAGGTGTGTTTAAGCACATTTTCAGGCTGACCAAATGTACAAATCCATGCTACTGGCTGTAACATGAGATAAAGCAGTAACACAACCTTCTCTGCAAGATTTTTGCAATCTTTTGGAGCAAACCTCACTACCCCTTGCTTTGTTTCTCCCTTTAATGGACCATCTTGCTTTGCTCAAACCCCTGGTGTTCTGTCCTTGTATGACATCCAGGAAAATATGAGTTCTGTGAGGATGGGCAGAGAGAAAAGACTGAAACATCAAAAGGGCCTGAAGGGACTGACAGGAGGCTGCAGGTGACTCACCTGGTACTGGGAATGAGAGAGACTGAGTACAGGATAATACATGATTAGGAAGTTCATAATTGGACTCTGGCCTATTGCTAGCCTGGCTAGGATGATGCTTAAATGGAAGGTTTTGAACAAAACCCCACCGCTAGAAATTTATGTTGGAGGACTAGCAAAGATCCCAGCAGGTTCCTGGAGGAGTATGCACTGTTTCTGCCCACCTCCACTACTGAGTAAGAACAACAACTGCATACAGAGTAGCTGTGGGATAGCAGCCAGGAAAGGAAGAAGGGATGCCCTGCCCCAGCTGCTACTTTCCTTCCTCTCTGGAGAGGATGGGCTCTTGGATACAGCCAGTTCAGCACTCAAGAGACAGGCACCTCTGGACTCGGGCATCACCAGTAAATCACAGCCTCAGAGAGAAATTTTGAACGACTAAGAAAGCAATAAAACTTGACCATAATTTTTATTGACCCACCTAACTTCTGGGATGCAAAAACTGCGGTCACACCACATGCTCACTGCCATTAAAAGAAACACAGTCCATTTACAGCCCATTCCAGCCAACTCCCACCACACATAGCAGAACGAATCTTCAAAGAAGAATGCATGCTTTTCCTGACTAGTGGGTCTTAAATGGATCCTACATGTAGTAAATTTAAAAACTCTGTAAGGTGACTCTATTATGATCTTCAAGATCCAAGTGGACACATCTGACTTCCACAGAGCATTATCTTTGTAAATCTCTATGCTAACTATATCTCTGTTGAATGATTTATCAGTTTGAAGGACTAAGATTTAATATTTTAAAAGACATTTACAAAAAACATTCAAGAACTCAATTACAGGGCAACATTTTTCCTATCTCCCATTGTACCTCTCGATTCCAGCGCGGAAGATTAACTGTGATGCTTTTTTGCAAATAGGATGATACAAACAACTTGGATATGCTGCTTCACAAACATGCTCCAAGGGACAAAAACAGCAATCCTCTAAATTAAAACAACCTTACTGACTCCATCACTTTAAACTTGGTTGTCTGGCAACAAGTGGAGATAAGAGGTGAAACACGCAAAGCCACTTTTATTTTGTCATTTTTATTTTCTCTGTCTCGTACAGATTGCAAATCTTTTTTAAATGAGGAAATTACAGAATAAAAATACGTCACGAGTTGCACATTCATGAAGTCCCTTGAGCCACTACAGGATGGTGATCAAATCTTTTTAGACATTCCTAAATGAGTCCTCTGGAAAAAACATTAGACAAGTGTCATAAGAAATTCTAGGAGATGTAGACTGAAAATTGAAAGGGATTTTCTTAAAGTTAGGTAATTTCAAAAGAATGGGAGTTTATGGCACTCCATATGACCAGCAATTCAAAAGAAAGAGAGCGTGTATTACTGGTAATAACACATCTTTTCAGTAAACTCCCAGAAACTCCTAAGTCATATCTGGAAAGCCCCAAAAATTCTCCTAGAAAAGACAGGAAGAGCTAGTATTCCAGTATTTCCAAATACTTTAAAAAAACCCCTCTTGGCTTTTTAATGTTAAAAAACCCTCCTGTACGTATACAGCCCGAGGCGCGTCCTCGGCCGCACCCAGCGGGATCCTTGCAGCGGCCCCGGTGCCCCACAACCCACCCCAATCTCGGCGGGCGGCTCCCTCTGCCCCCGGGCCCGCTCCGCAGCCCGCAATCCCCGCGGGGAGCGNCGGGCGGGCGAGCGCTCCCGCCCGGGGGCGAGGCACCCCCGGCGCTGCTCGGCACCTGCTCCGGGCGCAGCCGCGGGCAGCAGGTGCCCAGGGTGGCTGCAGCGCGGACCGGCGCGGAGCAATGCTTCCCGCAGCTCCCCCGCCCCGCGCTGTCCCGCTGCCTCCGCCACTCCCGAGCTGCCCTTCCCGGCAGCAGACGTGATGGGTACCGGTTTCTTTTACTTTCATTCGACGGGGGAAAGGGAAAAAAAGAAAGCAAAACTGGGAATTTCCCCAGCCGTCACCACGGGTTTAAAAGGCACCGGGAAGCACCGCGCCGGCAGAGCAGGCGAGACGGCGGGGCCGACGGCTGGGAGACAGCGGAGCAGGTGAGGAGCCAGCGCGGCCGGGGGTGCGGAGCAGCGCGGGGGAGCCTGGTCCAGCCCGGGGGCAGGCGAAGCGGGGCGCCTTCTGCAGAGCGGAGCGGTGCGGTGCGGTGCGGTGCGGGGCGCGCTCCTTACCATGGAACATGGTCCGTGGGGAGGCTGTCGGGGAGCTGCGCCGACGGGTCCGCGGTCATGGTGGCGGCGCCGCCTCGCCCATGACGCCCGCAGCCCGCGGAGCGCCGCGCAGGGGCCGAGAGGGGCCGCGGCGGCCGGGCCGGGCTCAGCAGCCCCC
>VXAD01013232.1:921-50460 GCA_013399195.1 Dicrurus megarhynchus | reverse complement strand
ATCACCTGCCCACAAGGGATGCCCTGGCACTTGATCAGAGCCTTCTGTCTGTGCTGACATCTTTCTGCCTCGGAAATCCTTGAGCCTCTCATCACAGCAATTACTGAATTAGCCCTTCATATAGGAAAGCACGTGGCAGAAGCCAGGAAATGAAGAGGCCGCAGGGCAGGAAACCAGGACACAGCCCCTACCATTAGCTGGGATGGTGCACATTTGCCATGAGCTGGTCACCAAATTATTGCTTCCACCAAGGTGCTACTGGGCCTCAGGCAGTGCAGGACTGCTATAAAAGGCAGCCCAAGTCTCTGCTCTCTCATCCACTTCTCTCACCTCCTCCTCCTCCTGCTCCTCAGCAATCAGGTGAGTGGGAAGCCTCTTCTCCTTCTCCTCCTCCTGCTCCTGCTTCCAGACCAGCTCTTCCCTGGCTGGAGGTCTCAGCTGATAGGGGCAGTCGGAGCCCAGGGCTGGGAGCTGCTTCTGCTGGGAGAGGGCAGGGGAGAGAATGTCTTGTGCAGAGAGAGGCTGGCACTTGGCTGAGGTGGCTCCTGGGCTTTGAGGTGGGCAGTGCAATGTGGGCCAGGAGGTGCCTTGGCTGCAGGGTGGTTGGGGGCAGTGCTGCTTCTCAAGTGTCCTAACATTGTGCTTCTCGCTGCCCTCTGTGCCAGGCGCACCTGTGACCCCGAGCCATGTCCTGCTGCCAGCCCTGCAACCCTTGCTGCCAGCCCTGCGGCCCCTGCCCGCTGGCCAACAGCTGCAATGAGTGCTGTGTCAGGCAGTGCCAGAGCTCCACCGTGGCCATCCAGCCCTCCCCAGTGGTGGTGACCCTGCCTGGCCCCATCCTCAGCTCCTTCCCCCAGAACACCGTGGTGGGATCCTCCACCTCCGCTGCCGTTGGCAGCATCCTCAGCTCTGGCGGAGTGCCCATCAGCTCTGGCGGCTTTGACATCTCCTGCATCACCAACTGCTATGGTGGCAGCAGATGTTGTCCCCCCTGCTAAATCTGCTGGCAACGTCCTCGGGCAAGAACCTCCAAGACCTCAGAACCTGATTCTGGGGAGGAGATAGAGCTTTGGGACATTGTAATTAGAGTTTCAAGTCATTGTCCCCTTCTTCTCCTCTCTCCTTTTCTTCTCTTTCTTTTGCTATCTATGTCTCCCCAGATCAACCTGGGAGCACCTGTTGCCCTTCCTCCCTCTTTAGGGTGGGCAGACAGACACCTTGCAGGAGCTCCATTGCATCTTAGTGCTTCTTCCAGGTGCTCTCTGTGAGCCACCTCCTTTTCTTCTTTAGACTCAATAAAATCGTTTTGCAACCAAGCCATGGCCTCCGAATCCTCCTTCTTTCCATGGCAACTCTTCCAGTCTACTCAAGGAAAATGTTGGAGAAAGCAAGTGTTGGGACTCTCTGCAGTGAATTTTACTTCGTGCCTTTTCTTTTGGAGCTGTCAAAATCTTCCCTGGCTACTCTACAGGGAATGGTGTTAATGGAGACCCTGGCTTTGAAGGGTGGAAGCAAATAGGAATGGGAAGCAAGTCCTGGGGACAGCCCACAACCTCACCTCTGCCTTCTTCTCCCCTCCATCACCTGGTCTACAGTCTGTGGTCAGCACAGATGGTCAAAGACAGATGAGATATGCACCCCATACACTCCTTCATTACCAGCTGCCTTCCAGACATGCAAGGCTGAGATGAATCACAAGTTGGTATCAATATCTGCCATATTCAGGCTACACAGTGCAGTCCCCATTCCTCTGAACTGAACACCCCCATGGGCTACTGCCTGGCTGGGCTCTTGGTCTTGCTTGGGCAGAGGCTTCTCCATTTTTGGGTTCTCTTTGCATTTTTTTCCCCTTGTCTCAGAGAGGTTACAGGTAGCAGTTTTGAGCTGCCTGGAGGTGAATCCCACAGGTGCTGCCTGTCACCGCAGGCGGCCCTGCTCCAGCAAGCTGGTCCACATGGAGCAGCCCCCACTCCAGGGTAGAAGAATACAGAAACAGAGACTCTTTCTCTTTCATGGCAGCTTTTGCTGAAGGTGGGATCTTGGCTTTGAAGGCAGTTGCTTTGGGTTTACAACTGTAGCCACTTGTAAAGACTGCATTTCCCAATTAGAAACTGTTTTGAAATGAACTTCGAAAACTTTGCCAGCAGCAAAAAAAGCAAGCAAGTTTCTGGGGTTGGACCACCCTCTGCTGGTGTGGACAGACCTGCCCTTTCCCCTCCACCACAGCCACAGTGCTGAGCACAGCAGCAGCACCAGGGGAGCCCCATGAATGGCAGGAGGAAGCGGCAGCGGTGCAGACCCCACGTGAGCTGGCAACTCTTCATCTGCCACTAGAACTGCTCTATAGACTCCTGCCTTTCCCAGTAGGGCTTACCATTATCTTGTCCCTTTTGCTCCCGGGACCACATGGTCACCCAGAGGGCACCATCTTGGAAGGAAAGAGTGTGATGTTGTCTTCCCCTTGTCCTTCAAGCCATGCAGCTGCCCCTGCCAGGCGCCACCTTGGGAAGGATTATTTCTGGCATTCCATGTCTCTCTTTGTTCCCATGGGTTTCCTGAAGTTCTGCAATTTTGTATCTAGCAGTAATTTACTTTATTTTTTGCCTGTTGCTGTTCCATTTGTTAGTAAACTGTTATTTTTTCACTTACATCTACTCGTATTTTGTTCTTTATTGGTGGAAAGGGGTTGGTTAGAATTAAGGGAAGATTACTCATTTTAGAGTGCCCAGCTCTTTAAATTATCTTAAACCAAGACAACCGGTCGCTGTTATCACCGTGGAACGGAGAAACGACACAGACTCCAAGCTCAGAGTAGAGAGAAGGCCGAAGCAATTTATTAGCTTCTTGGAGGGTTTTTTATATGTTAGTTCGCAAAAAGTGTACTATATGGCATAAAGTAATTGGTTCTTTCGACCATCCACCCCTTAGGGTGATTGGCCAAGTTTTAAGGCACCCATCTCTAAATATTTTTCCAGTTGTAGCCATAACAATGGCGGACAAAAACCTTGCTGGTGCAAAGGTTTACAAAACTGTAACATTATTTTGACTTACTTGCATGGGAAAGATAGAGTTCTTACAAAATATTGCTGAGAGCTGAAGAAATTCCTTGCTGAAGCTTTTTCAGCATCCATAACAACCCCCATTAGTGAAATTTTCAAAACATTCTCCATTCCATTTTCTTTGGGACAGTTACTAATTTTCCCTTGTAACATAACCAGTTGTGTTGCAGAGCAAGGTAATATTACTGTGGACTCTGCCTCCTGATAACTGAATTTTGTCTTTAGAAGCAGGCAGAGCTTCAGGTGAAGGGAAGTGAAAGACGGTTGGCTTTGCTGACTCAAACCCCTTCGCTGAGGAGTGGAGGGAAGTGATTCCATACTCAAGGAGTCCTGCCTCCCTCTCTGCCTCCTCGATTTTTACAGGTGAACAGAGTTTAGGGTGCAGGGAGGGTTTAGCTTTGCTGCATTAAGCTCACAAGGATTGTGACATCATATTCAAGGAGGTCCACCTTTTATCTTCAGGGCTGAAAAACTCTAATTCATTCTCCACACCTCCCCCAGCAGTGTTAATTTGCAGCTCCAAAGCTCTTTGGCACTGGACAAGTCTGTTTAACTGGTTTTTCAGGTTTTGGGCTAGCTTCTTCTGGGCATTCTGTTCTAGATCTGCCCTGAGGTGGGCTACTGCTTCAGCCTTCAAGGCAGTTTGCAACTGAATCAGGTCTTTCTCTTGCTGCTCCACAACATTTTCCCTTTGAGTTCAGCCTCCACCCATATGGATACCAGACCTTTTCCCTTGCTGGGGTTTTTTCCCCTGTCTTTTGCCAAAGTTCAGGTTTTCTTTTTCTCTGCAACTAGCTGTAGATTTTGCCAGTTTTTCTCAGCACACATCCCTCTTTACCAGGCTGGACAAGTTTTGTATGTTTTTAGCAATTCTATCAGTGGAAAACAGGTCAGATCAGTTTTTACCCAGGATTCCATGATTTTTTTGCTGGAGAATATCAGTTTCAAGCAAAAATTAATTTCTCCTTTATTCTGCAATGAGCCGTTATTTCCGTATAAAATACCTCTTCATCACCTCATGAGTACTCTGCTTGCTGTGCCAATTCAAATGTAAGGCCCCCAAAATCTCGTTCAGTGTGACACTTAAAAGGGCTTTGGTTTTTCATGTACTCTGAGTTAGACACAAGGGAGAAATACCAGGAAGATATCCTCAAGAGGTCACAAAACCCAAAAATGCCCTGTACTGGCAACTTTAGAAAATCAAAGAACTTTGGCAAAAGGTTTCAAGCAGCATCCAATCAATACAAAACACTTCTCAAAGCATTAACTTAATCCATTCAATTTAACAGATTCTAAGCCCATCTGATTTTAAGTTACTCAAAGTTCTGAGAAGGGGAATTAGAAGAAGAAGGGGAAAGAGAGAAAGACAGAAAAGAAATAGAAAAGAACAAACACATCTACCATTCCTGGTTCCAATAGTGTTCACCTTATACAAATTCCAAGAAGAGGTAGTGTTGGAGATGGTACCAAGTTTAAATTTTTTTTGTAATTTTAGTCAGTCTTGTTCACCTTTGCCCTGAGGGAAGGGAATTGAAGTTTCTTTTCAAAGGGCTCTTTCATCACTCAGGGTGAGCTTAACATCTCAACAGACTGGGAGTAGCACAGAAGATACACAAAAGATAATGACCATCAATGACCATTAGCGACCATTAACTTCAAACATCACCCCTGGAATGGTCAAAGACACCTGGTCCAGAAAAGACTGATAAGAGAACCAAGGAATGAGGACCAAATTAGCATCGGAGGCGAAGAAATCTGTAACCAATAGGAAACCAAATACTAAGAACTGCACAACTTGCGACCAATGAACATAGAACCAATGAATTTTTATGGGTTTTGACTGTATAAGTATCTGAAAAATCTAGTAAAATTCATGTGTCATGGAATAATTTTCTTTGCACATATGGGCTACGTGTGGATGAAGTTCTGTTGCACATCCTGGCCAGAACAACATCCTGGCCAGAATAAAATAATGCCTTGATTCTCTAACACTAAAAATGTTATTGGAGGTTTTTGTTTTTCCTGCAGTTTCAGTGCCAGTAGGGTCAAGACATATACTTCCCTTGTGTCTCAGGTTAAATACCCTTCGACTTTTCTGGGTCCTGGTGGGACGTCCAGCCATCTGGCCACTCTGGGGCTAGATTGGGGTGCAGGGTTGGGGTGTGGAGCATTGCCTCTGGTTTTCCAGGGATTGGTGGCCACTGAAGGGTTGGGATACAGGTCCAGGGAATGGGATGTAAGGAGGAGGACATTGCCTCACCAGGGCAGAGCCCAAGCTGCCCCTTCCTCCACGCAAAAGCACGTGAAATATTTCAAGCCGGCAATCCTTCCAGTCTCACTTATGGGGCTTGCAACACCCTGGTCTAGGTAAAGGCACCTGTGCTTTTGGCAGCTGGGTGGGATTACGTGATCCGTATGATCCATTCTAACCCAAACCATTCTATGACTCCATGATCTGTGGGCTGTCTCTGGCAGACCTTTTGTTCACCAGGGTCCATCATCCTTTGCCCAATACTCTCGGGCACTGGTTTGGTCAAAAGGGAAGACATTGATGGTCAGATAACATCCATCCATACATGGAAGAAATATGAATTTATAGTGAAGCCAGAAGTCATTTGCACAAACTCAGCCAAACATCATTTACCACTGCATACCCTGAGTATGGCTGATACCAATCCTAACTTGTGAATTGTCTCAGCCTCATGTGTCTGGACAGCAGCTTTGCCTGCCTGTGCCGAGGGAGTGCATCTCAGCTGCCTGTGCTCCTGTGTGCAGGCCATGGAGCCTGGACCAGGTAAGGGAGTGGAGGAGACGGAAGAGATGAGGTTGAGGGCTGTTCCCAGGAATTGTTTCCCTTCCCCATTCCTGCCACCCTTTGGAGCTAGTCTACCTGATGGCTTTTGGCTGTAGAGCAACCAGGGATGACTTTGTCAGCTCCAAGGGAAAAGGCACAAAGGAAAATCCACTACAGGGAATCCCACCATTTGCTTCCTCCAGCTATTTTCCGTGAGCAGACTGGAAGAGTTGTTACAGAACGAAGGAGGACTCAGAGGTCTGTACATGGATGCAAAACAGCTTTATTGAGTGTAGAGAAAAAAAATACTCAGAGTGGCTCAGAGAGGGCACCAGAAGCAGCCACTAAGTTGCAGTAGGGATGTCCCTCTGCCTGGCCTGCAGAGGGAGGAAGGGCAACAGGTCTCCACTAGACTGGACTGAGGAGACATGGACAGCAAAAGAAAGAGCAAAAGGAGAGAGGAGAAGAAGGGGACAATGGCTTGAAACTCTAATTAAAATGTCCCAAAGCTCTATCTCCTCCCCAGAATCAGGTTCTGAGGTCTTGGAAGTTCTTGCCTAAAGACGTTGCCAGCAGCTTTAGCAGGGACGACACCTGTTGCCACCATAGCAGTTGGTGATGCAGGAGATGTCAAAGCCGCCAGAGCTGATGGGCACTCCGCCAGAGCTGAGGATGCTGCCAACGGCAGCGGAGGTGGAGGATCCCACCACGGTGTTCTGGGGGAAGGAGCTGAGGATGGGCCCGGGCAGGGTCACCAGCACAGCAGGCGGCTCAATGACGACGGTGGAGCTCTGGCACTGCCTGACACAGCACTCATTGCAGCTGTTGGCCAGCGGGCAGGGGCCGCCGGGCTGGCAGCAAGGGTTGCAGGACATGGCTCGGGGTCACAGGTGCACCTGGCACAGAGGGCAGCGAGAAGCACAATGTTAGGACACTTGAGAAGCAGCACTGCCCCCAACCACCCTGCAGCCAAGGCACCTCCTGGCCCACATTGCACTGCCCACCTCAAAGCCGAGGAGCCACCTCAGCCAAGTGCCAGCCTCTCTCTGCACGAGACATTCACTCCCTTCCCCTCTCCCCACAGATGCAGCTCCCAGTCCTGAGCTATGACAGCCGCTCTCAGCTGAGACCACCAGCCAGGGAAGAGCTGGTCTGGAAGCAGGAGCAGGAGACGAAGTTTAACACTCACCTGATTCCTGAAGAGAAGGAGGTGAGAGAAGTGGATGAGAGAGCAGAGACTTGGGCTGCCTTTTATAGCAGTCCTGCACTGCCTCGGGCCCAGAGGCACCTTGGTGGAAATAATAATTTTCTCACCAGCTCATGTCAAATGCAAACTATCCCAGCTAATGGTAGAGGCTGTGTCCTTTTTTCCTGCACTGTTGCCTTTTCATTTTCTAGTGCATTTCACGTGCTTTCCTCTCTGCAAACTTCTGTAAGTGTCAAGATGAGAGGTTCGAGAACTTCAGGGCAGAAAGACGTCAGCATAGGCACAATGCTCAGATCAAGGGCTGGCAGCATCCCCTGTGGGCAGGTGATGTGAACCTGTGTCATGCCTGTAGATTTGTTTATGGCAAAGTTGTCAGGAAAGGGGCACCACTCTTGTGCTTCTCACCTGCATGCCCAAGGTCTCCATTGTTTGAGCACATGACAGATCTTCAGGTTGCTATTTCCTTCTTCCACTTCTCTCTTTCTTTTGTAGTCTTTATCTGCCCAGGCCAGTCTAGTGGGGACATGTTGCCCTCCCTCCTTCCACAGGAGAGGCTGACGGGCACCCTGCAGGATCTCCACTTCATCCTGGTGGCTGCCACTGATACTCCCTGTGGGAACTATTCCAGTCTGCTCAGGAAAAAAGATAAAGGAAGAAGAGGGTGGGAGTCCCTGCAGTGGATTTTACTTCATGCCCTTTCCCTTGGAGCTGATGAAGACATCCCCTGCTACTCTACATCCAACGACAATCAGACCACTGATCCAGAATATACTGGCGGTGGAGATGGAAAACAACAGTGCCTGGGAACAGCCCACAACTTCATCTCTTCCTTCTCCTCTGCTCGTTTACCGGGTGTACATGGCCAGCACACAGGGACAGATACATACCTCATACCTCCTTTAGCGCATGGCAGGGCCCAACTGACGTTGTTTTATTCAGTTCTCAGGTATTTCACGAGTTGGAATTAGTATCAAGCATGCTCAAGATATGCAATGGAGTCCCTGTTCCTGTGAAACCAAGACCTCCAAAAGGTGTTCTTGGCTTTCATCATGTGTCCATCTTTCCTGTGCAAATGCCTTGTGGTTTATAATGCCAAAATTCAGGCATGCTTTCCAGTTTTACTTGAAAATTTCTTCTTAGACCTTTGCCTTCAGCCTTGCATAATGATCTACTCCGTGTCATCCCCCAGGTATCCATGGTCTCCTGCATGCAGAAAAGGATCTGTTCAAGGCACTGATACCTAAATCAGCAGGAATAAACTTTCTAACACAATTTGAAGCATTAGAAAGCAAGAATTCTTTATCTGCACAGGACACACAGAGGATATCTCCTTATTCTGTGTGTATCATGAGGTATTACAACAAGGTATTTATCCATCATAATCATACATATTCATTAAAATGTGCTTCTTATCTAATACATAAAGATCACTTTCCTAGAACTCATTTGCATGCATCCACCTCCTACTGGAAGTCCTTTTATGATCCTGGAGAGTCATAAAAAGAGGCTTCTGATGGTCATATTCACTGAATGCTTTGATATTAAATGTGACCTTTCCTTGAATATTTTCTTTGGGCATGTGCTGTTGCTTCTTTGTTACATGACTTGCACACAATCTATGACTTGCAAAAACTGCTGTAGTTCTTTTTATCTGATTCTCCACTGGTGAATCAGATAATGTTTATCATCCTGTGATCATACCTTTACATAATTTTATCTTTTTTTTGCCATTTAATCTAAGCTCTATTCAGCAACTTCAGGAGAACTGAAAATCTCTTATTCTTTTTGTTATTTATCAGCACTGCTGGGCTCAGAATAAAAATTCAGCTACAGTGTCCCCTGGAGCCTGTGAGATTCCACATGTGCTCCTCCTGCCCTCAGTTCAGGGCAGAGACATGATCTTTCTCCATCTTACTGGCACCTGTGCACATCTTCCCATGTCCAGAAACCAAGGCTTCACCTGCTCCTGCTGAGACCCAAGCACTGATCTCAGTTGCCAGCACCCAAATCACCCCCAGTTCCTCTTCACTCTGTGTGTTACCCACACGGTCAGCCCCTCCTTGTGGGTCCTTGTGCTGAGAAAGTCTTGCTGCTCATTTAATTACTAACATACTAAATTAAAATACTAAATTAACCCATTTAATTACTAAAATACTGTGATGAGGTCCTCCCCAAGCGTCCTGTTCCCCAGGGAGAAATGGCCACACTCCTTCAGTCTTCCCTCATAGCACAGGTTCTCCAACTCTCTGCTTTTCTTTGACACACACAACAGGGTGAGAGCAGCTGCTCGAAATCCCAATACCTGGCCCTGCACAGACATCCTAACAATCCCATCCTGTGCCTGAGAATGTTGTCCAAATACTCCTTGAGCTCTGGCAGCCGTAGGGCTTGTGACCATTCCCTGGGAGCCTGTTCATTGCCTGACCACCCTCTGAGGGAAGAACCTTTTCCTAGTAGCCAACCTAAACCTCCCCTGACTTTCCCATGCCTTTCCCTTGAGTCCTGTCCCTGGTCACCAGAGAGAAGAGATCAGTGTCTGCCCCTCCACAAGTTGTAGATTGCGATAAGGTCTCCCGTCAGCCTCCCCTCATCCAGACTGAACAAATCAAGTGACCTTAGTGACTCCTCATAAGACTTCCCCTCCAGACCTTTCACCACCTTCATGTCCCTCCTTTGGAGACTCTCCAATAGCTTAATGTCTTCTTTTACATTGTGATGCCCACAGCTACATCCAGGACTCGAGGTGAGGCTGCCCCAGTGCAGAGCAGAGTGGGACAATCCCCTCCCTTGCTTGGCTGGTGATGCTGAGCCTGATGCCCCCCAGGACACTGTTGGCCCTTGTAGGAAACGCAGGAGCAAAGGCTTCCACAGAGAGTGAGGGGTTTGATTTACAGCCCTGGAAGAAGCTAGATTTAGCCTAATTGACAGAGATTTATGGACCTTGATAAGGAGGATTGCAAGCCTGAGTTTCTGTAGTTATAAGTGAGAATATATACCGAGTGTTATAGTTAAAAAAGTTTTAAGTATAGTAATGTAATTTTATAGTAATAAGTTAAGGTTTTAGATGTAACAGTAGAAAAATATAGGTGTACGTGACAAGATTTTTTATTGGTTGAGAGACCACTGCACTGCAGCAAAGATTACTAGAGGTGATAGGTCAAGAAAGCAAAACAAAGTTTCGTTTTAAGTGTCTATTGGATTAGAAGGCTATAAATTGTCTAGTAACCCTAAATCTTGTGACTTTTCCTGATCATGGCGGTTTGTCGAGGAATTCCACGCCTCAGAGACTGTTGCCTTGTTTGTTATTTTAAGCAATAAACCGTGGATGATTACGAACAGTCCCCTCTCTTATTAAGATCGCCGACGGCTGAACAGCGCGGGTAGTGGAGCCGGGAGAAAAAGCAAAAGGACAGTAATACGTGGTACCAGCTCCCGCCTCAATAGGCCCTCCTGGCTGCCAGGGAACTGCTCACTCATATCCAACTTGCCATCAACCAGGACCCCCAGGTTCCTTTCCATGGCACTGCTTTCCAGGCTCTCGTTCCCCAGTCTGTCTGTACATCCAGGGTTGCCCCATCCAGGTGCAGAACCTGGTGCTTGCCCTTGTGGAACTTCATATGGTTGGTGATTGCCCAGCCCTCTAATTCGATGAGGTCCCTTTGCAGAGCATCTCTGCCTCTGAGGGAGTTGACAGCTCCTCCAAGTTTTGTATCATCTGCGAACTTAACCTAGTATTTGTTTGAGTCTTGCATCCAAGTTGTTCATGAAGATGTTGAAGAGAATTGACCCTAAAACTGAGGAACCTCATTGGAGACCAGCTGTCAGTCTGATGTCACCCCATCACTGTCACCCTTTGTGCCTGACCCAAGAGACAGTTGCTCATGCATCACACAATGTATTTATTCAATAAATACAATATATATTATTGTATACATATGACACAGCTGTGTCCTAGGCATTTTGTCCAGAAGGATCCTGTGAGAGATGGTATCAAAAACTTTAGAGAAATGCAAAAAAGATTGCATCAATTGGTTACCCTTCATCAGCTAGGTGGGTTACCTTGTTGTGAAAGGAAATTAGGTTTGACAAGCAGGACTTTCCTCTCATGAACTCACACAGGTTGTGACCAATGACTGCCTTGTTATTCAGGTGTTTTCAACACATCCTAGAATAATCTTACCCCTAATTTGACCAAGGATTTTACTACAAGCCTAGACCATCACACGTGCTCACACATGACCTCATGGAGCAAATAAAAACCTGTACATTCAAATAAGGTCAGGAAAAATCATTAGCTGAGAACTCTGTTGTGGACATGCAGCGTGTCGCCTCACAGCACAGACCTTGGGCACATGGGAGAGAAGCACAAGAGTGGTGCCCATTTCCTGACAACTTTGCCACAGACAAGACCACAGGAATGACAAAGGTAAACATCACCTGCCCACAGGGGATGCCAATAACATTTAATCTGAGACTTCTGCCAATGCTGACGTCTTTCTGCCCTGGAAATCATTGATGCTCTCATCCTGGAACTTACAGAAGGAGATCTTCATATAGGAAAGCATGCGGAATTAGCCAGGAAATGAAAAGGCAGAAGTGCAGGAAACCAGGACACAGCCCCTGCCATTAGCGGGGATGGTGCACATTTGCCATGAGCTGGTCACCAAATTATTGCTTCCACCAAGGTGCTACTGGGCCTGAGGCAGTGCAGGACTGCTATAAAAGGCAGCCCAAGTCTCTGCTCTCTCATCCACTTCTCTCACCTCCTCCTCCTCCTGCTCCTCAGCAATCAGGTGAGTGGGAAGCCTCTTCTCCTTCTCCTCCTCCTGCTCCTGCTTCCAGACCAGCTCTTCCCTGGCTGGAGGTCTCAGCTGATAGGGGCAGTCGGAGCCCAGGGCTGGGAGCTGCTTCTGCTGGGAGAGGGCAGGGGAGAGAATGTCTTGTGCAGAGAGAGGCTGGCACTTGGCTGAGGTGGCTCCTGGGCTTTGAGGTGGGCAGTGCAATGTGGGCCAGGAGGTGCCTTGGCTGCAGGGTGGTTGGGGGCAGTGCTGCTTCTCAAGTGTCCTAACATTGTGCTTCTCGCTGCCCTCTGTGCCAGGCGCACCTGTGACCCCGAGCCATGTCCTGCTGCCAGCCCTGCAACCCTTGCTGCCAGCCCTGCGGCCCCTGCCCGCTGGCCAACAGCTGCAATGAGTGCTGTGTCAGGCAGTGCCAGAGCTCCACCGTGGCCATCCAGCCCTCCCCAGTGGTGGTGACCCTGCCTGGCCCCATCCTCAGCTCCTTCCCCCAGAACACCGTGGTGGGATCCTCCACCTCCGCTGCCGTTGGCAGCATCCTCAGCTCTGGCGGAGTGCCCATCAGCTCTGGCGGCTTTGACATCTCCTGCATCACCAACTGCTATGGTGGCAGCAGATGTCGTCCTTGCTAAAGCTGCTGGCAACGTCTTTAGGCAAGAACTTCCAAGACCTCAGAACCTGGTTCTGGGGAGGAGATAGAGCTTTAAGACATTGTATTTAGTGCCTGAGCCATTGTTCCCTTCTACTTTTTTTTGTCTTTTTTTTGCTGTCTGTGTCTCCCCAGGTCAGCCTAGGAGGACATGTTGCCCTCCCCTCCCTCTTTAGGGCAGGTGGATGATCACCCTGCAGGAGCTCCACTGCACCTTAGTGGCTGCTCCTCGTGCTCTCTGTGAGCCACCTCTGTTTCTATCTTACATTCATTAAAGTTGTGCATCCAAGCCTTGGCCTTCAAGTCCTCCTTCTTTCCATGGCAACTCTTCCAGTCTGCTCAGGGTAGAAGGTGGAGGGACAGATTGTGGGACTCTCTGTAGTGGATTTTCCTTTATGCCTTTTCCTTTGGAGCTGATGAAGAACATCCCTGGATACTCCACAGCCAATGGCAAACAGGGAAAAGATGGCTCCAAAGAGTTGCAGGAATGAGAAAGGGAAACAGCAATGGCTGGGAACAGTCCACAGCCTCATCTCTTCCTTCTCCTCCCCTGCATTACTCGGTCTATGGTCCATGAGCAGTACATGTGGTCAAAGGCAGATGAGATAGGTACCTCATAGAATCCTTCAGCACCTGGCTGGACCCAGCTGCTGTCCAGACATGCAGGGCTGAGGTGATGCAGAAGTTGGGATCAGTATCTACCAATCAAGTTACGCAGACCATGGGGTCCCACCCTTAAAGTGTAGAAAACACTCAAGGTTCATAAATGCTCACAGTCAAAAGGAATGACAAAAGTCAGAGGGTCTGAATAAAATCAGAAACTTTTATTAGTAAATTACACACTTGGTGTGGAAATTGGTATGTAATAGTAGTCCCACACCTACTATATAAGCACATGGGATGTGGCTGGAGAAGGGGCCATGTGGACATAGGACAGCACTTTTCTGAGACAAATGTCCTTGTTCTGGCTGGATACTCCATCAGCTGAATCAATGCTGGAGCCAGGACTGGTGATCTGTCTTCCTTTCTTTCTTTAATGTCTCTCTCTCACTTCTCTTTCACTCTACCCCATATTGACAATTGTCTTGGTTTAAAAGACAGGTGTCTGCCAAGGAAGGTGGGAACCTTCCTGGGATGGAAAATATGACACCCTTCCCTCCAAATTATTACAACTTTGAAATTACGGGGCTTTCAGACAAAGATATAGGAACAGGAATAAAAGTTCTTTACTAGAATATATATATCAAGACAAACAAACAAACAGCAATGGCAGCGACAGCAAACAGAAGCAGACACCCTGTGCCAACCTCTCTCGGCCGCGGGCACTTTCCCCTGTGGTGCAGTTCCGCTCACGGCCACCAGGGGCGCTGGTGGCTCCCGGCCGGGCAGGGCGGGTGCGGGGATTCCCCCGCGCCGCCAGGGGGCGCTGTGGCTCAGGCTCAGCTCCCTCAGGCCNCTGTGGCTCAGCCTCAGCTCCCTCAGGCGGTAATGGCGGCTCAGGCGATGCGGGAGCGGGGAGGTGGCTCTCTTTGCAAAACTCACGGGGAGCAGCCGGTCTCAGAGCCACTCCAGGTGGCAAAATGGGCTGTAGCAGGAATGTTGGAGTGGCAGGCTGGAACAGCAGAGGCGAGCACAGCTGGGGTGGCAAACAAAGCGTAGCAAAAAACCCTGAAGCTGTGGCAGGAGCAGCAGGCATCTGGGCAGATGTGAGGTGTCGAATTAAAGTGCAGCAAAAACTCCCAGAGCTGCGGCAGAAAACTGCAGGGGCTTGGAAGGAGAGAGAAGGTGGAGAGAGGGGGGTGTTTTGGGTTTTCCCTGGCTGTCACGTCTCCCATGTGATGTCCTGGGGATGGCAGTGGCAGCGGGGCTCCCTCAAGCATCTGGGAGAGGCTCCTTCTGGAGGGGGTCAGGATCCCGGTCTTCCCCTGAGGCACCCAAGCAGATGGTGAGGGTCCCTCCCAGTGAGGTTGGGCGCTGTAAAGGTCCCAGTTCAATGGCCACTCTTACAGGCAGAGACTCATCCACATAAGGAGAAGCAGTGAAGGACAAAACTCCAGAGTAGTAGCGAATTCTCCCTGCTTGCCCACGTGCTTGGGCATTGATGGGGTCGTAACAGACCTGGAGAAAAGACTCAGTCACTCACACTCCTGTTCTAATTCTCCTTTCTGGCTCCTGAAAGAGCTGAAGAGAGTTGTATCTTAGTTTATTACAGGCAACTGAGTGCCCAAGAGTGTGCCTTTAGCTGCTGATGTGCTGAATTCTGCAGAATTGCTAACTCAAATTTAGAGAGCCTCTCACTCGTGTACAGCAACCCTGGATGTAAAAGATATATTTTTTTATGATTCCCTGCCAAATACGGCAAATATGACAAAGTTCAATTTGAACTTGCCTGGAAGGAAGGGCAATACACCTTTATCAGACTCTCACATGGGCGTAAACATTCCCCCACAATTGTACAGGCTGGGCTTGCTAAACTTTTACAGACAATCTCACTTCCTCTGGACATGTAATTATGTAATATTCTAATTGCAGGAGACACCACCACCACCCCCTCTGAAAAAGTGGGCAAAGCAGTGCCAGTAATGTGGCAAACAGTTCATGAACTAGAAGTTGAGATTACATCTGAGGAATGTCAGGGCCAAACTGGCCCTGATGGTCCAAAGAGATCTTTATTACTCAACTCAACTGTATTTAAAGAGACAGAAGAGAGATACTCTGAGTGGCAAAAGGTACTTTTGTCATTACTCCAAGCTGAGTAATGAGCAGCTAAGGGGTAACATTGGGCCAACTCTGCCAAGACACGTAGTGTTTTATCTTTCCAGGAACATTACCGGGAATCATGCCAGCACATCCCACTGAAGATTGAGTTAATCATCAAAGGACCGCTTATCATTTTTGTGGGAGAAATCATTGCCAGCAGGAACCAAATTTGGTTCACACATCAACATTATGCTAATCAGTATAGTAACCATATGCATTCTGCACCACACACACTTCTCTCTTCTGGGTGCAATTTACTGTGGCAGCAATTACAAAGGAAGGTGACATTCAAAAGGTAACCTGGGATAATACAACTAAATTTGAAAAGGAATTCCACTCCTAGCAACTAGATAATAGTAGCAACTATTTATTTTCATTTATGACCCCATTAACCGTAAACCCACAGCTTTTATTGTAACAATACACGGTGCTTCAGTCTATACCATATACCCAGTCATTGTGTCAGGATTAAATCCCAACAGAGATGCACTCTAGTCCCTAGAGCACAGAGTGTGAGCCTGATGGGATGGATGTGCCTGTGTGAGAACACCTTGTGATTTTGTATTTGTAGACAACATTATCATACATACAAGTAACCTAATATTTGTGTTTGTAACTTTGTTGACATTATGGGATGTGATTTTAGTTATTCGGCTCCTCTTATATCTTACCAACTGTTATGATTTAATCATATACTGACTTAAGACCAGCAGCCTATTCCTACTGAATGAATCTCACTTGGATGTGAAAACTGCTATTGAAGGAAGCTCAGGAAAATGGACAGAAAACTCTGATTACCATTCATCCTGATGTAGAAAAATGCACTGGGTGTTGGAGCAACCAAAAAAAGACAGGGAACACCATTGCTGGGACATTTTATTTGGATGGTCACCAAGAGCAACTGAAATTCTTAATAAGACATTGCACCCTTCCTTCTGATTGTTAACCTTTTTACCTTTTATTTTTGTAATCAAATTGTATATTAAAATGTGAGGGAATTATAAAAAGATTACCCCCCAAACTCAGAGATAGCTTATATAGCTTTTCCCCTTTCTCTCTCTCTCCTCCCTTTTCAGTCCAAGTCCATATCAATGTCTGAGCCACAGGTGGTGCAGAAGCCCAGGTGATAAGGTGTCTCAAACACTGATAGCCAGATAGCCGTGGAGCCAACCGAAGGCACTGTGAGAAAAAACAGGCTGTGTCTGGACAAGGGGCCCTACAGAGGTACGCAGCCCATTTTTGGGACAAACATTCTTGCTCTATCTCCTGGAGACAAGCACAACACAGTACAGTGCAAACACAGGAATGAGGTCACAAATTTGGCACGGACAGTCGACCAAAGGTTGACCCAGCAGCAGTGGGCACTGGTTTGATCAAAGGCCTCATCCAGGAAGAGCTCAATGGACAGATTACATACATTCATACATGTGAGAAATGCTACAAATTTATAAGAAAGCCGTAAGACATCTGCACAAATTCAGCAGAAAGTCGTTTACCACTGCATTAGCCTGAGTATGGCTGATAGCAAACTTGTGAATTACCTCAGCCCTGCATGTCTGGATACCATCTGGGTTCTGCCTGTGCTGAGGGAGTGTATCTCATCTACCCATGCTCCTGTGTGCAGGCCATGGACTGTGGACCAGGTAATGGAGAGGAGGAGAAGGAAGAGATGAGGTTGTAGGCTGTCCCTAGACATTGTTGTTTCCCTTCACAACTGTTGCCAAACTTTGGAGCCATGGTCTTCCTGATGACCTTTGGCTGTTGAGTAGCCAGGGATGACTTTGTCAGCTTTGAGGGAGTCAAACCCTCTTCTTCCTTCACCTTTTTACCTAAGCAATATGGAAGATTTGCTGGAAAATGAAGGATGACTCAGAGGCCCAGGCTTGGCTGCAAAAGTACTTTATTGAGTCTAAAGAAAAGGACATGGCTCACAGAGAGCAGCAGGAGCAGTCACTAAGATGCAGTGGAGCTCCTGCAGGCTGTCCATCTGCCTGCCCTAAGAGGGAGGGCAAGAGGTCCCCCTAGGCTGGCCTGGGGAGACATGGACAGCATAGAAAGAAGATGGAATAGTAGGATAAAGAAAGATCATCCTGAAGCTGTAAATACAATGTCCCCAAGCTCTATCTCCTGCCCAGAATCATGTTCTGCCAGAACCAGGTTCTGAGGTCGTGGAGGTTCTTGCCCAAGGACTTTGCCAGCAGATTTAGCAGGGACGACATCTGTTGCCACCATAGCAGTTGGTGATGCAGGAGATGTCAAAGCCGCCAGAGCTGATGGGCACTCCGCCAGAGCTGAGGATGCTGCCAACGGCAGCGGAGGTGGAGGATCCCACCACGGTGTTCTGGGGGAAGGAGCTGAGGATGGGCCCGGGCAGGGTCACCAGCACAGCAGGCGGCTCAATGACGACGGTGGAGCTCTGGCACTGCCTGACACAGCACTCATTGCAGCTGTTGGCCAGCGGGCAGGGGCCGCCGGGCTGGCAGCAAGGGTTGCAGGGCTGGCAGCAGGACATGGCTCGGGGTCACAGGTGCGCCTGGCACAGAGGGCAGCGAGAAGCACAATGTTAGGACACTTGAGAAGCAGCACTGCCCCCAACCACCCTGCAGCCAAGGCACCTCCTGGCCCACATTGCACTGCCCACCTCAAAGCCCAGGAGCCACCTCAGCCAAGTGCCAGCCTCTCTCTGCACAAGACATTCTCTCCCCTGCCCTCTCCCAGCAGAAGCAGCTCCCAGCCCTGGGCTCCGACTGCCCCTATCAGCTGAGACCTCCAGCCAGGAAAGAGCTGGTCTGGAAGCAGGAGCAGGAGGAGGAGGAGAAGGAGAAGAGGCTTCCCACTCACCTGATTGCTGAGGAGCAGGAGGAGGAGGTGAGAGAAGTGGATGAGAGAGCAGAGACTTGGGCTGCCTTTTATAGCAGTCCTGCACTGCCTCAGGCCCAGTAGCATCTTGGTGGAAGCAATAATTTGGTGACCAGCTCATGGCAAATGTGCACCATCCCAGCTAATGGCAGGGGCTGTGTCCTGGTTTCCTGCACTTCTGCCTTTTCATTTCCTGGCTAATTCCACGTGCTTTCCTATATGAAGGGCTAATTCAGTAATTGCTATGATGAGACCATCAAGAATTTTTGGGCAGAAAGACATCAGCGGATAAAGAAGGTTTAGATCAAGGGCTGTTGGCATCCCATGTAGGCAGGTGATTTGTACCTGTGTCATTCCTCTGGACTCCTCTGGTGGCCGAAAATTGACCCTGCTCTTGTGCTTAATGTACACATGCCCAAGGTCTGCATGTGACATGACACACTTTTTCTTTTGCTTCCTTCATCACTCTCTGATCAACACTCAGTGTTATGCTCTGGTGGGCTTCTGGGAGTGTTTCTCCCTTCCTTTTGGTGGCCTTGCTGAGATCTTTGCCAGGTGGTTCTGCTGGGAGGCATCAGCCAGAACCAACTCCTCTTCCTATTGAAGCAGCTTTCAAGATTAGGTCCTAGTGCTTGTAATCTGAGTTAGAACTCCAGCTGTCACACATCCGTGCCTGTATCTGGCCAGGACCCCACTGCTCTGAATTTGGACTTTGATACACATGTAACTTTCCAACTTCACCTGAACCTGTCTCATCTCTGTGAGCACATGTGCTGATTGCTGGACTTTGCTGAACCCTGGTTATGGTCATGGGACCTCATCCAGACATCATCTGATGATACTAACATTAGGGAAATCACATCATAACCTCCATGCGTTTCATTTCCGGAAGGACCTACCAAGGACATTGGATGGCTGTATTTTTGGAGTATTTCTTCTGAATCTTTAAGCACGACTAGAAATACCATTTTTCTTGAGAATATTCAACATTTTTTTTTCTGTTTCCTATCTGTTCCAGCAGGAACAGTCTCCATCTCCTACTGTTTTTCCCCTCAGAGGACAGTGGTATCAATTGGCCGTTGTACTTGTCTACCAGCACACAGGAGACCAGTGTCAGGTTTACAGCTTTTCCCAACCTTCCATCCCTCACTGCCCCTCTCTCCCAGCCCAACCACTTGCCATGTTTCCCAGAAAGGACAGTGCAGAAAATCCCAACTGTCTTTGTAGTCCCAAATTTCTGAGGTTCAAGCACCAAAGGCTGTTCCCCATGAGCTCCAGGCTACAGGAGAGGTGGTAGCTCAGAGAAGCGGCATGGTGCAATGATCCCTTTCCTGTGAGAGACTGGGGTTAACGCCTCAGCGTAAAGGAAAAGGTGATGAGAGAGAACATCCACCATGTGTTTGTTACTCTCCTGAGCCCCAGGATGGGATTACATTTCCCATTTCAGCTGTGATAAGATGAAATATTTTCATAGAATGGTTTGTGTTTGAAAGAACCTTAAAAATAACCTAGTTCCAACTGCCTGCTATGGGCAGAGGCAGCTTCCACTATCCCAAGTTGCTCCAAGCTCTGTCCAAAATGGCTCTGAACACTTTCAGGGAAGGGGCAGCCACAGCTTCTCTGGACAACCTCTTCCAGTGCCTTACCACCATCACAGTAAATAATTTCTTCCTTATATTTAATTTAAAACTACTTTTTTCAGTTTAAAGCCATTCCCCTTTATCTTATCACTACATGCTTTTGCAAAGGGTCCCCCTAGCTTTCTTTAGGTACTGGAAGGTGGTATAAAGTCTCTGCAGAGCCTTTTCTTTTCTGGGATGAACAACCCCAACTCTCTGAACCTGTCTTTGTAGCAGAGGTGTTCCAGCCTTCTCATCATCTTCATGGCCTCTTCTGGACCCTTTCCAGCGGGTCCATATCCTTCCTGTGGGCCTTTTATGTTGGGGGTCCCGGAGCTGGAAGCAGTATTCCAGGTGGGGTCTCATGAGAGGGAACTACCTAGGGAGAATAGATTCCCTCAGCCTGCTGGTCACATTTCTTTTGATGCAACACAGGATATGGTTGGATTTTTGGGCTGCAAGCACACATTGCCTGGTCATGTCAAGCTTCTTGTGCACCAAAACCCAGGGTCCTTCTCTGCAGGGCAGATCTCAATCCATTCCCCACCCATGCTATATTTTCCCTTGGTCCTGCCCTGAACCCAGGTGCAGAACCTTTCACATGATCTTCTTGGACTTGATGAGTTTTGCACAGGCCCAGGTCTCAAAGTCCACCAAGGTCCCTATGCTCCCTTATGGAGCATCTTTGGTGCTGTCTGTAAAGGCGAGCCAGCCTTGCCTCAGGAATTTGTCAAACCCAGAAGGGAGAGATATCCATCCATTCCCACATCAGGCTTGTTTCCCTGAAGACAAAGCAACAGCTGTGAGTCTTTCACTCGACAATATAGTAAATTAATTTCATGTTTTCATGAATGAATTAATGGCTGCAGAGGAATGCTCAGCTCAATTGGTGTCCCACCATAACTTTAGCTCCCTTGGGCACAGACCATGGCAGATCTCACCCAGCGTTCTCTTCCCAAAGACATGTGATAAAACCTCCACCTATGATCTACCTTGTAGAGAGATCTGTATTTAATTAGTCTGGAGAAAAGGAGTCCAGGAGAAACTTTATTACTCTCTACCAGTACCTGGAAGGAGGCTGTAGCAACGTGGCTGTCAGTCTCTGCTCCCAAGCAACAAGTGGTAGGACAAGAGGAATTGTCCTCAAGTTGCACCAGGGGAGGTTTAGCTTGGATATCAGGGAAAAATTAATCCCTGAAAGGATTATCAAGCATTGGAACAAGCTGTTGAGGGAGGTGGTTGATTCACCACTCCTGAAGGTGATTTCAAAGAAGTATAGATGTGGCACAAGGGTACACAGGTTAGTGGTAGAGTGGGCAGTGTTAGGTTTACAGTTGGACTCGATGATCTTGAAGGCATTTTCATGATTCTGTGACTGTGCAGATACCAGGAGTCTTGGGCATTTGAGACAGACAATTAAGAATGAGACAAAATAAATGTCAGTGCAACCAGGAATTACCACACATACAGTGAACCTTTTCTTCTCCATGTATCTTCTAACCCTAGTGGGGAATGGCCTTCTCATCATCCCTGCATGGAGCAATCAGTACCTGCAGACCTTACTGCATTTGTTCTTCGTCATCATGTTTCCTTTGTGAAGATCTGGTACATCTCCACTGCTGCATCAATGCTGATGGAGACTTTCCTTGTCACCAGGAAAACCATTGCTTCCTGCAAGCCATGGTCATGTGGACATGGGTTTGTGGCGCTCTTCACCCAGGTGGTTCTCCTGCTGACTGGCCCTTCTGCACCAAAAAAGGCATCACTTAATTCAAGTTCCCTGATGTGGCTTCTGCTGATCTGCTCCCACCCCATTTTATGTATCAAAGAAAAGCAGAGTTGGAGAACCTGTGCTATGAGGGAAGACTGAAGGCGTGTGGCCGTTTCTCCCTGAAGAACAGGATGCTTACAGTATTTTAGTAATTAAATGGGATCTGCAAAGAGCAGCGAGACTTTCTCAGCACAAGGACCCACAAGGAGCACAAGGAGGGGCTGACCGTGTGGGTAACACACAGAGTGAAGAGGAACTGGGGGTGATTTGGGTGCTGGCAACTGAGATCAGTGCTTGGGTCTCAGCAGGAGCAGGTGAAGCCTTGGTTTCTGGACATGGGAAGATGTGCACAGGTGCCAGTAAGATGGAGAATGATCATGTCTCTGCCCTGAACTGAGGGCAGGAGGAGCATGTGTGGAACCTCACAGGCTTCATGGGACGCTCTGTACCTGAGCCCAGCAGCGCGCTGAAGAGTTCCTTTCCTGCATGCAGGAAACCATGGATATCTGGGGGATGACATAGGTTAGAGCATTACTCAAGGCCAAAGGCAAAGGAATTTTTGTATCCCATCCCCACTGCTACCACCCTTTGAACTTGTGGTTTCACTGGTGGCTTCTGTTTGTGCAGTAGTCAAGGATGTCTTCATTAGCTCCAAGGGAAAGAGCACAGAGGAAAATCCACTGCAGGGACTCTCACCCTCTGCCTTGTTTAGCCTTGTACATGAGGACTGGAACAGAACAATTTGTTCAGTTGCCACAGAACAAAGGAGAACTTGGATGCCAAGGCATGAGTGCACAACAACTTTAATGGGTCAAAGGAAGAAAAGGAGGTGGCTCACAGAGACCACCAGGGGCAGCCACTAAGATGCAATGGAGCTCCTGCAGGGTGCCCATCTGCCTGCCATGCAGAGGGAGAGAGCAAAATATCCCCGCTAGACTGGCCTGGGGAGACATAGACAACAGATAGTAAGAAAGAGCAGAGGGGAAGAAGGAAACGATGTCTGGAAGTTGTCGTGTACCCTCACGTGGCAGTAACTGGGCATGTGGGCAAGAAGCACAAGAGCGGTGCCCCTTTACTGACAACTTTGCCACAAACAAACCACTTAGAAATGACCCAAGTGAACATCACCCATCCACAAGGGATGCCAACAGCCCTTGATCTGAGACTCCTGCCTCGTAAATTCTTGAGCCTCTTATCCCAGCACTTACAGGAGATCTTCATATAGGAAAGCACGTGGCAGAAGCCAGGAAATGAAGAGGCCGCAGTGCAGGAAAGCAGGACACAGCCTCTACCATTAGCTGGGATGGTGCACATTTGCCATGAGCTGGTCACAAAATTACTGCTTCCACCAAGATGCTACTGGGCCTCAGGCAGTGCAGGACTGCTATAAAAGGCAGCCCAAGTCTCTGCTCTCCCATGCACTTCTCCCACCTCCTGCTCCTCAGCAATCAGGTGAGTGGGAAGCCTCTCCTCCTCCTCCTCCTCCTGCTCCTGCTTCCAGACCAGCTCTTCCCTGGCTGGAGGTCTCAGCTGATAGGGGCAGTCGGAGCCCAGGGCTGGGAGCTGCTTCTGCTGGGAGAGGGCAGGGGAGAGAATGTCTTGTGCAGAGAGAGGCTGGCACTTGGCTGAGGTGGCTCCTGGGCTTTGAGGTGGGCAGTGCAATGTGGGCCAGGAGGTGCCTTGGCTGCAGGGTGGTTGGGGGCAGTGCTGCTTCTCAAGTGTCCTAACATTGTGCTTCTCGCTGCCCTCTGAGCCAGGTGCACCTGTGACCCCGAGCCATGTCCTGCTGCCAGCCCTGCAACCCTTGCTGCCAGCCCTGCGGCCCCTGCCCGCTGGCCAACAGCTGCAATGAGTGCTGTGTCAGGCAGTGCCAGAGCTCTACCGTCGTCATCGAACCCTCCCCAGTCGTGGTGACCCTGCCCGGGCCCATCCTCAGCTCCTTCCCACAGAACACTGTGGTGTGATCCTCCGCCTCCGCTGCCGTTGGCAGCATCCTCAGCTCTGGCGGAGTGCCCATCAGCTCTGGCGGCTTTGACATCTCCTGCATCACCAACTGCTATGGTGGCAGCAGATGTCGTCCCTGCTAAAACTGCAGACAGCATTTTTGGGCAAGAACTTCCAAGACCTCAGAACATGGTTCTAGGCAGGAAATAGAGCTTTGGGACATTTTCTTTACAGTGGCAAGCCATTGTTCCCTTCTTCTACTTTTTTTTGTCTTTCCTTCGCTGTCTGTGTCTCCCCAGGCTAGTCTCGGGGGGGCCAGGTTGCCCTTCCTCCCTCTTTTGGGCAGGCAGATGCACACTGCTCTGCAAGAGCTCCATTGCATTTTAGTGGCTGCCCCTGGTGGTGTCTGTGAGCCACCTCCTTTTCTTCTTTACACTCAATAAAGCTGTTTTGCATCCAAGCCTTGGCCTCTATGTCCTCCTTTGTTCTCTAGAAAATATTCCAGTCTCAGGGAAAACAGGTGGAGGAAGCAGAGGATGAGATTTCCTGCGGTGGATTTTTCTTCCTGCCCTTTTCCTTGGAGCTGACAAAGTCATCCCTGGCTTCTCAGCAGCTGAAGGCCATCAGGGAGACATCGGGCAACTGTTGTGGAGGGAAAAAAGAATTCCAGGGTCCAGCCCACAATCTCATCTCTTCCTTCTCCTCCACTCTCTTACCTAGTCTAGGGTCCATGGCTCCCACACAGGAGCACAGGCAGATGAGATGCACTCCCTCAGCACAGGCAGGCAAAGCTGCTGTCCAGGTATGCAGGGCTGAGGTAATTCACAACTTAGGATTGGTATCCGTCATATACTCAGGATACACTGTGGTAAATGATTTTTGGTTGAGTTTGTGCAAAAGACTTACAGCTTCAGTATTAAATCACAACATTTGTCCCTGCGTGGATGGATCTAATCTGTCCATCAATGTCTTCCTGACTGAAGTCTTGAATTATGGTCAAATTATGGGAAACATTAGTTAATGTGTTGGTTTGTGCCTGTTTTGTCTAGTTGCTGTTACTACTTAAAAATTTAAAAATAATGAGAGAGAGGAAAACTTTCTCCTCTCCTGATCATCTCAGACCCCTTGTCTCATTTTTCTTTCTCCAGTCCTCCATCACTTCTGCCTCTTCCTTCTGATCTGTCTCGGCCTAGTCTTTCACAGATGTATGTGAAGAAAAAGTATTGCAGAAGCTCTTTTCTCTCTCTGCAGTAAACATTTTCTTACCTTTCAACCCAAACAGACAGGACTTTTGATAGTTGATGCAGGGACACAAAAGCTCTCTCATCCCACTCGTTCTTAGGGTGTCCCAGTCTCTCCTCTAGCTGGCATGAGTTGTGCAGCATGCCCTGGCTATCCATTCCTCCTGCATGTTTGTAGTGCCAGGGCTTGCTTTTTTCTCTCCTTTAACCTTGGAGACGTCCAAAAGGACAAGAAATGAGGAGCAGGATTAAACATCTCACAGGTTCCTCATCCTGCTGAAGGCATCCTGGAGCCGGCACAGAAGGACCAAGCACTATAGGCTGTTCCCTGGAGACTCTGGGCAGCATGATATTAGGTATGGAAGATCTGGTTCTCTCTGGGGTATCCCTGTGGGAGGTAAATGGCATTATTTTGCTATGGCATACATGCTGAGCTGAGGTCTCAAACCTCCTGCCCCAATACACCCCTGCCTTTGTGCTCCCATAAATGTGGCTTTGGCGCAGAAGAAGGAGCAGGGAGCTTTTCTGCTGTCACTTTGCATCCTCTTGTTTTGCCTCTCAGAGCTTTTCCCTGCAGAATCACTGACCCATGTTTTCTTCCAAGCACCATATTGGGCAGACCACAGTCACCCAGCAATGACAACTCAGAGGAGAGTAGATAGCACCTTCCATTCCATTTGTGCCTACCAGACCGGGAACTTTTATGGGTTGCTCTGGTACCAGGTGTGGAAAGGCCAAGCCCCACAGCTGGTCTCCTTTCACGCAGGGTCTGGCTCCAAGCACAGCGGCCGTATCACCACACATCTGAACACCACGGGGAAATACAGTGTCCTGCAGGTGGAGGAAGTGGAGCTCTCTGACAGTGCCTTGTACCTCTGTGCTGTGCAAGACACCCTGGTGCAGGGAACTTCCTCAGCTGTGCAGCAACCCAGGGGAGGGTGGGGATGTCTCTGTGCTAGGCTGAGCTTAGAGAAAGGTGAGCTCTTCTCTTGGAGCATTATTTCCTTGGTGCACCCAGCATCCTCCAGATCATTACATTCTTCCAGAAGGAGTCAATGTCAGTGACTTGAGAAGAAAGAAAAAGAAAAGGTGGTGAAAAAAACCCTGCTTTGGAACTGTTTCCCCTGTGCATCCTAGGACAGGAAACAATTTTCCATGTGCTGTGAAGGGAATACTTGACCTTCCTCCTCTCTGTGTGCTCTGCACAGCACCAAGGGCTGGAAGGAACCAATCAGAGACTCACCTGAGCCTCATAGTCAGTTCCTGTGAAAAAGGTTTGGGGTTTTTGTGTTTTCTTTTTTAAATAAAAAGTCTTCGTTTTGTTCCCTGAGCTTTTCTCAAAACCCCAATCACTCATTGCAGCTGTTGGCCAGCAGGGTGGGGCCACAATGCTGGCAGCAAGGAGTGCAAGGCTGGCACTGCTCTGTGCAGGACATGTCTTGGGGCATGAGGAGCACCTGGACACAGGGCAGGGAGGAAGAAAAATATAAGGATACATGAGGAGCAGCCTGTTACCACATCAGGAGTGAGTCAAAGAACATGCAGGGCCAGGAGGTGGAGGCTCTGCAGAGATCTATAAGGACTCATTGGCCTCATCCTGTGAGGGCTCAAAGAGAGCCACCAGCTCCTATGCAGCCACTGCCCAGCCCCTGAGTCATTTTCTGTCAGACTCATCTTGAATGCAAAATATCACATCTGAAATGCAAAACATCCCATTTAATGCTATGGGCTGTGGTTTGGCTTCGTGAATGGCTGTGTTTATATTTCCTGCTTTATTTCAGGCACATTTCCCAGTCAACACATCTATTTTTTTTTGTTTGTTTTTTGTAACAAGATGTGAGGCCCAAGCAATTCTGGATCAAAACACATCATCTTGGGCTGATGAGAGGACTCATGTGACATGCTGGACAAGTGTAGTAAAAGCAAATTATGTCAGTCTGGATCACTACTTTGGGGGTTTTTGGTGGCCCTGTTGGCAAGGAATGACTGAGTTCCTGGATTTTATGCTATCCTGCCTAACAATGAACCCAGATAAATTCTGCTCCTCCTTCTCTTCCAGAGAGAAATGTGTGGAGCTCACGTCTGGGACCTTGTTCCTCTCCAGAATGCTCCAGCCCAGTCACCATCATCTCCACATGTCCACAGCAGAGGCCACAGTTAATTCTTTCACAGAATCACAGAATATGCTGAGTTGGAAGGGACCCACAAGGATCATCCAGTCCAACACATAGCCCTGCACAGGACACTGCCAAGAGTCACCCTATGCGCCTGAGAATATTGTTTAAACTCTTGTTGACCTCTGGCAGGCTTGGTGCTGTGCCCACTGCCCTGGGGGGCCTGGTCCAGTACCCGACCACCCTCTGGACAAAGAACATTTTTCTAATATCCAATGTAAACTGGGTTTCTAATATCCAACCTAAACCTTTTCTGACACAACTTCAGCCTATTCTTTCTAGTCCTGTCACCACAGAGCAGAGATCAGTGCCTTCCCCTCCTCTTCCCCTCACAAGGAAGTTGTAGACTGAAATGAGGTCTGACCTCAATCTCCTCCTCCCCAGGCTGAACAGACCAAATTACTTCAGATGCTATTCATACAGCTTCCCCTCAAGGCCCTTCCCAATCCTTGTGGCCTCCTTTGGAGACTCTCCAATAGCTTAATGTCTTCTTTTACATTGTGATGCCCACAGCTACATCCAGGACTCGAGGTGAGGCTGCCCCAGTGCAGAGCAGAGCGGGACAATCCCCTCCCTTGCTTGGCTGGTGATGCTGAGCCTGATGCCCCCCAGGACACTATAGGCCCTCCTGGCTGCCAGGGAACTGCTCACTCATATCCAACTTGCCATCAACCAGGACCCCCAGGTTCCTTTCCATGGCACTGCTTTCCAGGCTCTCGTTCCCCAGTCTGTCTGTACATCCAGGGTTGCCCCATCCAGGTGCAGAACCTGGTGCTTGCCCTTGTGGAACTTCATATGGTTGGTGATTGCCCAGCCCTCTAATTTGTTGAGGTCTCCCTGCAGGGTGTCGCTGCCTCTGAGGGAGCTGACAGCTCCTCCCAGTTTTGTATCATCTATGAACTTGCTTAGTTTTCCTTCCAATCCTGCATCCCAGTCATTTATGAAAAAGATTAAGACGGAGCACTACAGAACCCCGATAGTGACAGGTCACCAGTCTGATGTCACCCCAGTCACCATCACTCTTTGTGCCTGACCTGTTAGCCAGTTGCTCACCCATCACATGATGTGTTTATCCAGCTGTGGGCTGGACATTTCATCCAGAAAGATCCTGGGGGAGGCAGTATCAAAAGCTTTACTGAAGTCCAAAAAGATTATATCAACTGGCTTCCCTTGATCGAGCAGGTGGGTTACCTTGTCATAAAAGGAAATCAGAACTGAAGCTGTGCTGGCTGTGACTTTGTGTGTTCTTGTCTCATGTGCACTTGTCTGCAGCTGGGGCTGTGTGAATATACATAGGTGCAAAAATTTGTGCATGATTCCTTTCTGACATGCATAGAAGAGTGTGTGTGTCTGCCCATCCTCATGAGGGATTGCTCTACTTCCGGCAGTGACACTCTCCACTGCTCTGCCAATAAGCTCCACAGAGCACCCAGAGTCTGAAGGAACTTCATCGTAGCTGAACAACAGAACGAACCTGGCAGAGAATTATCCTCACCACAGGCACTGAAATGCAGTCTTCTCTATCTTCAGTCCTCCTTTTCCTACTGCTTCAAAGCTCAGACTCTGGTGATGATGATTCCTGGACCCAATTAGGATGATTTCACAGCAGTTTGGATCCTTAGTTTAATTCAGTGTAAACAATATTGGGAATGCCTAAACATGGCTTGCAGTCCTTGTTCTCTGCTTCTCCAGGCCAGGACAAGGCTCTCCCAAGATCTAGGGACTTCAAAAGGATGAGGTTTGCTTTATGGACAGCAGAAAGGCTAAGAAATCTTGCCAGCTTCATCCGGGCTATGTTCGAGTGAGTCTGCTTGCACTGCAGTGTCAGTGCTGTCTGGTGTGAGACGCATCTCTGCCTCGTGTTCAAGCCAATGCCAAATGTTCCAGTGCAGCCCATCGGCCTGGTGCTGTGTCAGGCAGAGGCTGAGACCTCGGACTCAACATGTTCTGATCTAAAGGAACATGGCATAGGGAAAAGAAAGTGCTCAATGGGTATTTGTCCTCACTTTTTATTGGGTTGTGAAGGGGAGAGGAAGATGGAGTAGAAACCATGGTCCAGCACAAAGGTTGTTCTCTGCATTCCAACTCCTGATATTCTGCAGAGGAAATTATGTCCAGGACTGTCACACCAATGACCCCAGTGCAGCTCTGGCCATACTGACAGGATCACCCTTCCTCAGGAGATCATGGGGCTGCTAATGCTTCAGGGTCTCCCAAATTTCTGGGCATTTGTGGACAAAGAAACATCAAGACAAGGCTTGATGGTGTCTGGAAGCAGAGCAGCCAGGGGATGTCTTCCTCAGCTCCCAGAGATTTTACCCTTAAGAGTTGCCCCTCCATGGTGCCCCAAAATTCCATTCCTCAGTGAATGGAGAAGGGTCTCCTTATGCCCTCATGCACTTCCATAACTGAGCAACACCTTTCTGCTTTGGCATTCAGGAGTGCAACCAGGGAGAAGGACCACACAGAGGCCAGACTTGAATGCAGCAGAATTTTAATGAAATGAAAGAAGGAAACAAAGCCACTGCAAGCGGAGGTCAGCAGCACAGGCAGCTGCACAGAAGCAGCAGAGACTCTGCGCTCCTTGGCTCTGGAATAATTCATGCATAATATTGGTCTACTTGTCCCACAAAGGGGACAAACCAAATGGTCCCTACCAAGATGGCCTTTGAGGAACACTGCAGCACATAGGAACCAATGCAAACAATGAAAAGGGAGAGAAAGGCAAGTTCGGTCAGCTATCCTGCAAACAGCACCCAAAACCTAGATCCTCTGCCCAACACCATGTTCTGAGTTCCCTGAGGTGTCTCCATGGGGCTTTCCCAGCATCTTTAGCAGGGACGACATCTGTTGCCACCGTAGCGCCTGGTGATGCAGGAGAGGTCAAAGCCACCAGAGTTGATGGGCACTCCGTCAGAGCTGAGGATGCTGCCAACAGCAGCCGAGGTGGAGGATCCCACCACGGTGTTCTGGGGGAAGGAGCTGAGGATGGGGCCAGGCAGAGTCACCACCACAGCAGGCGGCTCAATGACAACGGTGGAGCTCTGGCACTGCCGGACACAGCACTCATTGCAGCTGTTGGCCAGCGGGGTGGGGCCGCAGGGCTGGCAGGGACGGCATTGGGTGTTGCAGGACATGTCTTGGGGCTGCAGGTGCACCTGGCAGAGAGAGCAGAAAGGAAACAGAGCACAACGGTGGGTGGGTGGGTGAAGAGCAGCCTGGTTATCCCAACACAAAAGAGCCAAGGCCATCGTGAGTGGGAAGCTGGAGACTGTGCCAGGAGTCCTACAAAGAGCAGCCTGACTCAGGAAGTTCTCTCCCAGGGCATCAACCAAAAGGGACCACAGTCACCAGCCTCTCTCTATGCCAGCCTCCTCCCCCTTTCCTTTCTCATGACCAGATGCTCCAAACCCCAAATATGAGAAAGCCAACATCAGTTGAGATGTCCACCAAGTGGAGATCTGCCTTTGGAAGAGAAAGAGAAGGGGCTTCAGACTCACCTGGTTCCCAAGCAGAAGCAAGCAAGAGAAGTGGATGAGAGAGCAGAGACTTGGGCTGCCTTTTATACCTGCCCTTCACTGCCGCAGGACCAGGGGCAGCCTTTGCAGAGGTAACAATTTCCCGGCAAGCTCATCTTGAATGCAAACCAGCACACCTAATGATATGGGCTGTGCTTTCATTTCCTGCACTGCTGCCTTTTCATTTCCAGGTTTGTTCCATGCCCGTTCCCCAATGAAGGCTTCTTCTGATCCCTGGGATTAAAGGCCCCGGGATTTCTAAGGCAGGAATGCAGCAATGCAGGCAGAAAACTCAGTTTATGTACTGCATGGGCCCAGACCAGGCAAGTGATGCTATCCTGATCACTCTTCTGGGGTTGTTTGAAGTGTTGTTTTCAGGAAGAAGCTGCAGCACTCATAGAATCATATAATCATAGAATGGTTTGGGCTGGATAGAACTCCTTCATAAAGAGAAACAGAGACAATCACTAGACGAGGTTGTTCCAAGCCCCATCCGACCTGGCCTTGAACACTTCCAGAGATGCAGCAGCCACAGCATCTATGAGAAGAGTTCCATTGCCTCACCACCCTTTGAGAAAGGAATTTGTTCGTAACATCTAATCTATATCTTTCCTCTTTTAGTTTAAACCATTCCACTTTGTCCTATCAGTGTCTGCCTGTTTAAAAAGTCAGCATCCATCTTTTATAAGCCCCCTTCACATACTGAAAGGCCTCAGTAAGGTCTCCCCGAAGCCTTCTCTTCTCCATGCAGAACAACCCCAACTCTCTCAGCCAGTCTTCACAGAAGAGTTGCTCCAGCCCTCTGAGCATCTTTGTGGCCTCATTCAGACCTGCTCTAACAGGTCCATGTCTTTCTTGTTCTGAAGACTCCAGGTCTGAACCCAGGTGGGGTCTCACAAGATCAGAGTAGATGAGGGGAATCACTGTCCTCAACCTGCCAGTCACGCCTTTTGTGATGCAGCCCAGGATGCAGTTGGCTTTCTGGGCTGCAAATGCAAACTCATGTCCAGCTTTTCATCCACCAAAACTCCCAAGTCCTTTTTCACAGGTCTGCTCTCAACGAGTTCATCTCCCAGTCTGTACTCATGTCTGGGTTTGTCCCGATGCAGGTGCTGCACCTTGCACTTGAACTTCTTAAACTTCATCAGGTTTGCATGGGCCCACTTCTCAAGTTTCCCCAGGTCTTCCTGGATGGAAGTCTCCTTCTGTAGTGTCAGCTGCACTGCTCAGCTTTGTGTCATCTGCAAACATGCTAAGGGGGCACTTGATCTACTATTTCTGTCATGGAAAAAGACACTAAAAAGCACCAGTCCCAAGACAGAGCCTTGAGACATGCCCCTCTTCCCCTGCCTCCATGTGGTCATAGAGCCACAGACCAAAGCTGTGCCCATCCAGCCATTTCCATACTCACAATAGAACACCCTTCAAATCCATGTGTATTGGGTTTGCATGGCCTGGTTTTGGTAGCAGGAGGGCTACAGGGGTGGCCTCTGCGAGTTGCTGGAAGCTTCCTTGGTGTCCAGCAGAGCCAAAGCCAACTGGCTCCAGGATGGACCCACTGCTGGCCAAGGCTGAGCCCATCAGAGATGGAAGTGACACCTCAGGAATAACATGTTTAAGAAGGAAAGAAGTTATTGCACAGGTGTAATTGCAGCCAGAGAAGAGCGGAGTGAGAATATGTGAGAGGAACAGTTCTGCAGACACCAAAGTCAGTGGAGAAGGAGGAGCAGGAGCTGGTCCAGACTCCAAAGCTGAGATTACTCTGCAGCCCAGAGTGAAAACCATGGTGAGGCAGCTGTGCCGCTGCAGCACATGGAGGGCACAGGGGTGCAGAGATGCACCTGCAGCCCCTGGAGGAGCCAACGCCAGAGCAGGGGGATGCCTGAGAGGAGGCTGTGACCCCGTGGGAAGCCTGTGCTGGAGCAGAGTCCTGGCAGGGACCTGTGGAGAGAGAAGCCCATGCTGGAGAGGGTTTCTGGAATGACTTGTGACCCTGTGAGGGTTCCTGAAGGACTGACCCCATGGAAGAGTGACCCATGTTGTAGCAGTTCGTGGAGAACCATAGTTCGTGGGAAGCACTCATTTTGGAAGTTCATGGAGAACTTCTCCCATGGGAGGGACCCCACGCTGGAGCAGGGGAAGGACTCCCACTCCTCTCCCTTAGCAGCAGCAGGAACAATCTGTGATGAATTGACCATGAGCCCCATTCCTGTCTCCCTGCTCCACTGGGTGGGGGAGGAGATAGAGCTGGGAAGGAGGGAGAGGTGGGGGGAAGATGTTTGGGTTTTTTTATAAGACTTATTTTACTCCTCATTATCCTCCTCTGATTTTGTTGGTAATAAATTCAAGTAATATCCCTTAGTTGAGTCTGATTTTCCAGTGACAGTATTTGATGAGAGATCTCTTCCAGTTGTTATCTCAACTGACAAACCATTGTTGTATTTTCTCTCTCCTGTCCATTTGTAGAGGAGAGTGATAGAGTGGCTTTGGTGGGTGCCTGGCATCCAGCCAGGGTCAACCCACTACACTGTCTGTCCAATTTGGAGATAAGGATGTTGCGTGGACTATGTTGAAGGCCTGACAGAAGTTTAGGTAGATTACACTGGCCAGTCTTCCCTTGCTGACTGTTTCATTCACTCCATCATTGAAGGCCACCAGATTGCTCAGACATTACTTGCCCTAGGAGAAGCCAGCCTTGCTGGCTGTTTTGGATCACCTCCTTGTCCTGAATATGACTTACAGTTGCTTTCATGAGGATCTGCTCCATGATCTCCCCAGGCACAGAGGTGAGGTTTACCAGTCTGTAATTCCCCGGGTCTTTTGTATCTCCTCTTTAAAAATCCAGTCCGCTGCTCGATGCCCAAGGACTCCTGTGCATGAGGATGCCCTTCCATGTCCCTCCCTCCTCAGCTCACCCTGATGGTTATTTGTTGTTTCCCCATGTGTGTGCATTGGGCTGATGGATTTGACCCTACCTAACTCTGCCCTCAGGAAAAATTTCTGGCTTGTTTCGACTTGTCCACTTTCTGAGCAGTCTGTGAGTACATAAACAATGCCGTGAGCTTGCCTGGGGCCTTGCCCTTCCCCACAAGGCTCCAGCCCTGCTGTGGCTGTCTCCTGGTGTCCTCAGCAGAGTTCACAGTAAGGTGTGTTCCTACACATGTACATGTCTTGGGTGCTCTTGTGTGGAACCAGACTTGTGAATGTACCACAGGTGCATATTTGACAGGTGTATATGAACACATGTCCTTTTGTGTCTCTCCTCACAAATAGACTGTGTTGCTCATGTCAGGAGCACTCTCCACAGCTCTGTTCATGAGCTCTGCAAAGCAGCAGGAACTCAAGTGCAGCTGAAAAGTAATGGCACCAGCCTCCTAGAAATCTCTCCAAAAAGAGGCACTGTAATCAACACGTTTCCTGAACCCTCCTTCTCCTGATCCTCCAAAGCTCATGCTCCACTGATGGTGATGCCAAGCCCGAACAAGGACTACCAGTTTAGATCCTTAGTTTAGTTCAGTGTAACAGCATTGGGACTGCCTCAGCATGGGGGGCAGTACCCCTCTGCCTGCTTCGCCGGGTCAAGACACAGCTGCTAGAGAGTTCAAAAGGATGGGGTTTGCTTTATCCTGGAGAAAGAATAAGGACTCCTACTTACTCTCCTTGTTCAGGCCATGTCCAAATGGATCTGCTTCCAGTGAATTGTTGGTGCTTCCAGGTGTGGGACACAGCCTTCCTTCATGCCAAAGCCAGTATCAAATGTGCAGCTCATTGACCTGGTGCTGTGTCAGGTTGAGATCTTGGCCTAAACAGGTGCTGAATTAAAGAATCACAGTACATGCTGTTGGTGTGCACTGGAGTGGAAGCACAGAGATACTGTGTGTTACACAGGGAAAACCAATAAATGGGGTTATTGGGCAGACAGGCACGAGTGGGGGATGCCCCAGCAGTCGCTCTGTGGTGCAGATGTCACTGTGTCCAGGTAGGAGTGGAGCAGAGAGAGAGTGAGGGACTCCAGGGGTGCCAGGCAGAGCAAGGAGCTGGGTTGCCCCTATATTAGCAATTTATCCAGTGACAGCAGTGCAGGTCTTGTGGGGGAAAAGGTGAGGTGTGATCATCACAAGAATATGTCTGTGGCCAAAGAGGTGGAAGAGTTCAGAGACTCTTCCCTAAATCTCCAACAGGAAGAATGTGCAGGGAACTTTTCCTGTTGGTTCCTTCACGCTTCAGCCCCTGTTTTGAGCTTAGCTTTGCCTTCATCAAATCCTTCCCTGCATTCAGGGAACTGTAGACATCTGAGATGTCCCAGCTTTTTAATCACTTGCTTAAGCTGAGGGTGGAAGTTGAAAAAGAAATTTTGGAGTATCACAGAAAAAAATCCCTCGATGTTTGTGTTAATAGTGAAGCCAGCTGCTCTTCACAGAATCTCAGAGATTAATGCCATGACCATGCCATGGAAAGGAAGAAGAATGTTGTACACTAGTAGGCCCAACTCTCTGTAGAGACACTGTGCCATGTTGTTAGCAACCCTCTTACCCATCTTCTATAAACAGTGAAGGGATGGCTAAAAAGCAGGGATTTCCAACAGGTATGCACAGGGTACAGACATTCATTAGAACTGCATCCTGCAGAACTTGGCTTACACAGTCCCCATCAACCTTATTGCAAAGAGAGATGTGTTCAGTGCCCTGATACCTCTGTCACCCTGACCGACCATTGGTCAAACAGGCAAGAGGAGGCAATGTCATCAAAGGACTTCACAACCTCACTTTCTGGAAGAAAAGGACATCTGTCTGCGTTCCAGACTCTCAGATGGGGAAAGGGCAATTTACACAGTCTCCATTGTGGATGGATGGATGAATGGATGAATGGATGGATTCTGTTTATCCAGCCCTTCCTGACTGAGGCCTCTGATTTGCTTTTGATCAAAACAGTGGCCAAGAGCATCAGACTGAGCAAGAGGGATGTTTGTGAACAAAACTTGTCTGCCACAGACAGCTCACAGATAGTGCTGAGTGTGTCCCGTTGTTACCTCCACAACTCAAGGGGACCAGAATGACTTTGCACAGAGCTTTTCTGGAGCAGTGCTGGTCCTGACATAGCAGGGCCTTCGAGGCCCTGAGCCTGAGCAAAGCTGCTCCATCTGTGCTTGGGAGTGACAAGGAACCACCAAGAAGTGAAGGGTCTTTGGGCATCGGTTACTGTCCTCGGACTGCCCTGGTCCATGAGGGTTCACAGGGACTCCAGTGTGAGACCCAGTGTGGTTGATCCCAGTACTGACTTGTGAATGATGCCAGCCCTGCATACCTGCCAAAACCTGGGCCCTGCCATGGGCCTTAGGTGTTGTGGTAGGGCTGCAAGGAGGAACAGATCCCAGCTGCCTGTGCTCATTTGTGCTGGCCATGGTCTGAGACTGGGCAGTGGAGAGGAGGAGAAGATGGAGATGAGGCCATGGGCCAGCCCTGAGGCTATTCCACACAACCACACTTCTAACATCCTTTGGGAACATTTTCTGTCTACCCCAGCACAGCACTGACCAGAGAAAGAGGTGGTGCATTCCCATGATCCTGCAGGGTGGTTTGTCTCCAGGACCACCGACAGAATTCTAGTTGTCACTTGAGGACAGCAGAGGTTTTGCAGGAGGTGTTGGGGGTGTATCTGGGCAGAGACACTGAAGGGCAAGGGCTGAGTGCCCTCAGGTAGCTGGGGATGTTTTTCATCCTGCCCCAGGATTGTACCCCAAAGAGGACCCTCTGCAGTGTATCCCAACCTCACATTTTTCTGGATGAAGAAACACTACATTGTCACCTTATCCCCTCCCAGCATCAACACCATTCTCTCCCGGCAGCTTGCAAGGGCATACGTGGAGGGAAGGACCACCTGGAGACCCAGCCTGAGATGCAAAAATCTTTATTGAGTTTAAAGAGGGAATCAAAGTTGTTACAAGCACAGACGCTCAGTGCGGGGATCTGGAGGGACAAGCAAGACATTTCACCTCTTGGCCATGGTGAAGTCCGTGCAGGGCATCCGTTTGCCTTGCCTGTAGAGTGCAGGCTGGCTTAGAGGAGCCTTGCAGCCCAGGGGAGCAGAAGGACACAGTAAAAATAGAGAAAAGGAGATATGTAGGCAAGACACAGGGTATGCTTTCAAAGTGCCTGAGCTGGGCCCTTCCTGCCAGCATTTTCAGGAGGAACTAAAGATGGTCAGTTCCTCTGAAAGAAATGACCTGAAGATTCTTCCTTTGTCCAGCACCATGCCTGGAGATCGTGGGGACACTTCCCAAGACCTATATACGCCCAGCACCATTAGCAGGGGAGGCCTCTCCTTCCACCGTAGCGCCTGGTGATGCAGGAGATGTCAAAGCCGCCAGAGTTGATGGGCACTCCGTCAGAGCTGAGGATGCTGCCAACAGCAGCCGAGGTGGAGGATCCCACCACGGTGTTCTGGGGGAAGGAGCTGAGGATGGGGCCAGGCAGGGTCACCACCACAGCGGGAGGCTCAATGACAACGGTGGAGCTCTGGCACTGCCGGACACAGGGCTCATTGCAGCTGTTGGCCAGCGGGGTGGGGCCGCAGGGCTGGCAGGGACGGCATTGGGTGTTGCAGGACATGTCTTGGGGCTGGAGATGCACCTGGCAGAGAGAGCAGAAAGGAAACAGAGCACAACGGTGGGTGGGTGGGTGAAGAGCAGCCTGGTTACCCCAACACAAAAGAGCCAAGGCCATCATGAGTGGGAAGCTGGAGACTGTGCCAGGAGTCCTACAAAGAGCAGCCTGACTCAGGAAGTTCTCTCCCAGGGCATCAACCAAAAGGGACCACAGTCACCAGCCTCTCTCTATGCCAGCCTCCTCCCCCTTTCCTTTCTCATGACCAGATGCTCCAAACCCCAAATATGAGAAAGCCAACATCAGTTGAGATGTCCACCAAGTGGAGATCTGCCTTTGGAAGAGAAAGAGAAGGGGCTTCAGACTCACCTGGTTCCCAAGCAGAAGCAAGCAAGAGAAGTGGATGAGAGAGCAGAGACTTGGGCTGCCTTTTATACCTGCCCTTCACTGCCGCAGGACCAGGGGCAGCCTTTGCAGAGGTAACAATTTCCCGGCAAGCTCATCTTGAATGCAAACCAGCACACCTAATGATATGGGCTGTGCTTTCATTTCCTGCACTGCTGCCTTTTCATTTCCAGGTTTGTTCCATGCCCGTTCCCCAATGAAGGCTTCTTCTGATCCCTGGGATTAAAGGCCCCGGGATTTCTAAGGCAGGAATGCAGCAATGCAGGCAGAAAACTCAGTTTATGTACTGCATGGGCCCAGACCAGGCAAGTGATGTAAGAGTCTGTATAACTCTGGTGGGGTTGTTTGTGTTCCAGCAATTCTCAGCTGGATGCCCAAGGACTCCTGTGCATGAGGATATGTCGTATCCTTCTCTTTCCCTCCCTATGGTCACTTCTTCCCTCCCTGTGTCCATGCACTCTGCAAGTGGTTTTGGCCCCAACCTGCCTAACTCTGCACTCAGGGAAAAATTCTAGCTTGTTTTAACTCATCCCCTCTTCGTGCAGCAGAAAAAATGTCATGGGCTTGTCTGGCTCCTTGTCCTTCTTCACAATGCTCCAACCCCGCTGCAGTTGTCCCTGGGCATCCTCAGCAGAGTCCACAGTGTGTTTTGTTCCTACAACCTTGACTTCTATAGGATAAGAATATTGCCCCATGCAATCCTCATGAAGCTAAAGAAGGCCAAATGTAAGGTCCTGAATGTGGGTTGGGTCACTCCCAAGGATGGACACACTCAAGGATGAGTAGACTGAGAGCAGCCCAGCCAAGAAGGACTTGGGTGTACTGGTGAATGAGAGGCTGGACATGACCTGCAATGTGCACATGCAGCCCTGGAAGACAATTGTATCCCAGAATTGTATTGCATCAAAAGAAGAGTGACTACCAGGTCTAGGGAGGTGGTTCTCCCCTGCTACTCTGCTCTTGTGAGACCCCAGCTGGAGTGCTGTGTCCAGTTCTGGAGCCCCCAGCATAAGAGGGATGTGAAGGTGCTGAAGCAAGTCCAGAGGAGGCCACAATGATGCTCAGAGGGCTGCATCGCCTCTGCTATGGAGACAGGGCTGGGAGAGATGGATGTGTTTAGCCTGGACATGGTCCTGGGGATACATTAAATCATATTCCAGTGCCCAAAGAGGATCCAAGAGAGATGAAGAGGGACTTTTTACCAGGGCATGGAGTGACAAGACAAGGGGGAATGGCTTCCCACTGAAACAGGATAGATTCATACTAGTTACTAAGAAAAAATTCTTCCCTCTGAGAGTGGTGAGGCCCTGGCACAGGTTGTCCAGAGAAGCTCTGGCTGCCCCATCCCTGGAAGTGGAGGCTGTGGTGCTCTGAAGCACATACTTTTGCAACTTTTACAGTTGCTTCTAAATCCAGGGATTTTGACAATGAAAACTGTTCAAGAAACCTGACTTGGGGCAGATCTATTGGAGGCTACACCACAAAGAAGCCAAACCATCCTTGTCAACACTCTGTCCTTAAAATAACACTGGAATTCTCAGAGCAAATAGCCTACCAGCTCTTCTTCCTGTTCTACTCTCTGTGGACCTCCACTGATGGCCACAGCTGGAGAATGAGGCCTTTGGTAGGAGGCACAACTGCTCTTATGGTTTTGCCATTGTGGTCACAGTAGCCCAAGATGGGAAGGGCCCTTCCTTACCCTGCGTTAGCAAGTGGAAAACAGCCATCAGCCAGACTCTGGACAAGATTCTTCCTGCACTCATCCACTGCCAGAGAATTGTACCACTCTTTTTCATGTCTCTCCCTCTTTTCAGGGAAATCATCAGTGCTGGAGGAAGCTCCCGTGTTCCTGAGTCCATGCCAGTTTGTCTGTCCAACGGCTGGTAATGATCTCAGTGATCCGGAGATCTCAGTGATCTCCTTTCCTCCCATCAGCTAAAGGAGGGGTTCTGGGGACCTATTTTCAGGCAATCCCACTACAGCATTGCTTATGGAAACTCAGCTCAAGGGTGCTGAGTTTCCAGATGGATCCCATCCCTTGAATTGGAGTCTGTTGCTCATGAAGTATCATCCCCTTTGCCTGAGAAATCTCAGGGTACTCATTTGTTTTCCTGCTGCTCTTCCTCTCTCAGATAGCCTGCCTCTCCCAAGTGACTTGGGTCTGCTCTGACAGCCCTGTGTGAGGCTTTGCATTCCCCTGTTTATCTCAGAGGGCTCCAAGCAGTGTTGATGAGGAATTCACAGCAGCTCTCAGTGTCCTGCACTCTTGCTGTGTCTTGGATCTCTTGGATTTCAGGCCCTGCTTTTTGTTGCTTTCCAGGACTGTAGTGGGCTTCAACACTCCAAATACACAATTCTCTCCAAAATGCATCATTCCTAGGCAGAAATGACAAGCAGTGATGTCTGTCTGAGGATAAATCCAGTCTCAGGCTCTTTCTGCTGTCCCAGCCATTTTCCCAAATGCCACTGAAAAAGAGCAGATCGGACAAAGGGTGGGAATCAGCCCGTCCTTGGGCAGTGGTGCCTGGGCCTGGATGCAGGTCTAAGTGCCAAGTGCCCAGGTGGATGCAGGAGGTTTGTGAATCTCCTCCAGAAGTGCCATTGCTTCTAGAAGGGAGGAGTAGATGTTCAGTTCAGACTCAATCATCTCCCTCAGAGAGCTCTACACTCAGGTGAAATTTAATCCCACACTCTCCATAAAGGTGTGTCTACCATGTTGATGCCTCCTCATTATGAAGTGGTTACATGGACTATCTTCACTGTCAGTGTGCAAAAAGAAAAGCTTTGAGAACATGATTAATCTGTTCTGAAATGAAAATTGGAAGGGGGAAAAGCAAGTGCTGTTTGGAAGTGCTAATATCGTCCAAATGAGTATAAAGAGAGACTTGCTTCCCAGCCAGCCTTCCACAGCTCTGCACTTTGAGTGCTTTGCCAATCACATTAAAGTTTTTCCACAACAAAGCCCAAAATGGGTGGAACAATGTACTGCTAAAAATGATGTGGGATTTTAGATGTGGAAATGCCTAGACACATCCAGTATGAAGCACACCATTTTGCATAATTTTAATTAAAAATAAGAGAGTAGATTCAAATACTAAGGCAAGGAAGGAAGAGGAATTATGCAAATTTTGTTTGCAGTCTTATGCTAGGAATAATGGCTATAGGTAGAGATATCAGACATTGCCAAATTTTATCTTGAATTAGAGTATGATTTGATGAAATAGCTACAAGAAGGTGGCATAGGTACATCCACAAAACATCAAGCTAAATGGAGAAACACGTCTGTTTCCTAAAGCAATGTTTCCTGAAGTTGCTGGGATTTCTTTAGGAGATTCAGACGAACCCTGACAAAATGAAGCACTTGGCAAACTGGGGTAAAAACCTGTGGGAGTACCACTCCTCCAGCTCTGTTACAGAACCAGTTGTGGATGGGGTTTGTGACCCTTTCCAAGCACAGCACTATAAAGGACTGGGAGGCATTCTGAATTCACCAGGAATGAGCAGAGGGTGGTGGGAGCAGCAGAACTGAGGCTCAGCCCCGCCAGAGATGGCTGTAAGTTGGTATGAGCTCATTGGGGAATTGGGGGCTTCTCACTGCCTGCGATGCCCACACAGACCTACACATCAGTGGGGAGCTTCTGCAGGGCAGAAGTCATGGGAGGGAGGGGATGAATCTGTTTGTTCAACTTGGAAAAGTCACTTCACTTCTTCTGGAAAGCCCGTCCCAGAGCGAGCTTCACCTCTTTGTTTCTGAGTGTGTAAATGAAGGGGTTTAACAAAGGAGTTACTACTGTGTTAAAGGTATTCACAATTTTGTTCAGATCCAGGGAGTTCTGGGCTGATGGCTTCACGTACAGGAACATGGTGGAGCCGTACCAGATGGTGACGACACTGAGATGGGCAGAGCAGGTGGAAAAGGCCTTTTTGCGGCCATGGACTGACTGAATCCTCAGGATGGAGGAGATGATGTACATGTAGGAGACCAGGGTGACCACACAGGAGGCCACCACAACAATTATGGAGACGAGGAAGGTTGCCAGCTCCACAGGCCATGTATCACTGCAGGAGAGGGCAAGGCAGGAATCTATATCACAGAGAAAATGATTGATGACATCTGGCCCACAGAAAGTCAGTCTGGATGTCAGAAAGGCCAGCAGGGAAATGGACAAAAAGCCTCCCAGCCAGGAGCTGAGTGCCAGCCGAAGAGAGAGGACACTGTTCATGAGGGAGCTGTACCTCAGGGGGTAGCATATGGCTAAGTAGCGGTCATAGGCCATGACAGACAGGAGAAAACACTCAGTGGAGCCTAGAGAGAGAAGAAAGAACAACTGGAGGATGCAGACACTGAAGGAGATGGTCTGGCTAGTCCCCAGCATGACCCCTATGGCTTTGGGAACAACACCTGTAGTGTACCAGATCTCCAGAAAGGAGAGATTACAGAGGAAGAAGTACATTGGGGTGTGTAGGTTGCTGCTTCTCCACACAAGGGCTATGATGGATGCATTGCCTATTACTGTCAGGGTGTACATCAGTGCAAATACCACCACAAGGGAGACTCGGGATTGCCATGTGCCTGGGAAGCCAAGAAGGATGAATTCTTCCACACTTGTCCCATTTGCCATGTCCTTCCAAATATTGAGGTCCATCTGCAGAGAAAGAAATTGTGAAAATTTGCATGCCTGTGCTGGTCCTTCAGGTGCTACAAGTAGCAAAAAAAAATCACCATCCTTGAAAGTGCAGTTGGTGCACAACATGGGAAAATGGCATTTATCCTAAGTTGAAATTGTCCGAGAAATCCTTCCCTGATAAAACATGTTTGGACAACTAGATCTGACCTTGAAAATCAGGCCTGACCCAACAAATGAATATTTGGAGAATTATTTATCAGATTGTGCACCTCCTTTACAACATGGGGAATGTAGTCACTTCTGTGAAATGAAAATCCCACTTAGGAAACTATGGACAACAGGCTGAGGCACTCCAGCTACAGGAAAAGCTGTTAGAAGTAGGAAGGGAATAACATAACCTGTGCTCTCCAAGGCAGGCAATACTGAGGTGTGATATCAGCAAATGCAACCGAGGAATACAAATACTGTCGGGATAATGTGGCACTGCAAGAGATTTTTCCCACCTCTTCTAGGTCGGTTTATTACTAGGGATTGAGACTGAGCTGCCACACAGGGCAGCAGGTTAGTATGTCACTACTCAAGGTCTCCTGTGTTTGCTTTCTTCCAAGTCTCAGAAAGGAAGCTTTTGCAAATACCTCCATTTCCTGCACTGATGTCTGCTTCTCAGCATAGCTACTAGGGGTACGATTCACCTCTTTGCAATTTTGCCTTCTCAGAGTCAGGGGAAGAATTTCTGCTGATGAAGCTGAAATATCAGCTGTGAAATACTCCTATCTCAGCTCCTCAGCTTACCCCTCTTCTTTCTTCACAGACAGAGAAAAAGCATGAGGGAGACTTGGCTCATTTTGTCTTATATACATGGCTAAAAGCCCTCTAGAAGTGCCAGGTTGTCTCTGAGGTCTAAGGCAGGAGTCTAGTGAGCATTTTAGATGTATGTCAGACATCTCAGCTTGGGCAGAGACATTTAGCCTCAGCGACTGAAGGCAAAATCCTCTGAGTTCAATCCCATTAAAGGTAGCTGTGCTGAACTGTTCCTGTAGACAAGGGAGGATTCTTGATCAGTTCTCTAGGGAGAACATATCTTCAGGTGGATGTGGAAGACAGATGGACTAAATCACCATCTCAATCATCTCTTTCTCTCCTCTCTTTCTCCACAGCAATATATACCAGAAAACTCATGTACTTAAAGAGTAAAGAAATCCCCCTTAAATAAGCTCTCCTTAAACATGCAAGGCATCGGAAGTCTGTGCTATATGTCTTGGGCAGGTTTCACTCACCAGATTTGCCAGTGGAAATGATCCAAATGACATTTTTTCATGCACCGTCCTCCCAAGGAAGCCATGGTCCCCTTGGCTAATGGAGAGCATAGGAAAGAGGTAGATTTTTTGGGGGGAACTCTGGATTCAGATGAAGGTGCGTGGATAAGCAGCTCTCCCCTTGCCGACTCACTTCACACTGATGGCAACTGCCTGACCTTGTTTCCTCTCCATCCAGTAGGATCTGACAGCTTGCACCCCTGATCTTTTCCCTCTCACAGCCACCACTGTAATTCCACTAAAGGGAGCTTTGTGTGCACACACACAAAGTGTAAACTCTCTTCAGCTTAGCTTCATATAGCGAGATCATACACCAGAGAGTCGCCAGCATCATTAGCATAAGAACATCCCCACACCCACCTCATTAACACAATGAAGCTCCAGCTGGCCACACCTAGGAGACTGTTTCTGTTTTCCCTCTGGTGTGCCCCAGGGAGTTTGACCTCTGGGAGGTCTTAGGGGCTTGTCAGAGATGGATAGTACTCTCTCTTCACGCAGGCCAATTAAAGAACAGCAGTGCAATTCCCTAAGTGGCTGCTAGGCTGGCTGTTTGCCTCCTGCCTGCAGCTGTGGTATGAGAACCTTGTCAGGAACTCAGCTGACGTGGAGATGTCTGAAACAGTCATGTTCCAAGAGACTGGAAGTGTCAAGTATTTGGTGCTGGATACTAAGATGGCTGTGAAACCTCCAGGGTGGGAAGTAACTAAAGGCAACTATGGCCACAGGAATACAGACACTGTAAAGTAAGGGGTTCACCTACCTCATTTCAGAGCCTCTTAATGCAGTTAAGGCCTCTGTCTTCAGCCTTAACTGAAGTGAAGAACTAAGTAAAGATCTAAGTTCAAAATCAGACAAGACATTAGTAGAGGAAAATTTATTTCCCCTGACTCCAGAGAAGGTGTCTCCAATTGAGGTACTCATCTTTGCTCCATTCATCATCAGCTGAGAAACAGGCACTCTCAAGCCTTAGTTCAACTCTTACAAAAAATGCTCTCTCTCACAGATCAGGCAATCCAGGCCTTACAAACACCTATTTTTCTTCTGTTGACATTCAAGATAAACTAGAGAGCTGGCTTAGACCATACACATACAAAAATACACACACTTCTCATCCTCTAGGCATCTTGAGTTAGATTCACCTCCAGAGAGAGTCTGTCTGCACTGACCAGGACCACCACACAGGTGTTGGACTTGACAGACACATTTTCTGCAAGTCCTGTGTCCCAGGCTTCAGTGTGGTTGAGAGAAAACTGACTTGTACTTGGTGTGAGGTAGAGATGCAGCTAATGGGAGTAAAGTTCTCAGCTTGAGCCTATTTTCTGACCATGAAACCATCTCCCCGCTATCTATCTGTCCTAACCTATGGACATGGCTGTGGGGTTTAGCTATGGGATGGAGGTGTTGGAGCCTGTGTGTTCACTTGTGATCACTTAATGAAGCAAGCCATATGCACCTGACCTGGTATGCAGGCCCTGCTGTGAACTTGTCCTAGTTGGGGAGTTCAGAGGCCACTACTGGTCAGCTGCAGGATCCCTGTCTCCAGAAAGATGGTTTGTGCTATTTCCTGTGCACATCTGCTTTGGGATGGGATAAGTCCCCTGGGTGACCTGACGTCCCATCACTGACTGTGGGAAGAGTCTACAGAGTGTTAAATCTGGTCCTGAAGATGGGTTGTGCTCCCCATCTGCAGAACATGCTCTGAGACCAAGGAGTTGTATCTGAGCAGAAATGTTGGAAGGCTGAGCCTGATCCCTGCTGTCTGTGGAGAAGTCAGGGATGTCTTCCTCAACTCCAAGGGACAGTGCCTGAAAGGGCCCCACTGCTGTGTTTCCCACCCTCCCCTTCCTCTGGGAATAATCAATGGTCCACTTGTGTCCCCACCTTTTCCTCCACCACCCATGGCAATGCCTTTTGGTCTCAGCAAATTGAGACAAGGACATCAAAAAAGGATTACATGGAGGCTGAGAGTGAGATGCAGAAAGCTTTATTGTTATTGAAGTGGGAAATGAGTTCCCTTTTAGAAGAAGCTGCTGGTGGTGGTGGGAGACCACATGCAACTGCTGGAAGTCTCTGCCCATCACCAACCCTGGAGATCCCACGGGGCATCCATCTGCCTGCCCCCCACAGTGGGCAGCAGTTAGCAGATCCCCCAGAGAGGCTTACAGCCCAGAAGTATGGAAGACAAGAGAGAGGTGGGAGAGAGTAAGACAGGGAAGTCAAACACTGGCCATGGTTTCAGAGACTCCCAGCTGCCCTCCTCTGGAAGGGCAGCACTGGATGCTCAGCACCTCTGAATTTGATGGCCAGGAGCTCTGTATTCAGTCCAGCATCAGCTTCTGGGTTCCTGGGGATCCTTGTGAGGGCTGCACCAGTGACTTTAGCATGGAGGACACCTTCTGCCATAGCGGCTGGTGATGCAGGAGAGGTCAAAGCCCCCAGAGTTGATGGGCACTCCGCCAGAGCTGAGGATGCTGCCAACGGCAGCGGAGGTGGAGGATCCCACCACGGTGTTCTGGGGGAAGGAGCTGAGGATGGGGCCAGGCAGGGTCACCACCACTGGGGAGGGCTGGATGGCCACGGTGGAGTCCTGGCACTGCCGGACACAGCACTCATTGCAGCTGTTGGCCAGCGGGGTGGGGCCACAGGGCTGGCAGGGCCAGCATGGGTTGTAGCAGGACATGTCTTGGGGCTGGAGATGCACCTGAGAGAGAGGGAAGGGAAGGAAGCAGAGCACAGGCACATGTGAGGAGCCATCAGCCATGAGTCCATCATCCCACTGCAAGAATTTCAATGGTACCTGCTACACCAGAAGGGAGAAACTGGGCAGTGAGAGAAAGGGGTTTTCAGCATCATCCTGACACAGTACTGCAAAGTTTCACCTTATTTCTTCAATAAAGAGCTCCCCCAGCCAAATCCTTGACACTCCCTAAGTCAGACCTTAGCTCTTCTCTGATCCCTCAGCACCAGCAGCACTAAGACCTCTCACAGGCTATAGGAACACACATCTTCTTCACCAGAAAAGGACAGGGGAAAAGAGCTTCAGACTCACCTGGGTCCCAAGGAGAAGGAGGCAGGAGAAGTGGATGAGAGAGCATGAAGTTGGGCTGCCTTTTATGGCGGCTCTGAGTTGCCCCAGGCCCAGAGGTGGCTTCTACGAAAGTGGTAATTTCCTAAGGTCCTCATAACATATGGAAAACATGCCAGCTAATGACATGGGCTGGGTGCTTGTTTTCCGTGTTGCCACCTTTTCATTTCCTGGCTTATGTCATACACATTTCTTCATGGAGGCTTCTTCTGAGTGCTGGGATTGAGACGCCTCAGGATTTCCAGGGCAGGAATGTGTCAGTGTCTGCAGAATCCTCAGCTTAAGTGCTGGATAGGTGCAGTGCAGGGAAGTGAGGTTGGCCTGGAGCTCACTGGTGGTGCTGTCTGCAGCCTTGTTGATAGGAAGGGGCCCAGCTGCTCCCAGCACTTCAACCCTTGACTGGTCACCCAAGGATATGCCATGATACCATTGCAAAATGATATGCCGTGTTTCTTTTCTCCATGCCTCCCAACTTGCTCCAGTATTCACTTGTGCTCAGAATTTCGGGCATTTGGGTTGCACTGTTGGGTTTCATTCTCTTGTTCCTAAAGCTCCCCTTATGCCTTTCCAATATCTCCAAGGAGGGAGAATCCTCAGCTAATATGGGCAATGTGAGCCAGTGCTTGGTCACCCTCAACAACAAGAAGGTCTTTCCAATGTTTCAGACAGAGCTTCCAGTGTTCCTGCCTGTGCTTGTTGCCTGTAGTCCTGTCACTGGGCACCTCAGAGAAGCACCTGGCTCTGTTTGCCTTGCACCCTCTGGATTTGGGTTGCATGGCAGGGTTTTGGTTGTGGAGGAGCCAACTCCAGATGGCTTTAAGACTGATCCACCGCTGTCCAAGGCTGTGATGGTGGAAGCACCTCTGGAATAACATGTTTAGGAAGGGAGGAAACACCTACTGTGGAACAGCAAATAGAAGAGAGCTGAGAGAAGATGTGAGAGAAACAACCCTGCAGACACCAAGCTCAGTGAATGATGCATCAGGTAGATGCGTATTCATCATCAGTCCTGAGGAAACGCGGGTCTTAGGGAGCCAGTTGTTGAGGGAAGTGCCAAGAAATACATCCTTGGTGTAGGACTCTACTGAGAAACAGCAAGAGATCTTGTCCATCTCAGACCTCTGTCTTGGGCAATAATTCTGCCCCAGAAGTATCTGTTGATTATTGCCCTAATCTGTTCTACAGATGTGCAGGAGGTCCCAGGAGGGCCAGATCTGGACAGGAGTGGCAGGGCCAGAGCTGGTGCTGGGGCTCAGGGCAAGGCCAGACTCAAGAGAGGCCCATGTAAAGGGTCCATACTGTGACTGCCGTGGGTGGTGAAGGGGCCTGGCTAGGTCAGGAGAGCAAGAGTAGCTCAGGCCAGACCCAGGCACTGAGAGGGCAGAGCTGGGACAGGCCTGTGCTAAGCCTGGGCTGTCACAGAGCCCCTGGCAGGGACCAAGGTGGAGCTAAGCCCATGGTTGAATTGGGTCTAGGTGGGCTTGGTCCTAGTACTCCCTGTCCCAGGATTACCTGCTGACTCTGCTCTGACTCCCACAGACCCTGTCTGGGGTAGAAGTGCACTTGTGGCTGGGTTGTGATACCTGTGGGGCCATAGAGTTCCTGGGCCTCCAGAAAGCTGCTCTGTCCTGGGGCAAGACTAGGCAGAACAAAGCCCTGTTGTGTGTTTTGCCACCATTCCCTGTCCCGGGGCTGGCTTCACCTGATGGGTGATGGGTTCACAGGGAGAGGGGACTCCAGTGTGGGGCCTGCTGTAGCTGATCCCAATGCTGCCCAGGAACACCTCAACCCTACAGAAGGAGCACCAGGTGAGCCAGGTCAGAGGCTGTGCTGAAGGGGGAGACGGCTGCATGGGAAAGTTGTATCTGCTGCACATGACCAGGCACGCTGACCATGGGCCCTGGATCAAGTGATGGAGGAGAGGGGCAGTGGAGTAGGGAATTTAGGCCATTCCAAGGCAATTAACCCATTCCCAATTCCTGCCATTCTTTGGCTTGTGAGCCTTCTCGCCCAGCACAGCTTCACACAAAGAGAGGGGAGCACTCTTCCCCAAGAACTTGTGGAAATGCTGACCTCCTCAGGCTTCTCACATGCCTGCAGTTCTCTTCTAGAGAACAGCAGTTTTCAGGATTCCTGATGGTATGATGTGCTTCAGGTCCAAGCAGTATTTCTGAAAGGAGACGCAGCCAGGCAAGGACTGACAGCGATTGGCAGTGGAATAACTAGGGATATCTTCCTTCAAGCATGAAAGGCTGGATACAAGCTGTAAATGTGCTCTTGCAGCCCAGAAAGCCAACTGTTTCCTGATTCTGACCCTCTACACTGAGACTCCATCTCAAATACTGCCTCCAGCTCTGGAGTCCTCAGCAGAGGGAAGACATGGACTGTTTGAAGCAAGCCCAGAGGAGCTCACAAAAACGATCTGAGGACAGGAGCACTTCTCGTATGAGGACAGGCTGAGACAATTGGGCTCGTTCAGCCTGGAGAAGAGAAAGCTTTGAGGAGACTTTGTTGCAGCCTTTCAGTATGTAAAGGGGGCTTAAAAGAAATATTTTAGCAGGGTGTGTTTTGATAGGGCAGAGGAAACAATTTTAAACTAGAAGATGGTAGATTCAGACTAGCTATGAAGAAATTTTTTACAAAGAGGGTGATAATACAGAGGAGAGATGATAGATCTGCATCTGCCTTAAGCTGCACTCTGGGCAGACACATAACAACACCACAGCGGAGAGCCACGAATGTTGCTAAACAGCTGATGTTGATTTCAGGCCCAACAAACACGGTTTCACTCTCGCTTAGAGGGTCAGTTGAACTCAGGACAAACGGCACGGGCAGCCCCCGTGCCCTCCGCCCCAGCCGGGACACAGCCGCTCTCACAGAGGGCAAAAGAAGGAGCTGTGCCTTGTGGGCATGGCGAGAGGATCGGCAATCCTGCGGCCCGTGGGCTGCCAGCCGCGGAGTGGATGTGCTTCCGATGCAGTGTCGGCGGTGTGTGTGATGGGACACAGCTGTCTCTTGGGTCTGGCAATGGCAAACGTCCTTGTGTCGCTCGTTGTGGTGGTGCTGTGAGAGGCGGCGGCTGAGCCCGGCCGGGGGGGAAGGGGAAGGGGGA